>OX637346.1:918647-1248647 GCA_951799405.1 Agapetus fuscipes | reverse complement strand
AAATAGTAAGGCATGTGTTCGTATTGATGGTGAGTATAGCGAGTGGTTTGAAGTTTATAAGGGTGTGAGGCAAGGATGTGTGATGAGTCCATGGCTATTTAACATAGTCATGGACAAGTGTGTCAGAGATGCTAGACTTAATGATTGTGGATTGATGATAGGAGAGAGCAAAGTGAGTGTTCTACTGTATGCAGATGATGCAGTTCTTGTATCTGATTCAGCAGTAGAATTGCAAACAATGCTCTCTAGATTGAATGAAGCTTTGTTAGGTAACCATCTGAAGTTGAATGCAAGTAAGACGAAAGTATTGATTTTTGAAAGAGATGATGAAAGTATGAATTATGAATTTAAAATTAATGGAATGAATGTTGATGTCGTAAATGAGTTTGTATACCTGGGAAGTAAGTTTGAAAAAGATGGAAGAATGACCGGTGAATTTGAAAGAAGAGTAATGAAGGGCAGGTGTGTACTGGGTGCCACAGCTTGTATCGCCAAAAATCAAAACATATCAAAAAATGCTCGATTGGCGGTACGCAGTGGCATACTTTTACCCACCTTGATGTATGGAAGCGAGGCCTGGACGGTGAATGAAAGTGAAATTAGTAAAGTCCATACTGTTGAAATGGACTTTCTAAGAAGTATGATTGGGAAAAAACGGAGTGACAGGGTGAGGAATGATTTTGTAAGAGAAGAATGTGGTGCAAGAGAAAGTGTGAAAGTGAAGATTAAAAGAAGTTTGTTAAGATGGTTTGGGCATATGGAGAGAATGAATGAGGAAAGACTGACGAAGAAAGTATATGTTGGTAGAATAGATGGATGTCGTGGTAGAGGAAGACCGAGAAAGGTATGGATGGACCAAATATCCGAAATTGCGAATGAATGGAATATCCAGAGTCATAATAAAAGAAGAGCTTGTATAAAGAAGGTTATGACTCTGGAGGAAATGAAAGAAGTATGTAAGGACAGAAAGAAATGGCGGTTGATCTGTAATGTTGGCGAATAGGGTTTATTAAATTGGAATTTGTTTTTGTTTGTAAATGGATATTTTGTATTTGAATATTATTTTTAATGATGTATAAAATGTAATTTGTCGTGTGTGTGTGTTCCTTGACTTATAGGTTGGTATGCGGCTGACCACCCATGCTGTAAAAATGGTTCACTTTGCCAATGTCACCCCTGTCTCAGGGAAGGACGGCAAGAGTTGCAGGGTGTATGTCCATTTGAGATTTGATTTTTATGTTGTAGGTTCACATGAGGCATGTGCAAGCGCGAACTTGTACGTGTCTGGTTGTGAGAATGCATGTAATGTGAATCTTCAATGTAACATATTCTTGCAACTTAGATTAGATTAGATTAGATTGGCTCTGCTGCTTAACAGTTGTACCTAGACCTTTTTTTTTAGAAAACGTGAAGATTAACCTAGAGATAAATTGTGTGAAGCTTGATTCCGATTAGCACACTATTTTTTTGATCCTGTTGTTTCCTCTTTTATCTGTAGAAAAAAATTGATACCACATGCTCAAATGGCGTAGTGAAACACGCCGGGTACTGCTAGTTGCGTATATTTTTGTACACACGTAAAATGTATGACACATTTCATGGTTAAATTTTAAGCTTTTGAAATACCTGCAAAAATCTACAGGAAAAAAGAATGTGATGAAATGTCCTTGTCAAATATTTTTGTATATACTGAAAGTGAAAGTTATAGAAGTTTAATATTTGCCAAATGTAAACATTAGTTTTTATTAAGTATAGAGGTGTGAAATGTATGGCACTTTAAATTTGTGTAAATGAATTTTCATTTAACGAAAGAATAAATGTTGTACATACATAGAAAAAGTTTTGGCATGGGTATTTAAAAAATATTTTTGTATATTATTATAATGATTTGCACGGATTTTATTTAATTATAATTCAGTTATTTATTAACCGCCATCATAACCTGCAGGACCTTTAGATGAGTGGAGGGTTATGGAAGCCGCGGACAATGGCGTAGATAATTTTATAACATTTTTTAATGGTTGAACACATAAAAAAGTTTTAAGTTATGATGGAGCTAAATTTCATGGCTTACCCAAATGAATAATTAAAAATAACGCTAAGCTAATAAATTCAGTTCAACAGACATTGTATTTTTATACATTGAGATAAATCACGATATTTATATATTTTGAAATATCTCCTTGACTGTAATAATTAATAGGTTCCACCCGTCACATGCAACTCCTTTGGAAAAAAAAAACACGGCAAGAAGTTACAGTATATGTGTAGCTTAGTGGCGTTACAGTGAATTTTATATATGATTTCTGTATGATTCACGTATATTTTGATTACTTTATTGGTTGAATTGTAAATTTTTCTAAATAAAAAAAAAAGATATTTTATGTATATCAAAGATTTTTTATATAATTCCTGTTTTTATACTTTTTTTTCCAATTCAAAGCATTTTTAACACTCCTAGAATATTTTCTGAGTACATAATAAAACGTCCTGGTTGTTGCTATTGTAGTCGCTATAGATTGACACTATGCATTTACAGTTGTAGCGTCGTAGCATCGTATCGTAGAGGCCAAGGCGCTGGCGTAGAGGCGTAGAGCTGTCCGCTTCGCCAAGGAGAATAACAATCAATCTGTTGGCGAGTTACGTGAAAGGCGTTTTATTACTCTGCAAGTGTTGCGTGAAGCCCAATTGATTACACAACACGTGCGCAAAATCCCCAGTACACGTACACGTGGCTACCAATACAAAAGTATTGCTACGAAAAATAATATAGACTATAAGTACTAGGTAACAATATTAGAATTCAAAGGTTACTGCAGCGCCTTGTTGACTTAAAAAAAAACGTTGATTTTGAAAAAGAAAACTTGAAGTATGTCCAAACCTGCTTGCATATTTTTTTTAAGATTTAGGAAAAACTGATTTGAAAGAAATTATTTTTGATAAATCCAACAAACGTTCTCAAGAAAAAGCATAGATTTAAAAATTTATTTGGTAATTTTTAAAATTTCATATTTTTGTCTGATCTTACTAGACCAATAGGAGGTCCCAAAGCTGAAAGACATTCTAAAAAGTGGGAAAATAGGTGTATTCCCACATTTCAGGATTCACAAAATGTTCAGAATTTTCAGATTCACAGACTGATAGGAAGGTATGAGATTGACCACTCATACTGTAAAAAATAGTTCACTTTGCCAATGTCAACCCTGTTTCAGGGAAGGTCGGTAAGTTCAAGGGCTTATGTTCTTTTAAGTTTTTTTTTTTTTATTGTAGGTCCACATGCGGCGGCATCTGTGAGCGTGAAAGTATGCGAGTCTGCTTGTGGAAATGCATTTAATATGAATCTCTTTGCAGCTTAGATTTAGATTAGATTTAGACAGATCGAAAGGTCCACATCAAAAAAATGAGTGAAGATAAGAAATCGTCATTTAAAGATACAACTTCAAAATAATAACTTTCAACATGACAAAGTTTGCGTTTCACGAAACTTGTACAGAGATTCCGTAAAGTCCAACTCGCAGGTTTAATTGTGAAAGTTTCAAAAAAGATGAAACGAAACTATGTTTTAATTCCGGTAAAAGGTATTTCCCGCCGCGCGAGACCGGCAAGTGTAAATAGGTACACTTAACCTTCAAAGGTTTTCAAACTTTGGGCCAGAAATGTGCCTTCATAATATTAAGTAAGGCGTAAAGTAGCACCCTCACCTTTACTCGGCGTTCCGTTCCCGCCAACGGGAAGGCGGGCATTACCATAAAGAGCGAGATAATGGCGCGGGGAGTATTTTGAATTATTGTTATTAATATGTTCACCAAAATGAGTATGGAATGGAGCCTTTTTTCCTTGTTTTAATGGGGTGATGAAATGCCATAAAACCTAAACTTTATTTTGGTGTGAATAAATAAGGGTGTAATGTTGTTCAACTTTTTTGTGATAATAACAATTTTTTACTTTTTTTTACGCAAATATTTTAAGTGCACAAACATAGAGCATTTCTTATGAGCAAACTAAAATAAGCCTATATAATTGCTTTATAGGATCTGTTGACAGCTTCAATTTCAACTGGAGCTTTCGGATGTTTCACCCATGACTACTGCGTTGGGTTTCATCAGCACAATGATGTTGAGATGTAATTTTGAACTATTCTGGAAAACAATTCTCCAATGTCAACCGCCGGTCGTGTTAACTTTGAATTCCTATAAAATTAACCTATAGGTGTTTCCGCATGAATTAAAATGAGGTTAAAAAGAAATAAATGATCTTTATGCCACTAAAACTCACATGGAGAAAAAAATACATATCCTTATTACATTCTCTTTAAGAATGCAAAAAGTTCTTAAAATTTTAAGATCTGTCTTTTATCCCATAATAAAAATATGTCAATACGATTTATTCTTTTCATAAATGTTTAGCATCTTGCTGATAAAAACACGTTTTTTTTAAATAAATGTATGCACTACCAAAATATCTGATATTATTTTCGTATCATCTTCACATAAGTTGAACAAAACTATCTACGAAGCTCCAAGTTTCCGATATTGAGTGTACCATAACGCTTCGAGTATATTTCCGTCCGTAGACGTTTAACTGTTTCTCCAGTTGGACTGGTCGAATGCTCCATCTCGCTGCACTAGCTCTACGCCAAGCCTGACACAAAGTAGCGTAGCGTTCATATATTTCCATTACATTTGTCCTACCCCCTCTACGACTCTCTGAGTACTTTCTGCTGTTTCAAATCATTTCTCGTAGAGGCAACGTCTTTTTGGAGTAGAGGCACTGTCTTTCTGGCGTAGAAGGCACTGACGCTTTTCTCTTTCCGCGTATGATTGTTCGGATGCGACAAAAAAACCAATGCAAGTCTTGCGCCATTTGATTTTCAACTTTTTCTTTATGTTCATTGTTCCCTGAGATGGCAGTTTTTCTGTGCGATTCACAACTGATTTTTGTTGAAAGATCATAAAAAACTGTATGAGACTAAAATTTAAGCGCTTATTTTAAACACAATATATGAAACCTTTTTCTTTTATTGTAATTTTTCAATTCAAATGTATTTTTATCAGCAAAGTATTCAAAACACAGTGTATGATTTCAATCTGTTATAAAATCAAATGTTATTTTTTTTTCCAATAAAATAACATTTGATTTCCTTTGAAAAATAAAATCAATTCAGTATTTTTTTGCTCTCTGTGCGATCATACTGAAAACTTTTTTTCGTCGGTGTTATGGCTGCGGGGTCAAGACAGGTTATTTGGAACCAGATAACGCTGGTTCGAATCCCGCGACGATAACTTCGACCCTGGTTCAACAGATGCCGTTGCATGCACACAAGCTTCTGCTTTCGCATGAAGACAACTGGCCAGGCAAAATAGGTTGGTGGATTGCATTTCTTTCCACAAATCTATTTTCAAAAAAAAAAAACAGTTGCGTTAATCCTCATACATATTTGGTTTAAAAATGAAATGAAGATTTCTTTTAAATCTTAAATTGTATCAAGCTATCAACCATTTCTGTTCTTTTTAAATATTCTGCACACTGCTTTAAATTTATTATCTCTGAAAAATTCACGTTTTATTCAATATTTAATTTCCATTATTTTTGTTAAACAAGTGAACGTTTTAACAAAAAAAATATTTTTGAAAGTTCTGCAGACCATTGGCTGTCATCCTTATTCTTCGGAAACTTTAATCCCGCGTCAGGAGCGGAGGAGCAAAGCCGACTTCAGAAGATTCAGCTTCAGGCTCCTATTTAGGTCAAGATGAATATTGTGGAGGGCATTATTATCATACGAACATCTACCATCTAAATACAGTGGCGAAACTAGTGGACATAAGATAAAATAATTTCGAGGAATATTTATTTTTGCCGAGATTGTTTCAGTGAATTATTACTTATATAAAAAAGTGACTAGGTATTTGAGTAAAAAAAAATTACCTTCTTTAAACATACAAAAATTTTGAACATTGACTATTTTAAACGTTTTCTATTTTTTTTTCCAATAAACTTTTCCAATAAAATAACATTTGATTTCCTTTGAATGAAAAAATAAATTCAGTAATCGTTCGCTTTCTGTGCGATCGAACTGCAAACCTTTCGAAAACAAACGCCATGATGTAGAGTAGGTCAAAGGTCATAACGTTTCATTGAAGTCACATCCGATGAGCACTTTTTGTCATTGATTCTAGATAGGCAGTCAATTGTGATGACCATTTGATAACACGCACCTTTAGTGCTTGTTTGCTTTATGTCCATCAGTGAGACGAACTACCGCGTTTTTTACGTTTCTTTTTTTGCTAAAATTGTTCTGAGTAATAGTTTTATTACTTCTATAATTTCTGACTAGGCAATCTTACGTTTAACAATGTATTTCCTAACGCAATTACATCGATTCAGCGAGAAAATTTATTAGGATATTTGTTTAGTACACGACAAAAATTTGGCTCTGTATTATACTTAAAAAGGCTGTAGAGGATACGTACTTGTATACTTAGATATACACCGACGGCAGAATGTCGGTCGCTAGCCTGTACTGCCATCTCGTTGGCTGGTTCTTATGTAACAGGCACATATAAGCGTGCCGCCCTTTTAAAGGGTTTATGTACAAGCCCCGCTGGGTGGACTGTACAGAGTACAGTTGACCTAGCCGCACAATGTACGCGGCTTAGCTGTACACGTAGTATGTATGACTCTTATTCTTGCCAAAAATGTCTTGGGCTTTCATAAAAAAAAAATGCTTAAATATTTGGTTATATTGTTGCGAATGTGAAATTGCGTGTCTGGTATTCCTGAATTGGTATGCGTTGTGTCTGTGTGAGCTTGCGAAGTCTCTAGATGTAGGCATTTAAGTAATTGTATTAGTATTTGTTCGAGATTGTGTGATTAATAACTTAAATATTCTAAGTAGAATATTCTTGCGAGGTCTGGCATGTGCCAGTCACCAATGTTTCGAGAATCACTCTTATTTTCACCTATATATAGAGACCAAGATGCTCTGCAGCGAGACTTGTATCTAAATTAACGAGTTATACAGTTCAAAAGCAATTTTGTGTATGTAAGCCGTATCTTAAAGTAAATTGTGCAAAACAAAAACCTCAATTTCTATTAAATTGAACCCGGTAAAATTATTAAAATTAAAATATACATAAAATAAAACAAATATGTACGTATATTATGTATTCTTGTTATTGTAAATATATTTGTTTGAGAGTTATTAATTAAATAAGGCTCTCTATCTTAACGTTATTAGCTCTGAATTAACGGAAGACTTTTCCAATAATTTGATTTTGTATTTATATCAGATCCTTGAAGACGCTGTCTAAGTGAGCCGCCGCTTAGGCCTCCGAGGGGTACTTGTAATTATTATGAAATAATAAACCCTGCTTAGAGCAGACTGTAAACAATCCCCATTATGTGTGAGCTTCGGTATATAATTAACAAACAAGGGCTGTTATTGGACCTGGCTTGTAATATAGATTATGGGATGATATTATGTTAGAACAGTAAACGACTCAAAACAAGGAGCAGAGCGTTTTGAATTCATTAAAAATACAAATACAATTTGGTAGATGATAAAAGTTTTACGCAATTAATTACTTAGATTTTATTTATTTATTATAAATTGTTAAAAACAATTTCAAAAGTCACAAACGTTATAAAAAACCCGGTCTATTTTAAAGAGTTTATTATTTTGATTTTGTGCTTTTTTTTTTTTTTTTGAAGAGCATGCGTTCCTTATTTTAACAAAATGTGTGAGAATGGAACTTATTGTTACACAAACAACAAAAACATTGTTCGTCTCTTTTTTTCGACAAAGATTGCAATTCACAAAACTTATCTAGCTTAACCTCGCTTGTTATTTTAATAATTAACTTACCCATACTGTAAAAAATAGTTCACATTGCCGATGTACCCCTGTTTCAGGAAGTGTAGGTAAAAATTGACGGGCCCATATTCATGGCAAATGGGGTTTCTATGTTGTAAGTCTACATGCACCATTTATAAGTGCAAATTTACACGTGTCTGTTTGTGGGCATGCATTGGATATGAGTTTTGAATATTAACATATCTTTGCAAATTAAATTAATGTTTATTTTATCCATCAATATTTACCAAATAACATCTGTTACAACAGGGACAAAGTTATACATGTTTATAGGCGTTCACGGCCGGATTAAGATGCTTAATTTTTTGGTTCCGGATTTTGACCATGGCCCATAGTTTTTGCTTCTTTTCTTCGTTTTTCTTTTTCTTCTTTCTTGATACTTCTTGAAACATTCAGCTGACTTTTCGACTCCTCTTTGGGTAACTTTTTCGGAGCTTTGAGAAGTGAGCACAGCTTTGAGAAGTGAGCATAGCTCCGAAGAAGCCACAGAGGAGACGAAACGTCAGCTGAAAGTCTTCAAGAAGTATCAAGAAAGAAGAAAAAGGAAAAAATAGATAAGCAAAAACTATGGACCACGGTCAAAACTCGGAACCAAAAAATCAAGCAGAGACAAAGTTGTTGTCAAAAGAACATGAAGGAACTCGAATGATGTAATTTTGATGTTTTCGAAAAACAGTTTTTAGAATTTTTTTTTTCTCAAAATAATGTTCGGTTCCTGTATGTATTCGATCATCTTCACAGCCTATGCTAAGCCAAATCATAATATCATAGCTAACTCCGGAGGCGGATCTTTCCGTCCATCGATCCTCAGTATATAAGCGCGGATAAGTGATACTTAGCAGATCAACAGGCCGCTGTACTAATAAGAAATTTGATATGAAGAGAGCGTGTCTTATCTTGCGTTAAGTATGCTCAATATAAATATTGCTAAGCCGTGTAATTATTCAATTAAAAATAAGCCGTTTATCCTTATTGAAGAGATAATCAAATAAACTAGGATGTGTGCGAAAAACATTGTTGAGTCATCCTGTTGATTGCGAGTTTTACTTGTTAATTAATTAGAAATTAAAAAAAACTGATAAGATGAGATATGTCTTTAAGTAAGCCTTTAAGGGTTTTTACATCTAAATCTCAATCTAAGCTGCAAAGATAAGTATCATTTGAGATTCGTATTAAATACATTTCCACAAGCACACATGCATAATTTCGCGCTTATACATGCCGCATGTGGACCTACAATATAAAAAAAAAACAATCTCAAATGAATATAAGCCCTGCAACTCTTGCCGACCTTCCCTGAAGCAGGGGCGACATTGACAAAGTGAACCATTTTTTACAGTATGGGTGGTCAGCCGCATACCAACCTATCAGTCAAGGAATAAAAAATTGTGTGTTTGTGTATTCAAATTGTAAAAATCCATTTTGAATTCATAATGTAAAATTGAACAACAAAGTTTTTCTTAACGAATTGGCTGTTGATTTAAAAAAACGTGATTTGTTGTGCATCGTCCTTGATTTATAGATTGGTATGCGACTGACCACCCATGCTGTAGAAAATGTTTCACTCTTCCAATGTCACCCCTGTTTAAGAAAGGTCAGAAAGAGTATGTTCAGTTGAGATTTGGGTTTTAATCTTGTATGTCTACATGCGGCATGTGCAGGCGCGAAGTTGTACGTGTCTGCTTTTGAAAATACATATAATGTGAATCTCCAATGTTACATATGTATCTTTGCAGCCTAGATTAGATAACATTATGAATTCGAGATATATTTGTTCATAAATATTGACTTACTGAGGTGTTTCTTGTTATCATGATATTTGGAGTCAAATGATACTCACCTGAAACAGAAGAGAAACAATGATTAAAGCTCAAGAAATAAAATACCAAAAAAAAGTATTTCAGACTTAATTGATCCATTTTTATATACCTTACAGGTTAAACAGAATAAGTGACATATGAAGCTAACATGGATTACTCAGATAAATGCACCTTTTTTCTTTTAAAATATTTAAAATTAATTTCCACAATGTTTCACCAAATCAATAAGAAAAAAGTTAATTTAGAAAATCCAACCAAATAAGATGTTATCGAACACTTTGACTTAAAAAAAACTGTGTTTAAAAAAAAATGATATTTAAAAAAAATAGATGTAAAGGAGAAAATAGTTTGTAGAGCCCACAACAAAATACTCGTTTTGTCTACGGTTAACCCTCGATCATATCCAACACAGAAATATAAATGGAAAACAGCTTTCATCCGTCTAAAAAATACACCAGTCAGTCAGCTGTCGATAGCTACGAGGGTCTAACGTACCCCGCACGTTTAAACTCCACCCTAACGTTTCACAGAACAGTTATAGAAGGCTCTACGCTACGTAGAGGCTCTGTTTACGTTGTTATGTATTTTATGGTAGTAGAAGTATTGTGTGTTTTTGGTTGAGGAATGCGGAGAAGTCGCGAGGCATGTGCAGTATTTTTTGCTCTGCCTGACTTCCAGTGGAGCGAGCCTTGTCGGACCCACATCACCCATATTATGTGCAGGGGAAGGTTCCCTTGTACATAACGTGGGCGCTATAGCCGAGGGTATCACGCTCAGGCACGGCACATCGAATGCCAGGGATGCTGAAGGCTTTGGCAGCTTTTGGAAATTACCTGAGGCAATGTCGGATTGACATGGGCAATTTGGGAATTGAAATATCTATCTAATCTAATCTAATCTAAGCTGCAAAGATATATATCATTTAAGATTTATACTAAATGCATTCCCACAAGCAGATATGTATAATTTCGCGCTAACACATGTCGCATGTGGACCTACAATATAAAAACCCAATCTCAAATGAACATAAGCCTTGCAACTCTTGCCGTCCTTCCCTGAAACAGGGGTGACATTGGCAAAGTGAACCAATTTTTATATTATGGGTGGTCAGCCGCATAACAACCTATAAGTCAAGGAACATACATGACAAATTACATTTTTTAAAATCAAAGAATAAAAATAACAATATATACATTTTTTTTTTTTTTTTTTTTAAGGAATCCTGTGCGGGAGGCTCCCCAATTCTTGTGAGTCTTGGGGGTCTATGTCACCCTGGAAGGGTGCCGCAGAGGTGTTGCTTGAGTTCTTGGTTCTGTCGTGAGGCGCTGCAAGGAAGTGGTGATTGATGTTGGTTTTGAATAAAACCGGATTAAATTGGGAAGGGAACACAGATACTGGTAGACCATTCCATAAACGGGCAGTTTGGCAAAGGAATGAGTCATGAAAACGCCAAGTTCTCATAGTTTTGAGATCGACTGCAAAGGGATGAATGAGAGTCGTACTACGAGTTTCCCTTTCTGAAATGCGAGGGGGAGGGATTAATGAATGGAGCTCATTAGAACAAGCTCCGTGGTAATATCGATAAAAAAGACTGAGCATTCCAACTTTTCTTCTGTGCTGGAGCGGCTGCAGATCGGATGTCAGAGAAGGATCATTGATCAACCTCACTGCCCTCCTTTGCACAGAATCAAGTTGGTCACTCAACTTCTTGGACATACCACACCAGAGATGGCTGCCATACTCGATAATGGGGCGGATTTGGGATTTATACAGAGTCAATAACTGGGCTGAAGTAAAAAACCTACCGGCTCTGTATAATATGCCGAGTCGCCGGAAAGCGGAAGTTGTGCGAGACTCAATAGCATCATGGTATTTTAACTCTGATGACAGAGAAACACCAAGAAGATTTAAGTGTTCATGGTTAGAGAGGGAGACATTGTCGAAAGTTGGGAGATAGTTGTTTGGAATCCTCTTTAAGGATATCAGACATGCTTGAGTCTGGACATGGACATAAAAAACTAAATCATAAAACCAAATTCACTTTAACAAACCCTAGCCGCCAACATCACAGATCAACCGCCATTTCTTTCTATCCTTGCATACTTCTTTCATTTCCTCTAGAGTCATAACCTTCTTCATACAAGCTCTTCTTTTATTATGACTCTGGATATTCCATTCATTCGCAATTTCGGATATTTGGTCCATCCATACCTTTCTCGGTCTTCCTCTACCACGACATCCATCTATTCTACCAACATATACTTTCTTCGTCAGTCTTTCCTCATTCATTCTCTCCATATGCCCAAACCATCTTAACAATCAGTGTTTGCAATAATATCAAATGGCTACTAAAGGTAACTGTTACTCTGTCACCATTCCGCTAGGAGTAGCTAGAGCCTTTGCAAAGCTACCTTAATTTCTTCTTACTCTTACATACATCTTTCAATTCAAGGTACAAAGCTTCAGTAATAATACAAATATTATATGAGGATGTTTTATTTGGTGAGCGCTGTTTTTGTGTGATTCACACCTCAAGAGCCTTCTGAGAGCTTGTTTGTCATCGTAGAAAGTGTCCATTCTCAGCAAAACCTAGTTTGTGTAAGGCTAGATGGATTTATTGTGACCGGTCTTTTCTAAAGTCCGTTTCATTTTTCAATCCGGCGAAGAGCAAATTTAAAATATTCAATATTTTTTCGTACTCCGCCAGGATTCGAGCACAATACATTCACGAGATCAATTGTTACATCAAAATAAGTTTTTCACATGTGTCTTTCATGTCCTGCATTATTTCCGTGTCAAATTTTTCTCATATGCGTATTCCAAAAATAAAGTAAGGATTCTTAATTTTTTTTAAATAGAAATCTAAGCACACATCTTCAAGGCATATTTTCTCATTGTCTAGGTAGTCCGGTCGATTGTTTAGTTGGTAGAGTGCTTGCATTCCATACCGTGAGCCCGGGTTCGAATCCTACCAAGAGTATCAGAAATGATTCCCCATTTTCAAACCCCACAGTAAAATACCGGTATTAGTCAGCTTTTACTAGAAAATGAGTACTAGCCCCCTAGGGACCGGTCCTTAGTCCGTAGTGGCAACACTTCGGACTCGTAAATGGAAGGTTGTAGATTTGGATCCCGGCGGAGCACACAAAATATACCATTCATATTTCGAATGTGCTCTTCGCTGAGTTGAAAAATTCATAAATCTTTACCAAAGACCGGTCACTGAAAGGTCCATCCAACCTTACAACAACTGGGTCTTGCTTGAGAATTGGCGCTTTCTACAGCGACGACCAAGCTCGCAGAGGGCTCTTGAGGTGTGATACACACAAAAACAGCGCTCACAAAATAAATCATCCTAATATTATTATTATTTTAGGGACCTAGGACACATTTAATTCAACTGAAGTGCTAAGCGTAAGACCGCCCCCCTTACCTGAAAAACTGAAGAGATTTCATTCGCCACATGCGAAACCCTTCAGGAATAACGCGGTAATAAGTTACGCTATGTGTGTAACTTAGTTGCGTTGCGTCTCACATGTAATTTAAGCAGCCCTGCTGGCTTGTACAGTCCAGTCCACTCTACTATGTCGTGATGTATTCTACCAATAACGTCTGCGCGATTTCCCTCGGGAGATCTTCGTGCAGAAAAAGGGGAAAAAGCCGCTGCGGGGAATCGAACCCTCTACCTGCCCTATTACTTATGTGTAATGAAGGCTTCTTAACTAAAAGGTGGTTGTTATGAGCTCTGTTTACAAAGAAAACAATTTGTTTTTGTATTCGAGTAGATACTTATTGAAGAAAAGTATATTTGTTTCGTGTATCGACATTTTCAAGATTAATTTACCATTTTATGTTTCACGAGTTGATTTATTCTCTTAAGCGCTTTCGATGTTACATTTTGTTTTAAATCACGAAAAATATAAAAAAAGCAAGTCCGGACGACAACTCTGTTGGTGAGGGCTTGCATTCTGTACCGAGCGCTCGGGCTCGAATCCCACCGAGGGTGTCAGAAATGATTTCCTTTTTTTTTTTAAACCTAAAAAAATACCGGCCAGGTTTACTGAAACTGTACAAAAAATGAGTATCAACCTCCTCGGGAGCTGTCTCAGCTTCAAGCGGTTGGAAAAAAGCTGGCGCTCTCACGTGTAAAAAATAATAAGTTCCATTGCCTCATTTGATCCCTTCGAGGAAAACGTGGCATGTAGTCACACTATATTTTTTTTTTTTTTTTTTTTTTAAGAAAATCCTGTGCGGGAGACTCCCTAGATTCTGAAGACTCTAGGGGTCTATGACACTTGTTGTAGTGCCGCAGAGGTGTACGAGCTTGGTCGTCGCTACAAAGCGCCAATACTCAAGCAAGACCCAGTTGCTGTAAGGCTGGATGGACCCTTGGTGACCGGTCATTGGTAAAGGCTTATGAATTCTTCAACCCAGCGAAGAGCACATTCGAAATATTAATGGTATTTTTGTGTGCTCCGCCGGGATCCGAATCCACAACCTTCCATTTACGAGTCCGAAGTGTTGCCACAACGGACTACGGACCGGTCCGAGATGCCAACGACACGCGGTGTACCTGAGCGGTCACCCATCCAAGTACTGACCACGCCCAATGTTGCTTAACTTCGGTGATCTATGGGAACCGGTGCTTTCAACATGGCTAATGTCGTTGACAAATTTATCGCTTTAATATTTAAATAATATTTGTCGCTTAGTAGCATGTATTTTAAATTCAGGAATAAAGCAAACAAATGAAGGTTAAGATATACATTCTATAATCTAAGTCTATAATCTAAGTTGCAAGGATATATTCATTCAAAGCTCTCAGATGTATGCCCACAAACAAACACGTGTAGTTCGCGCTTAAAAATGCTGATTGTGTACCTACAAATCCAAACCTCAAATGAACATAAGCCCTGCTACTCTTGCCGACATTCCCTGAAACAGGGGTGACATTGTTGTATTTCATGTTGGATAATTGTTTATTTCTTATTGAACTCTATTGAATAAAATATACGCCAATGAGGTAAATAATTTGTAACTAAAAGCCACAGATAAAATATTTGCCGAAAACAATATTCTCCACGTGCCTGTATGTAGATATATAATAATATATTTTATCAGTATGGAATTCTCAGCGCTCGCTTTTTGTCGGCCCGAATAAAATTACTTCAACAAGTAAACTTTTTTTTTATTCCACCCACCGACGTGAAAATTTTTATGCAAATCCACAAGAAAAATTTTCTGATTACGAATGAAGCCAATTTAAAAAACGATTTCATCTTTTATTTTTGGTTCGGAAAAAAATCCGTATCTAATACAGAGAGAGGGAAGGCTTCGCGGCAAGGCTTTGCAGGAAGATGTAATTACTCCGAGGCCGGTGGGAAGCAAAGGGGCTCATTCTGCTTTGATCAGTCCCAAAGCGCAGGTAGGTTCTGCGTCCTGCCGGCAGAATGAAATATATATTGGATCCGTTATGAGTCTGCTTGTATGGATGCTTTCGTTTCCCACCCTGACGATGCGACAAGTCTATTTTGTTTACCAATCAAAACATGTCGATCGGAAGAATGATTTTTTGAGTACCAAAGTGAGATATTTTTTCAAAAGCGAACGGGTATATTTTATGCTGTTATGTTTGAATAATTATGTATTAAAAAAATGCATTCTGAAATTTTATTTCAATTTAAATAGATTGTGAATTTGTATGAGAAAAAAAATAATCATGAAAACAAAAACAACGTTTTATTCTACTGATATTTTTATATTATGTTCTCTTGGCCATTTAAGGATAAACTTGACCATTTTCGCTTCATCGGATATCAGAACAAATAAAAACATCAGCAAAATAAAACAGTTTTGTTTTCATGATCTATTTTTTATGAACGGATCTCTTGAAAGTGTTTGAAAATATTTTATAAACTGAAAACTTTTTTTTTAATAATAGACAAAAACGGATTTTACTGATGAAAGTGTAGGAAAGTACGGGACACTGTCGTATGCACTGTCATCAGTAAGAGTGTCTCTTTACCCCTAAAAAGCACATATTTTAAACACGGCTGGTAAACCTCATAATTCATTTTTCAAAAATATCAAACTAACTTAATTTTATTCTAATCTAATCTAATCTAAGCTGCAAAGATATATATCATTTAAGATTTATATTAAATGCATTCCCACAAGCAGATATGTATAATTTCGCGCTAACACATGCCGCATGTGGACCTACAATATAAAAACCCAATCTCAAATGAACATAAGCCTTGCAACTCTTGCCGTCCTTCCCTGAAACAGGGGTGACATTGGCAAAGTGAACCAATTTTTTTACAGTATGGGTGGTCAGCCGCATAACAACCTATAAGTCAAGGAAAATATAATTAAATATGTAACTTGTTATAAGATTTTATGAAACAGTTTTCCATTAAGATTTTACACTTGTATGTTTTAGATACCTTTATGACCCAGTTGAGAAAACTTTAGAACTTCAAATTTCGGGAACAGCTCCTTGTTAGCTTTGACTTGAGGAAGAAGTGCTGACCACGCATGTCTAAGAGATATGAAGTGTCATATAAGTAGTAGAACTACGTATCAAAATTCGCAAATGGATCAAAACTTCAGTTTGAAAGTGTAATGATCCTGGGTCATACAAAATCGCTGAAACTTTGTATAATCAAATATAAGTTAAAGGAAGATCTGCATTTGACATTAGAGGATTGTCCTCCGTAACCTGTGTCCATAGTCTATCGAAAATATAACGAGCTTTTTAAAGTTTTACCTATATTTGCTTCATGACAGTTTCATTAACACTACAATACAATGTATCAATATTATGTTGGAAAAGTCCAAGGCAGAAGTGAACAAAACGTTTAATAACTCCTGTTCTGATGGACCGTAAAAGCAATCTTCTACTTAATACATTTAAATATGTTTAAATCATTGTTAAAACCAGAAATTTTTGTGCTTATTTATTGAAAAAATACATACATAATTAGCCCCCCTTGTGCTTATTTGGCTTTTCTGAAATACAATTCAAACATGTCATTTCAATGCAATTGTCTTCACATTCTACAAGTTCTTTTCTTGCATTATATTTTGACAAGTAAAGTAGCCAGTCTTCTTGTTAAATAAAGTCTGTAACATAGGTTATAATAAAGTTCTACATATCAAGCAAGAAACAAATCTTTCAATTGAAGCTCCAAACCAACACCAGCGACCGACAAAATTCCCAACACAATACTTGCAAGGATATATTCATTTAAAGCTCTCAAATGCATGTTTACAAACAAACACGTGTAGTTCGCGCTTACAAATACTGAATGTGTACTTACAAATAAAATCCAAACCTCAAATGTTTTTTTTTTTTTTTCTAAATGAACAGAATCCCTGCAACTTTTGCCGACCTTCCCTGACACAGGGGTGACATTGACAAGTGAACCTACAAAATTTTAATTAAGAATAAAACGTTTAACACAAAAATGTGAGAGTTGTTTGTACACTATTTTAAAATCAATTTCCAGTTTTTATAGGACATATTGATCCAGTACACATACAAACATTGCTCATCTGAAATTACAATCTGATGGACATAAAGTAAACAAGTATTAGGTAAGAGGACGAGTTGCACCACATTAAGTTCAGGTCTTAATTTCTAATTAATTATCAGTAAATGTACTATTTAATGTGTACGTTTATTAATCTGCTGGTTGGTGTGAAGTTAAATACAAACAAGAGAAACGTACAGTGAGTGTGGTGGGCAGGAGAGAAGCTGTGCGAGTGGGACAGCAGCTGTGAGAAGAGAACAGAAGCTTGGCAAGAATGAAAGCGGCTGAGCTATGGCAGAGGCTGCGGGAAGCATTTGATTGTATTGGTGGAATGTTCTGGGTGGACAAATGCGTCCGGAGAGTTAGATAAATACAGCCATGGTGGAAAGCATTCACGTAGGGCTGGGAGAGACAAATCACTAACACAACCAGCTAAAATTATACGATATTCTTTTTTAAATTAAATTTTTCAGCTTTGAAAATGTAACATCAGTAAAAATTCGGCAAACACTCAATGTGTCATCACCTCAACTTTTTAACTAATTCAATTCTAGATAGAGATTTCATTAATTGTAGACGAATAAATTTTGTAATTTTTTTGAATACCGACAAGCAATCATTTGTATTTAAAATGAGAAAAAGTATTATCATTTATAAAGTAAGTATCATTAATAAAGTAAGAAGTTCCTTGACTTATAGGTTGTTATGCGGCTGACCACCCATACTGTAAAAAATTGGTTCACTTTGCCAATGTCACCCCTGTTTCAGGAAGGACGGCAAGAGTTGCAAGGCTAATGTTCATTTGAGATTGGGTTTTTATATTGTAGGTCCACATGCGGCATGTGTTAGCGCGAAATTATACATATCTGCTTGTGGGAATGCATTTAATATAAATCTTAAATGATATATATCTTTGCAGCTTAGATTAGATTAGATTAGATTAAAAGTAAAAAATCCATCGTTTAGAAACATGCAAAAAATGAAAGTGAATCAAATTTGTAATCTCTTATATGCTGGCATTAAGTCAAATTTTTAAAAACTAGATGTAGGTTAATAAAAACAAACAACATATTTAGTAATAAAGTAGTAGTAGAATTTAATATTATAATTTTGTTTTTAAATCAGTGGACAATTGCAGCATTTCTACGGATTGGCGTAGCACCGTTTGGCGTAGACCTCTGTAGCTCACGGGATTGCGTAGCGGAAGGCAGTTTACTGGGATGGAGGACATTAATGATAATGACAACTTTCCAGGCGGCTCTTTTGGTTTACAATCCCATATAACACTTATCGTAATGCCTACGATTCCAGACAAATACACCAAACAAATGACTCATGAACGGCAGCACTCACAATGTGCCCTGCATTAAATAATAATGGTAATTTTAAAAGGAAGAGAACGTTAAAAAAGTTAATTCTGTAATGATTCCTACATAAATTTTCGACGAAAAAAGATGTTAAAAACGTTAAGACAAACTTAAATAAAAAAAAATGTCTTCATGGCTGTTCCGACAAAGATAAGTTTGTAATTGGGTCAGCACATTTCAAAATTTAAACAAAAAACCGTAACATATTGTGGTTGGGTCGTTATTCATAGAACAAAAGCTACCAAATAATTTGTTATTGGTTGCTTAAGACCCTGATTACTTACACGTGCTAAAGTTGTCCACCGAGGAAATTTCAATGAATACAAATTACGTTTCCAAGATAAATTGACATTTAAGGTTCCTATGTTATTAAGGACTACAGACAGGGACATGTAAGTTGCCGCTTACAAACTATTTGTGTGTATGTCTGAAAATAAAACGACGTTTGGAAAAAAAATATATATTTTAAATTAAAATGAATTTTTACTGTGTGAATACACAAAACCTACAAAATCTAACTATATTTTGTTTACAAAATGTCCTTCTGAGAAAGAACAAAAATTTTAAGAGACGGAGTGAAAGGGGAAATTTTGCCTTTTGAAGAAGAAGGTCGTCGGTCGTAGTAAAATAAATAACAAGTCAAAACTGCTCGGCAAAGCTCGCGACAACGAGCAACCTTGTGCTCCCTTACTTAAGTGTTACTTTCGCAAACTATACTCGCACTATTTCTGAAGAAACACCAAACTTACAGAGTGAAATTTTGACTAAGGTGTTTGTTTATGAAAAGTGATTGCCTTGAAGCAGAAAAAACGCGCTCATAAAACTGTGTTTTACAAATGCAGATTGCAAGGTTATGAAAAACATATTTATTTATCAAAAAACTAAAGCAATTTGTACCACAAACCATCAAAAACCCTTTATTATTACTTGTTTTTTCGAAATTGCAGTTAAATATACGAAATACGAGAAATACTCGTAAAATATAAAACTTTAAAAGGCGACCCTAGGTTAAAGTAAAAGTATTCTTATTTTCTAAAAAAATAACTTCGTCATATATATTTCAATGAACTTCAAAACAATCAAATTTCCGGCCCAACGCAAAATAAAATCACCTGCCCAAGTATTGTATTATTTCATATTTACTACTTTAGGGCAGCTTTACATCAGCCCCTTCAGCAAGCGCTGCGCCAACCTCGCGAAGCTCTACGCCAACCTAGCGAGGCTCTACGCTTTTGGGGAGTGTAGCGCGCTGACAGTCGTTTCCTGGGAGACCACTTAATGAGGCGCCCTCTACCTGAGCTGGCAAGTAGGAGTGGGAGGAGGGGGTCAGAGATCCACGGCGGGATATGCCCTAAATTATTATCCACAGACAAAAGCCCCGTGCAGGGATATTATTTTTATTTCACGTGCATTATTTTCAATCCTTTCTGCCAGTAGATAAGAGCACGCTTGTGTTAATTATAATACACTCAGTGCCATTAAAATCAACGAAAATGCAATGTTTAATTAATTTTTAGTTTTTAAGTTATTTATTATTTTATTTATTTTATTAACGGACATGATAGTCCAATTACATAATGGTGTAAACAATAGGAATATAGAAGACATTTTGCCACCTGTACTATTTTGATTTATCTTTGTTAATCACAATAATTATGTTAGATAAACCATACACCTGATGACTTTTGATTGCCCATTTCATACAAAATAATGTAAACAAATTTTGCGAACCGTATTGTAAGTATAAACGGGTTTCATTAAGTTTAAGTCCCAATGTGTTCAGGAGACACGTTTTTTCAACAGCAAAATGGCGCAAAACGAAGATCGGAAAAAAGTTGTCGCTCGTGATTGAAGATTGCAGATTCATAAAGGAACTTTAAGCGGTGCATCAACAGATGGTACGGAAACTTTTTTGACGTAAAAGATTCTTATTGAATTGCCTTGGTTGTACTACGAGTTAACGCACTGGAATATCCTGAATTGTGGATTCGTGATTGAAAAAAATCTAGATTTTTTGTGATTTTATACGAGAAAACTTGATTAAAGATTATTTGAAATTAATTTTTGAAAAATAATAGACAGTCGGTAATAATTAATGTAAATATTGTTGTATTATTAATTGTTGTAAGAAAATAATTTCATCTCAAAGATGTAATTTTACTTGTTATTTAATGTTTTATTAATTGGCATTAAATCCAGACGAGCGTATTATTTTTCAATAAGACCGCGCCACCCATTGGATTCCATCGCATTGTAATGCCGTTTAATTCGTACTTTTATTGGGCCCTTAAAACTGTAAAACACTTGTAAATAGTGCAAAGTTAAGGCCCTTTATTACGCAGGGCCGCCCTCGCAGGTAAGCAGGCGGCTCCGCCGGGTTGCTAAAGAGCAAAATAAAAGACGAGGTTTACGGGCCACCGAATGGAATGGGCCCAATTAAAAACGGATTTGGGACGTTGCGAGCAATTAAGGAAATCTGTATTTTTATGTACCTGGGAGATTTTCGAAAGGAAAATATTTTCTTGTATTTCTTTTTAACAGAACAGGTAAATCAACTGAACAATTACGTATATACTTTGATTTAAAGATTTATTTTTTGTTTTTGTTATGGTTCTTTTAGTTCTATCCTTGCTCATTTTTTTCATCTCCTTGACTTCTCTGTAAATTTATTCAATCCATTTTTTCCTTGAACTTAACGTCAAAATATACATTTTTGTCTGCCGTTTCCACACTAAAATATTTTTTTTGTCTACGAGAAAATAGTGCATTTATGCCAATAAATGTTTTTTAAACCTTGATATTTTTTTGATATGTAAATTTATTTTCCAATATTATTTTATTATTAAGTTATTTCGACAAAAATGAGCTTAAAAAGTACTTCACATTTAAAAAAAAACTAAAAATGTTATCTTAAATCTTGTTAAAAACGTTTCTGAAAACAAAAAGTTAACATTACAATACTTGCTTTCTTACAAACTAAAAACTCGATTATTTTTCGTCTTGCTGAAATTCTCTCCAACCGTTGTTTGTAATATTTAGAATATTGTAAGAGTCTAACATCGTCGTTTGGCATTTCTCGGGGCTATAATATATTAAGCATCTCAGGTGAGACAGGGTCCACCCGGGTGGAAGTAATCTTACTTAATTACTGAAAGATTTCGAGTCAAACTTTCGTAATAAACACGCTCGGTGAGAAAGACGCAAAGTGCCTATCGCAGTGTACAGAGTCGCTTAATGCCGGTACACTGCTGAGAGAGAGACTTGGAGACGCAGATGAAAGATATTATAGGTGTGAAGGAACAACCTGGAGTACTAATAAGACTAAGTCTTGTGACTGTATTAAAGTGATCATTATGTCAACTAACAAACCATGAAATAGATGAATCCAACTGGTTAATCAATAAATAATGTATGAAAAAAAATTAGCTTGATTTTAAAAGAAGAAATGAAGGCAACTCTCTACTTTAATGAGAATGGTTTAAAATTGTACAGTCTTATTTACAGTTATATTAACACATATTTTTGGGACAACTTTGTGGTCAAAAAATAAATCTTACCCGTACAAAACTAGTTTCATCAATAATCTACATTCATATTGCGAAGATAAACCTGTTTACAAAAAAGTCTAGAAAAACAATAGTTGCAATAAAATACTACTTGGATATGATTGATATTGACATTCAATCAATTGTGGAATTTCTAGAATACTTTATTTTTATTAATATTTTTTAATTGTAACAACTTTGCTAATTAAGTAAATACAAATATTACTATCTAGTTATATTCAGTCAGAGGCGCTGTGCACGTATGAATTTGATTTTGTTTTCCTTGAAATCCTTAGTGTCTTTACTCTCTTAGTTATAATGGCAATTTATTACATACATCAATTCCTTTGCACATAAAATCTCTGTTATACTTCACTGCTTCAACTCTCATCTTTGGAAAATGATTATTTTTGGTTTTCATTTTGTTCAAAGTATTTGAAATTAAATAAACATACACAACTCATCAAATGTTTTCTCTTCTGGATACCTGTTACATGTCAAATATTTTATAGTGTTGTAAAGAATTCCAAAAATTGTACGTAGATTTGAAAGATAACGTATAAATTGTTGGAAAGGAATCTCTCGTCACTTGTATTAAGATGTACGCGTGAATATTCAAAATTCTATATACTCCATTGTAACATTGTGAAAGCAATATTAAGTTATTTTTCATATGAAATTTTCCGTCAAGTTGTCGTGTAAATGAAAATTGAAAGAAAATAATAACTGAAACATTTTCCCTCCCGACAACTCGACTAACAATTTTACAAAAATATATAACTGTTTTGCTTTAAAGCTGAGGTTTTAATGTGGTTAGTAAATACACATATAAATCTACTACCTCTCATTCCCAAGCATTTGAAGCGGAAACATACTGAAACGACAAAAATGTTTTTTTTTTCACTAATTGATATTTTTGTAACGACTTTATTCAATTATAGCACAGGACCACACCGAACATTTCGCATTTATTTCTGCGGTTTTGTAAATTAAGTTGTATTATGTAGACACAAAAAGGTGTTTTCCTGCGGTCTACGCCATATTAGAAAGGAAAAAAATCCGCTACACAAAACCTACCTATCTCGGCCTTCGCTTATAATTGAAAAAACGTCACTTTCAGCTAGGCTTCCCGCCGCGCTACGCCAACGAGGGTCGCTCTATTTATTCAGCGTAGCACAAACATTATGACCAATAGCCTGAATGGGAGTGCTACGCCTCTACGCCGTGCACTGGGCTCTACGGAGCGCGGATCGATGATTCTTGTTTGCAGATTTTGATGAATGCATGTCAATACAGAAAGGAATTTATTATAAAATTGTGAAGGTTCTCTGTTTATTTTGTTAATTGAAATTATGAATGATCTGACTTAATATTGTGTGTGGTTTCATGAAGTTTATTTATACTTTACGATGTTTGATTGATTTTAATAAAATAAAATTGAAAATACATAATCAAGCTTTTACTTATGAGTTATAAACAGCTCTATTTAAGATCTCTTCTTATCACGATCTCCTAATGAAATGTAAACACACGACTTCCAATAATTTTTATGTTGCTGATAAGTCAAGAAGCATGCTATTTCATAGAAACCATTAAAAAATGTACCTTACAAAATCATTCAAGTTTACAAACGATATTTTTTTGAAAGCGAAGTATTTTCAAATTCCATGCTGTTTAATACCTCAAGTAAACACATTTTTTTAGAACAAGATGCGCTCAGTAAATTTTCCATACTTTGTGAGGTTTGTGTATCAACACTGTAAAAATCATATTTGCAATTATTAAAGAAGATGATCGAGAGATCAAAATAATTCGTGTATATTTAAAAAAACCTTTCAGAGAAAATAAAACCAAAGTATTTTATCAAGTAGATTTCTTTTGATTCTTAAAAAAAAGGTGAGATTTTTCACAATCATTTAAACGATTAAAATATGTTTACGCAAGTATTTTTGCAATGTTGAATACTTGGAATCACTACATTTCCTCAGTTTCACCTCCAGGATTTTTCATCCCCTCTGCGTGGCCATTATTCCCCAGGACGGCTCTCATATTTCTCGCTACAGTTATCTTAAATTGGCCTCGTGCTCGGCACTGTTTGCTGTAAAATAAACCATGTTGCCTCTACGCCTGCGCCGCCGCTGCTTCTTTATGTGCATAGTGCGAGAAACCTATAAAATCGACGCTCACCATTTTTATACGAGCCGCAATATTGGAGTTTATTTTTCCGAGGTGCATAAATAAAAATGTTATATTAATGTGTATAGCGCAACTGGTGGATAACGTTCAATTATTGCATCATTGCTTTTCCCACAAATCTTTCCTTTCAGTATACTTTTCTAATGAGCAGTTGAATCATATTTAAAAAATGTATTTTCTTGCCAATGGATCTACTTCAAACTCTCTATCAGAAAACATTTTTCGTTGACTTTTTTATTTAATTTTTGTGATTTTCAAGTTGGTTGTACTGAAATTTGCAAAGTTTATACGCATAAAAAAACGACAATGTGAAAATTTTTGCTTAAGTAACATGTATGAAACATGTCTAAGCTATAATAAAAAATAAATTAAAGATAAGGAATGCAATTAAGCAATCCACTTTAACTTACCAGAAACATGCATGAACGTGCCTGTTTTTTTTCTCATTTTAAAAAAAAATATTTAGACAATGAATTCTTCTGAAACAAGCTCAAAGTAATCGTACATAGGGTGTGATGAAAATTACAACCGGAGCGTCGCTGATATATTTAAAACAAAACACTTATTTGATTACCACAACCTTATCCGCTCGATTTTGTAACTTACAGTTTTATGCTGGAGTGATGTTTTCCGAGATCTGTTGCCATGGTCTGTGGGAGCTGGAGCTTCCGGACGTTTCATCCATTTCTACGATGGTTCACGCAGTTCTCATCAAGATCATCTTCATCATCATACTTCACGCTGAAGAAGCCCATCGTTAAAATGAGCGAAACGTCCGAAAGCTCCAGCTCCCAAAGACCACGGCAACAGATCCCGAAAAACATCACTCCAGGAGCATCAGCCGGCCGTGTAAGCCTAAAACTCTTATGATTTTATTTTATATTTTGTATTATTTTAAATACGTACATGCTTTGTCTAGATGTCAAACTTTAAATTATTCATAAAAAAAAAATATAATAAGCTACAGTTTACAACCATAATAATTTATTTGCGTAACGTGGAAACAAACCATAATAATTTTCGCATTTCCGCAGAGTGCAATTTTTTGAAATGTTTTATTCCCGACTGGCGTCACTTTGTAAGGGCCGGCGGAGAAAAAAAAATACGTAATACGTAGAAAAGGGAATGCAATTTAGAGTTGATGAGAAATGTTGCGCCGACCGTAAAAAAATTAACAAAACCTTCGAAATAAGTTTCAGCGCCCGCGGGCAGGAGGCAAGCCCGGCGATCGCATTTCGGGTTACACAACTTTATTCCGCAAAACTTAAATTATTTTTTAAAAATTATTTGCAAGTAAAATAACGAAAGCGCGATATGGACCAAGCACGTGCAATTCTGCAACAGATGAAAAATAATTATTTTTGTAAGAAAATATTTGTGTTATATTTGTACATTAATGTTAATACGTTGAATGAAGTTACTTATTATGCTGTAGTTTATATTTGGAGCAATAAAAGCTTAAAAAATTAGTAAACTATTTTTTATCGTTTAAAATAGCTTTTATAGGCGGATAAGTTGAGCACCACAAGAAAAATAAGGATAAATTGTTGGATTGATGTCTTAGGAAGACGTTAATTATGAAGTAAAACGTCGTTACATTTGAAGAAGATGCAAAAATTATGATCTCACACGGCTAGGTTTCTTGGGTAAGGTAAATATAAATCTAAATCTAATATGCAAATATATGTATCATTTAAAATTAATATTAAATGCATTCCCACAAGCAGACACGCATAATTTCGCGCTCACACATGCCGCATGTGAACCTACAATATAAAAACTCAATCTTAAATGAACATAATCTAATCTAATCTAATCTAATCTAAGTTGCAAGGATATGTTACATTGAAGATTCACATTACATGCATTCTCACAACTAGACACATACAAGTTCGCGCTTGCACATGCCTCATGTGAACCTACAACATAAAAATCAAATCTCAAATGGACATACACCCTGCAACTCTTGCCGTCCTTCCCTGAGACAGGGGTGACATTGGCAAAGTGAACCATTTTTACAGCATGGGTGGTCAGCCGCATACCAACCTATAAGTCAAGGAACAACATAAGCTTAATAGAATTTTGCTGTTTATGCTAGTTGATTATCAAATGAAAAAAACTTTAAAGAAAAATGATATCGGCAACATAATCCTAGCGAGGATAACCCCAGAAAATCAAATGCCATGTATCCTTTTCTAAAGCTGAACTTTTTGAACAGGATATTACAGAAATGAAGAATTGTATGGTGAATATAGAATATATGGTGAATTGTATATTTGGTCAGGTGTGGAAGATGGGAATGAAAGGCAAGGTGTAGGTGTGATTGTGAGTGAGTGTTTAAAAGGATGTATAACGGGTTATCGAAGAGTTTCTCCTAGGATTTTGGTTGTTAAATTCAAAATTAGCAGTTTGAGACTTTTCTTGGTTGCCTGTTATGCTCCTGTTGATTCAGAGTGTATGGAGGTGAGAATGAGTTTTTGGAATGAATTGAATGCGGTTGTGCATGAAAGGAAAAATAATGAAAACATTGTAATTTTAGGTGATATGAATGGATGGATAGGTGCACAGAGGGATGAATGTTTGAAAATAATTGGTCCTGGTGGGAGAGGTGTAGTCAATGATAATGGGCGACATCTGATTGCTTTGTGTGCGGAGCACAGTCTTTTTGCATCGAATACTTGGTTTCGGCATAAGGATGTGCATCTGTACACGAGGCAGATTGTGGGAAGTCGCACAATCATTGACTACATCTGTGTGGATGAAAGATTGAGAGGAGCCGTAAAGGCTTGTTCGCACAAGGCCACTGTTTTAGTCCAGTACCGAGTAATTTAGTGGTGGGCGGGGCCACAGAGTATGTAGGTTTATAGAGAGCGGTCTTAGAACAAAAAAAATGTGACCAAGAAGTATTATTTTCATATGAAACGATGGATAGCGCCAGTTATGATAGTTTAGTATTGTTTAGACTCGTAGGGTAGTTACTGGCGCTATCCATCGTTTCATATGAAAATAATACTTCTTGGTTACATTTTTTTTGTTCTAAGACCGCTCTCTATAAACCTACATACTCTGTGGCCCCGCCCACTACTAAATTACTCGGTACTGGACTAAAACAGTGGCCTTGTGCGAACAAGCCTTAAGAGATAGCCGTGTCTACCGGGGGCCTGAAATAGGCAGTGACCACTATCTCTTATGTGCCAAAATAATGATTGGTGAAGTAAGAAAGAAGAAACGCAAGAGGAAAGTAAGATTGCCTAGAATAAAAGTAGAAAGGCTGAATGAAGAAAATGTGCAAGAGAAGTACGTATCAGAGCTCCACAAAATTTTAAGTGTGAGTGAACTTGAGAAGAGTGTGTGTGGAAAAGATATTGAAAGTATGTGGAAAGATCTGAAAGAAGGAATGACTGAATGCGCTAAATAAGCATGTGGGGTAACGAAAGGTGGAAGATTGAAAGGAGATGCCTGGTGGAATGATAGAGTGAAGGAAGCTGTGAAAGTTAAGAAAAAGTGTTACGAAAATTGGTTGAATGATAGAAATGATAGAAAGCTAGAAGAGGAATATAAGATAGCTAAGAGAATGGCGAAGAATATAATTTATGAAAGCAAGATGAATGAACAAAGAAAGATTGATGAAAGGATTAACAAAAGTTTCACCGACAGTAAGAAGGAATTTTGGAGGTGGATCAATGCGGATAGAAATAAATCTTCTGCATTGACCACTCCGGGAGTCAAAAGTGCTGCCGGTGAGATGGTATGGGAGAATGTAGAAGTATGCAAGAGATGGAAGAACTATTTTCAAGAAATTTTTGGTCAGGGTGAAAGAAGAATTTATGAACAGATAGATGAAGCGAATGAATTGAATATTATGAAAGAAGAAATGAAAGTGTCTATTTCACGTCTGAAGAATGGGAAGTCTGCTGGGTTTGATGGTATAAATGGTGAAATGTTGAAAGCAGGAGGTGAATGTGTGATAGATTGGATGTACGAATTATGTAAGCTCTGTGTGAATGCAGGAGTAGTACCGATGGATTGGAGGAAGGCAGTCATTGTTCCCATTTACAAAGGTAAAGGGGACAAAAAAGACTGTCAGAACTTCAGACCAATCAGTTTACTCAGTATACCAGGAAAAGTCTTCTGTAAGGTGATTATAAAAAATGTGATTCTGACTACTAGTGAAAGGATTTCCGATGTACAGTCCGGCTTTATGGCCGGTAGAGGCTGTGTTGATCAGATTTTTACTCTACGACAACTTGTTGAAAAACAATTGTCGGTGAGGCGGAAGCTGTTCACGGCCTTTGTAGATCTGGAAAAGGCTTTTGACTCAGTAGACAGAGGTATGTTATGGGATTTTTTGAAAGCATACGGAGTGAATGGGGCTCTCCTAGGTGCGGTGCATGCAAACTATGAAAATAGTAAGGCATGTGTCCGTATTGATGGTGAGTATAGTGAGTGGTTTGAAGTTTATAAGGGTGTGAGGCAAGGATGTGTGATGAGTCCATGGCTATTTAACATAGTCATGGACAAGTGTGTCAGAGATGCTCGACTTAATGATTGTGGATTGATGATAGGAGAGAGCAAAGTGAGTGTTCTACTGTATGCAGATGATGCAGTTCTTGTATCTGATTCAGCAGTAGAATTGCAAACAATGCTCTCTAGATTGAATGAAGCTTTGAAAGGTAACCATTTGAAGTTGAATGCAAGTAAGACGAAAGTATTGATTTTTGAAAGAGATGATGAAAGTATGAATTATGAATTTAAAATTAATGGAATGAATGTTGATGTCGTAAATGAGTTTGTATACCTGGGAAGTAAGTTTGAAAAAGATGGAAGAATGACCGGTGAATTTGAAAGAAGAATAATGAAAGGCAGGTGCGTACTGGGTGCTACCGCTAGCATCGCCAGGAACCAGAATCTCTCAAAAAATGTTAGATTGGCGGTGCACGGTGGTATACTAGTGCCAACCTTGATGTATGGAAGTGAAGCCTGGACGGTGAGTGAAAGGGAAATTAGTAAAGTCCATACAGTAGAAATGGACTATCTAAGAAGTATGATTGGGAAAAAACGAAGTGACAGAGTAAGGAATAATTTTGTAAGAGAAGAATGTGGTGTAAGGGAAAGTGTGAAAGTGAAGATTAAAAGAAGTATGTTAAGATGGTTCGGGCATATGGAGAGAATGAGTGATGAAAGATTGACGAAGAAAGTATATGTTGCTAAAATAGATGGATGTCGTGGTAGAGGAAGACCGAGAAAAGTATGGATGGATCAAATTTCTGAAATAGCGAATGAATGGGATATCCAGAGTCATAATAAAAGGAGGACTTGCATGAAAAAGGTTATGACTCTGGATGAAATGAAAGAAGTGTGCAAGGACAGGAAGAAGTGGCGGCTAATCTGCAATGGTGATTTCTAATGTTGGTGTATTAATTTGCTACATTTTTTGCATAGGAAATTTCTGACTTTTTTTGTATAGATTTCTTTGTAAGGTTTTGTTCTTTTATATATTTAAATGTAATTTTTTATTCATATTCCTTGACTTATAGGTTGGTATGAGGCTGACCACCCAAACTGTAAAAAATGGTTCACTTTGCCAATGTTACCCCTGTTTCAGGGAAGGTCGGCAAAAGTTGTGGGGCTTATGTTCATTTGAGGTTTGGATTTTATTTGTAAGTACACATTCAGCATTTGTAAGCGCGAACTACACTTGTTGGTTTGTGGGCTTACATCTGAGAGCTTTAAATGAATATATCCTTGCAACTTAGATTATAGATTATAGAAGAGATATCTCTTTCAGATTCTTGCGTCTGCAGAAATCCAGAAATCCATATCGAGTAATGGTGAAGGGAGTGCACTCTGTCTGCGCCTGAAATCCCATAGAATAATGCAATGATTATATTCCGACAGTCTTCTGTACGCGGTCCGACAATAAAAATGAATAATGGATGTGGAGCCATTATCGCGGGTGCTCTGGGCTTGCAATCCAGTCGGCCGAGAGCTCAAGGCGGACAAATGCCGAATAAATTTAACAAAAAAAAAATATATATTTTTAACTCTGATTAAATTAAATGTTATCAGGAATATTTTTTACCACAAATTATAATTTCACATCTAAAAAATGTAAAATCTAAATCTAAGATGCAAAGATGTATATCATTTAAGATTCATATTAAACGCATTCCCACAAGCAGACATGTATAATTTCGCGCTAACACATGCCGCATGTGGACCTACAATGTGAAACCCATTCTCAAATGAACATTAGCCCTGCAATTCTTGCCGACCTTCCCTGAAACAGGGAAGTTACACAATATGTGTAGCTTAGTTGCGTTTTTTTATTAATTAATATCAAGGTTGATTGTTCCACAATCCGCTACTTTAACTGGTTAGCCACTTCAAGTGGTTGGCATGAGGCTGGCCACGTGCGACTCCTTCGGGGATAACGCAGGCAAGATAGTTAGACTATATCTATGTGTAGACGATCCGTTATGGGCTATTGTTAACAGATATGATAATATTTGTAACATTTCCAATCACAATTGAAGTTGATCTTTTGTGAAGGTACGCAATCTTATCTATATTCCAAATATATATCGTTCATTTAAGGCTCATATTTAATGCATTTTAAAAAGCAAAGAGGGAGACCTCCCACGAGATGGTCGGATGATATAAGAAGGCTTGCTGGAGACTGGATTCAAAAAGCGCAAGACAGAGATGGCTGGAGAGAAATGGGGGAGGCCTTTGTCCAGCAGTGGATGGAGATGGCTGTATAATAATAATAAGAAGAAGAAAAAGCAGGAATATGTTAGTTTGCGCTTACACGTGCTGCATGTGTACAAATACAAACCTCAAACCTCTCATGAACATAAACTTTGCAACTCCTGTCGCCTTTAAGTGAAATCAAGGTGGCATTGGCAACAGTGACCCAAGGTTTTAAAGCATAGGGGGTGAACCTCATCCCAATCTATTAGTCAAGGAACACACAATAATTTGTGTTATTTAAGTTCATCCTCAATATTTGTGCAGAGAAGTTGCCTGCTGAAGACGTTGGCTGTGTTGCCAACGAAAATGACAGTTTTTTAAAACGGTTAAGTCCGGTCGATAGCTCAGGTGGTAGAGTGCTTGCATTCCATGCCGAAAGCTCGGGTTCGAATCCCACCGAGGGTGTCAGAAATGATTTCCCGTTTCGGTGTTTATTTCAAACCCCAAAATAAAAAACCGGCAAGGTTTACTCAGCCTTCACAAGAAATGAGTACCAGCACTCTCGGGAGCTGGGAAACCCCCACTTCAACTGAAGTGGTTGGCGTAAGGCCGCCCCCCTTACCTGTAAAAATAAATAGGCTCAACTCGCCACATGCGACCCCTTCGGGGATAACGCGGCAAAGAAGTTACACTATATGTGTAGCTTAGTTGCGTTTTTTTTTTTTTTAGTTGCGTTGCGTTCGTCTAATATCCAAAAAGTGTACTTCCACTTGAAATTTAATTTTTATTTGTAAATTTATTCCCACATAATAAATTCACTAAGATCGAAATTTTTCATACGCAAATGGCACTTGTTCATTTACGTCCCAAGGCTTTTCTTTAAAGAAGTATATTTTTTATACGCCGCGCGTTAAGTTGGCTTTTGGAAACTACGGGTGGTATTATTATGCAAGGAGCAGCAACAGGCTGCTTATTTTCATTGCCTATGCAACTGCCTTCATGGATACAAACCCATTCAACAGATACTAGTCTAGTCCTGGAAGCAGTACGAGTTTCCCCATTTAGGGATGTCAGTGAACATGATAAACTGATACAGTTTTTTTGTAATTAAAGTTCTTACTACTATTGTAAAACATTTTTAAATGCCTATATTTAAACTGTGAAAATTCATTTATTTGAGAAGGTCTCACAAAATTGAAATTGTAATAAATAAACCTGTGTTTTAAAAAACATATTTTGTACATACATTCCTTGGTATGAGGCTGACCATCCATACTGTAAAAAAAATGTTCAATTTGCCAATGTCACCTTTGTTTCAGGGAAGGTCGGCAAAGGTTGCAGGGTTTATGTTCATTTGAGTTTTGGATTTTGATTAGTAAGTACACATACAGCTCTGTAAGCGCAAACTAACACGTGTATTTTTGTGGGCATGCGTTAAATATTAATTTTAAATGCTAACATAGTTATGCAACTTCGAGGAGTGTTTATGCAATGTTTTACACTTGGGGTAATGCTTTTAGTGGAATTTCATGTGAAAGCAATCGATTTGGTAACTCTTTTTGACTTTGTGTCATTCAATTAAATATAAGTGAATATGTTTTATTTAAATGAATTTGATACTCGACTTAACAAAAAAGTAGATGAAATATTGTGCTTTTTAAAGCATATCTAAGTTCATGTGTGTCAGCAGTTAAAAAATCAATTTGATTTCACTTAAATATTAAGGAATTAATAGTTTTCGAAAAACACACAATACGCCAATTTAATAAAAAATGTGACTCGCAGTACTTATTACATATTTGTTTCTGAAATTGTTGGACATTTCTCATAACGCAAACTATTATACGAGTATTAACATTGAAAATAAAAATGATTTGATGAAGATGGCTAAGATGAACCAAGTTAAAGTTCTAAACAGGTCAAACTGACAAACTCAGTATCTGTTTAATTCACAAATAAGTTATTTGAAATAACAAATGTATATCAGTAGAATGAAAACTAGTTTTTTTTTTCCATTTTTTAAAATGATTAATTTACAATTATTATTGTCTACGGTGACTGCCCCCCGCCCTAGTTTCACATTATGCATATGGCCCGGCCTCGCACTCTCTACAGTGTTTAGGTGCATGCACAGTAACTGCTCAGTGTATCCGTTCACTTAGCAAAGCGCTCATGCATACAACATGAAGTCTTTTCGCTAGCTCTGTGTAAATAGTATAATAAGATAAACAAACAGTGTTATGTAGTGGTAGCATAAGATTTTTTTATCATAAAAATAAATTGCCAAACATTCATTCAGTTTCATTTAAAAAAACAGACAATGTGTGCACATTGAAAAGATACCTGTAGGAAAGAACCAAACGCGAGAAAAAATGTTGGTAAACCAAAAAAGAACACCTTGTTAAGTAAAAACAATTTGATACAGAACGTTAGACATTTTTTCATTATCTATTTTTAGTGAACATTTTAAAAACCTGTTAATTAAACTATAAATGTTTTTCTAGAATATTGTTTAAACAATTAACTATTGTATAAGCGTTGTAATTTGATAAAAAAAATAATGCAACTCGAGTTAGGGAATGTTGCACCAAACTCCAATCAGACAAAAATCAAAATTAAGTGGGGTTTCTCCGATCAAATAAAAAAAATGTAACATATACGTAAGTCAGCTGATAAACATCATATTTCCTGTTCAAATTCCATCATTGTATAAACCACTTCCGAGAAATATTAAACCGAGGTCCTTACCAGAATTAACGCAATCAAATTTAATGTGTCAGTCAAATATTGATTGGAGTTTGGTGCAAGAGGCCCTTTAAGATTCAGTTTGAATCTATCTGATGATGCACTGCTCTGAAAAATATATCAGTCGTATTTTTAAGAAATAATAAATAATATGTATGTAGGTAGTTACAGAAATTTAATCAGCTGAAAATAATTATATTACTAATTAAAAAAAGAGGAAATGATTTAATGAAAAAATTGTGTACACAATCAGTAAAAGAGATTATGTAATCATGAAAAAATTAAATAATGTAATCATTGAAAATTACTGAACAATAAGTTAATATTTAATTAAGCAACGCTGCGGTTATAATTGATTCCTATTTCCCACATCAGCCTCAACTGATATCTTCATCTCGCTACGAGATAGCTCCGGCCCAGTAATATGATTTACGCTCTACGATTGTTCGGGCCGCGGGCGGATGCGGCGTAGACGCTGAATGTGTTTTTAGCGAATGATTTATGGCTACGGCTCGACCACTTGTTGGCGTAGCTTTCGGCGTAGAGCACATATGTGCTGGTCACAATAGCGGATATCAGAGCAAAGCCGATATTAAATTTACTTATTTCAATCCTCAAAAAAAAAAAACAGTATTATTCTGATTTTTTATTTTGGTTTCACGTGATAAATTTATTTGTTTTCGTAGAAAAAAATTCAGATCGTTTAAAAACGATGGCAATTTGGATATGTCTTATTAAAAAAAAAAACCTAAAATTGTTGTATTGGTTAACACAATATTTTTTACTTTTTTTGTAAATCGGACTGTAACTGTAACTGTAACTCTGTCACCATTCCGCAAGGGGTGGCCAGAGCCTCTGCAAAGTTGACTCATTTTTTTTTTCCTATCCTGACATACCTCTTTCAATTCCTTCATATCCATCACCTTTTTCATGCATTTTCTTCTTTTACGCTCACTTTGTATATCCCATTTTTTCACAATCTCCTCAATCTGATCACTCCATACTTTTCTCGGTCGTCCCTTCTCTCTTTTTCCTTTCATACTTTCTCCCAGTACAAAAATAGGATGTGAAACAGTAGTTTGTGAAACGTATGAAATGAGTTGAATAATTAAATTTTACGAACTGCGGTATATCTCAACGTTTTGTCGGAGTCGTGTTTTATAAGCGTAGAAGTGACACATCTTTTGATATAGTAGGACGCGATTTTAACAAAATGTTGCGTTGACATATCTTTGCAGCTTAGATTATAGATTATTGATATAGATTGCGTAACTCATCCGTTTTTCTTTATATATCCGCTTTTTTTTAATTCTTAACAATATTTCAACGAATTTTACTCTCAAAATTACTATCTGTAATCATATGTTTTTTGAGATGCAAGTGTAAATTTTAAACGAATTAATAAACTCGCTTGCAAGTTGGCTGAATCAAATATCATTTCATTTTTCAATTGGAAATCTGCAGTGCAGCTAGAAATGCATTTCACGTAGCTGCATTCATTCTATATAATATGGTGCACTCGTAACATAAAACTCTGAATGGAGAACTCGTTCAACCGCCTGGCGACCAATGGACTGAAAACAACAAGCCCTTTCGAAACTTCCTGTCATGCAAAAATATGAGTCGATCAAGTAACTTATCAGTGGGATGGAATTAAATGCAGGAATCATGAGTTTTTTTTTCCAAAAAATAAATTTATGGAAAAAGAGTTAAAATAATTTGCTTAATCATTGATATGAATTCATCTCATTTCCGGAGAACAACCTAGAATGACGTATTTAGTTTTATATGCCACATGTAATATTGTTGATTTTATTTTAAAAAAACCTGCAATAAAGTTTTATATATGTATGTATATTTTTTTATATTTTTCAGGGTTTGGTGGTTTACACAGTGAAAGTCCATTGTATAATAATCAAATAAATATAATGTTTTAATTCACTTTTTTATTATTTTATTTTAAATATGTCTAACAGATTTCGCCTAAAAAGGCATCCTCAGGACAATGACCTGTTGATGACCAGCGAAAACTGTTAGACATATTTAAAATAAAATAATAAAAAAGTGAATTAAAACATTATATTTATTTGATTATTATATATTTTTTGTTGTTTAAAAAATAGATTTGTAGAAAGGAATGCAATCCACCAACCTATTTTACCTGGCCAGTTGTCTTCATGCGAAAGCAGAAGTTTGTGTGCATGCAACGGCATCTGTTGAACCAAGGTCGAAATTATCGTCGCGGGATTCGAACCAGCGTTATCCGGTTCCAAATAACCTGTCTTGATCACCGCGGCTATAACACCGACTGAATATATAAAAGTGCGTTTTAATTATTCAACATTCCTTGACTTCTAGGTTCGTATGAGGCTGACAACTCATAATGTAAAAATTAGTTCACTTGGCCAATGTCATCCCTGTTTCAAGGAAGGTCGGCAAGAGAACTTGTACGTTTCTGCTTGTAGGAATACATTTACTATGAATCTCAAATGATTAGATGTAGACAAGAGGAAGAACACAATCAATGTCATTACTTTTGCATCGGATTTAAATCCTCAATGTTAACACATCTTTGCAACTAAGATAATAGATAGATAGAATACAGAAAACTGCCTTAAATTTACTTTTTTTATCAAGTATTCCGATACAATATTTTATTTATTTGATTTCAACGTCTGTTCTTTTTTTTATTATTTAAATACGTTTTAAGTCAGACCTATTCATTCCTCATAGCAAACCATTCAGCATTCCTTTACGTACTTTTACCTTACGTATGTAATACATTTTTGTTTAAACTCAGTCCTAGCGTCTTTTCAGTTAAATATAGCGTTTTAGTTTCCATAAATTTTTCATAAAACGCCATACTTGAGTGTTTGATATTCAGTGAACTGTGGTTAGCTCCAAGCTGTATACTTGGAGTACATTGAAGCGACTCGCATTGACTTTTAGTCGTGCGTCATGAGACACGACTAGGCGGGGAATTCCCATATTTAAATACTCTCGTAGTTCTGTGTGCTCGATAAAGCTGATAATCTCCCGATTTACATACTTGCGAATCATTATTATGATGCCAAATAAATGAAATTTCAATTATTCGTGTACACTATAAACTTATTGTTTCCATTTTTTAATACAACGTCAACTTATTGCTTGTTGGTCTTATCTTCAAAAGAGTTAATTTCACATGAGCAATCTTTATATATGTACTAGACCTACGTGTCTTACGAATGTTGGAAATTGATTTGGTAAATATTAAAAACAATTCTCACATTATCGTGTTTTATGTATTGTTACGAAATTAGGGTTCAAAAGTCTTTCAAATTAAAATACACAGGTCTTCTTATACAGTTGTTTATTTTACACTTTTAAATAATTTATTTTCACAAAGCTTTCTCGACTATTCCACTTGGTTTCTGTTCACTGATCAAGTTAGTTCTATGTGTTTGTAAATCTCGTATGATACTGCTCGCCCTGCAAGCCACTCGCACCCTTCTTATACTCTTTAAAACAGTACAATCTAGACCTATATTTGCTAGACAGTTCCAGAAAGGCAAAGTAATTATTATTTCTCGATGCTTCACGTATTTTATTCAATGATTCCTACCCACGCAATACAATACATAATTCCTACAACTAATACCTACTTATTTTAAATATTTATATTTCATATTCATATAACAGTATTTTCTCAGTTCAGATTGTGAAGCATATGATTTTTAAAACAATGACAGTTAAAGGTCATCTCTGAATGAATTGAAAGATAAGCCAAATAATCATTGGAGGGATGACAAACCAAGATACTGTGCCGTATATTCGTATTTGTTTTTAAATATAGTACAAACGAGTTATAATTATTTGCCCTCTCTTTTATTCAGTTTTTTTATTCACTCAGTCATTAATATTTACTTTATATCACATTTCTTTAAATATTCAGGATAATTAAAACAAAAACCCAAAAACATTGTATATTTATTAAATAATGTCATTTTCTTGTACTTCAAAATGGAAAATCGTTACGTATTGTGAATGCAAACTGTCATTCTCTCATTTTTGACTGACTTAAATTGTAGAATTTATGTATCTTTGTGGTTTTTTTATTGCCTACGCCTCGTCTGCTAACGCATGTTTTCTATTTTATTCTAACACATTTACTAAATTGATAATTTTATTTACACAAACTATCAAACGGCTTTATCCAGTGTTTGGGCAAAGCACATTAAAAAGCTCTCTTTGTTGGCGGTTGTAAAGTAATTACTAAGAAAATCTCTCTGCTTCCCTCAACAGGTTTCCCGGCAAACACAGCCTCCACCCCCCTCCTCCTTTGCGAGGCCTCCTTCCACCCCCCGCCCCACGTAGAGTGCACTTTCAAGTTTCATCCCCAATTTCATGGCAGCAAATATTTCAATAGAGCCTGCTCCTTGAGTGTTGCAGGCTTCGACGCTCTCAGCTGCCATTGTTATATGCAACAGGGGTTAAAATATACAACCTGCTTGCTATAGCCCTGTATCTCATCGGAAAAAATCTCAGCGTGATTTTTTTACAGTGACAAGATTTTTATTTTTGTTGTACATAAACTCACAATTACAAAACAAACAAAAAAATGCTGTTAGCAAATATATTAAATGCACATTTCAATTCGTCTTTATTACTAAGGTAATTTTTATGTTTACTGCTTTCTCCAAAGCTTTTAAAAGTTTTGTGTTTTTGTGTCTCAAAATTTAAACATATTTTAATTTTAACTAATTATCCTCCGAGTGCCTGTTTGGCTTATCTACTATTTGATTCGAAGATGACCTTTCAATGAAATCGCCTTAAGAATAATTACATTCCACACAATCTATGTTACGAAAAAAACATGGTTATGTAAGAGTTTTTTTAAATATTTTTAAAATCCACTTCCAGTTTTTATGAGAGACATTGGTTCAGTACATATACAAACATTTCTTATGTGAAATTTTCTCGGATACATATATGATAAACAAGTTTTTATGTCTTACATTTTGTGAAAAATTTCCTTTAATTATAATTTCACACAACGAGTTCAAATATTAACGACTTAATAATGTCAACACACAAATCTTTCATCATATACGGAAGTTTTTTTTTTTAAACTCACGGGTTAAAAATTTATTTAAAAATAAATTAAAAACCCAAAACAAAGTCGCAGCTCTTCTTAGTATTCCAACAGAGGCTTGCAAGTACATAGTTTAAAGGAAAGGCGCCATATTGAAGGGAGGACGTCGCCAATATTGTAGTTTGGTTTAAGTAATACACCGTCGCCTTTTACCCCAAGTACAACACTTTCCGCTTTAACTCCACCACAGCGTTAACCAAAACTTGCATGAAATATGAAGCTTCACCTCTTGAGAGTGTTTTGGTCGACACAAATTTTTGGTTAAACGTTATGGCAGAGTTTTTAACTTGAAGCTCTGGGCAAGTCGCCAAACCGCCGCGATAGCAAGACAAATGGGGCGCTCGGGCGGTCTCTCAGACAGTTTTAACAAAAATAAAGAGATTCTTCGTGTCCGGAAAACAAAGAGCAGAGTTTAATGAGCACATCTTTATGCCACGTATGAAACGGATCGAAATTGTCGCGATGAAACGTGTTGGGTTACATTGTGATTCTTTATTGTAAAATGTATGCGTGATTTTTTAATGGCTACTATGAAAGAGAGGGGTGTTTGATTGCATAAGTTTATGCAATGATGTGGTAATGCGAATCATGATTTCATAGAATAAATTCTAGAAAAATAAACAATTTTATAACGCTTTTATAGCATCTGAGCTAAGTGTCATGCATTTCAATCAAGTAGTTGAGAAGAAAGGATAAAATAAAAAATAAAACAATATAAAGTTTATAAGAATATTTCTTGATTTATAAGTTGGTATAAGACTGACCACCTATACTGTAAAAATGGTTTACTTTCCCAATGTCACCTTTGTTTCAGGGCAAGAGTTATGAACTTTCATTTGTTTTTGTTCATTTGAGATTGTAAGTCCACATTTCAGGTTATAAGTCCACATTCGGCATACGTAAGCACGAAATTGTGCAAGAATGTCTGTTTATTAAAATATATTTAATACGAATGTTTAATGAAGCATATTTGTAAAAATTAAGAAAAAAAATGTAAATATAAAAAAAATCTAAATCAGTTACTCACAAAAAAATCAAATACCACGATGATGGTTTGAAATTCTCCACCGTCATCCATGATCGACAGACCAATTTGATAATCCCCACAACTAACATGGCACATCTAATAATTTTCCATCTTTATATTGCTCTTGCACACACACACAGCGCTCGGCTGCCATACTGGCTGTGTTTACCTTTCAAATATCCGCTGGAGCCTCTGATATTGCACGACGCGGGAAATTGGCCGCTTGCAAAAAAGGAAACTGCCACTGACTGCAAAGTGGTTGCCGGCAAAGTAAAGTAACGTCCCCCACAGTGATTTGTAAACATTTCAGCCGCCGATTTATCTAGTGCGGCGAGGAAGGAGCTACGCGAGTTTTATTATAGACACACCCGCATGGGGGGAACATACGGAAGCGGGAGACTGATTTCGGTGCTTTTGGGGACGAGTCTATTTTGAAATTTCATAACTGGATGCGATAGAGAAATTGATTGAAATCAAAGCGGTTGCGAAGAAGATATATTTTGATTTCAGATTTAAAAAAAATAAATAAAATGTTTATAGGCTTTCATGGTCGGGTTTCAGATGCTTGAAATCGTTCTTTTGGGTCCTAATCGTGGTAAATTGTTTTTTGAAAAAAGTGAAATAATAAACTTCAATCGAGTCCTAGAATTTGAACCAATAATAATTTTATAATGTTCAAATATAGATAGAATATTTCATTGTAATTAACGCAAATTCAAATCATTATGATGAGAGAAAACAGTTAATATTATTTAACTTTATTTATATGTATACATGCATAACATATTATTTAAATAATATTATTTCCTTCATATTTTCTCATCCTTTAAATGTTTTATGCCGAGGGAGGTGTGCGACTTACAAAAACGGCGTTTTAAACAAAATATTCATTCATGTGTATGTATATATGTTTTTTGGACATTCTCAAAAATTGTGATCCTGTAAATAAGTAAAATGTAAGAAAAAAATTAAATAATGAGTTTGTATTAAAAAAAAAACACTTAAATAATCTTGGTGTCAAGGTAATCAAGTGTCAATTTTTAACCACTTAAAATAATCGTTCTTTTGAAATATTTATCAGACAACGATCAATCAGAATCGTTTATAAGAAAAGCCTCTTTAATTCACCTGTTAATTAAACAGAGGAAGGCTTTAATTTCCATTACTCGAGCACTCTGTGAAGAAACGGCGTAGAGGCAACAAGTAAAGACTGTGTATATATTATTATATGTAGGGTCTACGCCGTAGCTCGTAGCTGCACTGAGCGGAAAAGCCTTTTGCTAATGTTGCACCAAGACTGTGAACTGTATGCACAAATGCAAATTATAATTGCACATTCAATTAACTTTGAAGGTTTCATTTGACAAATTAGCAAAAAGCTTATTTTTTAAATAATACTATCGCAATCCAGACTGCCTCCTAATCCTAAGGTGCCTGATAAAAGCTTAAACTGTTAAAACAGTAAGAGTCCATTGTATTTAAAAAAAATCAATTAATAGGAGAAAACGTTTGAGCTAAAAATAAATAAAAGTGAATTAAAACTTTTTTTTCTCAAAACTGTTTAAATTAATTAAAAATTCGATTCCACATTCATATTTTAAAATTTCTATAAAATCAGAGACCAGAGAAAAATTCAAAATCTGTTAACAACATTAACAAAGTCATATGTGTATCATGTTAAAGTAAAAATATTTCTCTAAATTAAATAAATTCTGTCTAAGGTCCTATGGAACGTTGAATATAGAGTTAATAAACTAAATATTTTCTGTATTTTACGCTTGTGGTTTTCCAGTTTCCAAATATTTATGTTTCATTTCGGATTTCCAGGAGTAGCGTGTGGATGCAGCGAGATGCAGTGACCAGACTGAGGCAGCGCCGACGTGTTTGGGGAGTTATAATGAAGTTGTCAGACAATGAGATGGATTACTAAGCTATATCTACTTGACACAATGTATAGCTCACTCATATAATATGAACATTTTTGTCCGTAAATATATTGTTAGGAACGTATGAGTTCGTGTGTACGTGAGCCTAGGCGCGCTGGTTGGTGTGTGTGTGACGTCTCTGGTATAGTGTGCAACAATTCGTTATGGATATATCTACCATGTTAAAGCGCCTTTGGGATGGCTAGTGCCACTAAACAGCGCTGTATACAAAATGTCAAATTATTATTATTATTATTATGTTCTCGAACTTGTAAAAATTGTCTCTGCCACACATATAAATACGAGAAAAGATTCTGTTGGACAGACAGAGTCTATTTGACAATTGTGACGCGAAGACCTGTAAACAGCGAGTGAAGAGTGTACAGTACATATAAAATTAAAAATAAACATTTTTTTTTAACTTTACACCTGACGAAGATCTAAGATCGAAAACGTTAGTAAAATTAAAGAATAAATAATTGTTAAAGTGAAAATATAAAACAGTGTTTGATTGAAATCCTTAAACTTAATAAATTATTGAGTTTGAATTTTCACAATGTTAATACACAAACAATACACAATAGAATAATATTATTATATTATCATGAAAATGATTATATTCTGTTGTCTTCTTTTAAACAAGTAGCTTGTCTAAAAAAATCTGATTGAAATGAAATTGACAAAACTTATCAGAAAATTTTCAATCTGTAATATTTTCACAAGCGTTAAACTTTCACATTTTCTAAATTAAACAATTTACCAAGGAACGTTGTCGGATATAAGTAAATACTTTAGTGAACGTCAGTACTTGACTAAATAGCTCAAAGAGAATTTCAGCGAAATAAGTCTGCCGACGATAGCTGAGAGTACATAATATCGTAGCACGTATATAATATGTATATATATATCGTTATAGGAGAGCAAGTTCTTTGGCTTAGTTGCTAGCAACTCCTTGGGGAGGCAGGTTTCGTGTCGCACAGCTTAGTGGGAAAGCCTTATTCCATTAGGAAAATTAATGTTTTGAATTACCCAAGAGTGGGTCTACGCCAAGGAGGCTCGAGCAATCTTCATAGACGGAGCGAGATACATAGATGTCATCGCGTACGCCGGGGCTACGGCGTAGCGTCGTAGCACATCTGGCTCGCTACGTGTGCCTCGCTGTGTGACTAAGAAAGGCAATATTGAGTCACCGGGCAATCCTGTAAATTAAAACTATCCCCTTACGTAGTATTCAGTTCGCATGTGTCTTATATTGCGAGTATTCTTTTGTTGCTTAAGATGCATTCATTCTAATTTGATTGGATGAAACAAATATACAAAGAGCAGCATTGTTGAAATGTACTTGTTTTTAAACTAAGTAAATAACCATTCAATTTGTAAGCATTGGATTGCATAAACTTATAACGTAAATAGCATTAACCACTAGTGTATTTTTTTTAACTAGACCAATTATGTTTCTGTTTAAAAAAAATAGGTTACAACGCAGAAAAAACTCTAGTGTACGTATTGTTAGCTTTTTTACCAAAATCTTCCTAAAAATGCGGTTTAGATTATTTGTGTACCCTCAGTGAAATAAAAGGCTCACTCACTAAATAAATAAAAGTCGTGAAGGCCCAACACTCAGCCCAAAGGGAGCGTTTAATAAATGTAAGCATGCATCCATTTAAGTAGGTAAAACCTAAAAATCCAGGGTTCGCAGGTGGACCAGGAGGCTTTTATTTCGCGTGTTACGACGTCATTACGCCGGTTCGGGGAAAGGGCTAAAAGAAACGACGGGAAAAAGCAAGGCCTTAATGCAAAAGGGAACGACAGGTAAGCCTGCGAAATGGAAATAAAAGAAACAAGTTTTGTGTCTTAGAAGTTTTCCAGTTATCAAGGTGCGCCTTTGGAGGCGACAATGCTGTGTGATTTTATGTTACGCACTTTTTTTGTGCTTGCAAAAGAAAATTTTATAGACGAAGACTTTTTGGCATCCAACTAAGAGAAATTGACTTCCTAAAAAAAAGGCAGTATATCATGAACAAATATTAAAAAGTCGAAACTTCGAGTTGCTTTTATCAGCACTTTAAATATTTGAAAAAAGTGGTTTATTCAATAATTAATTAATTAATCTAAATATTATCTTTTTTTTTCACTTGAAAACATCGCATCGCTTAGGTCACTTGGATGATCAAGGGCATAAGACGTTGGCGATTGAATGTGCGTTATTGACACTAACGCCGTTTTGAGCCCCACCTGCGTAATGTGCTATCGATAATAACTTTGACCCTGGTTCAACTTATATTATTATTAATAAATAATTCATTAACAATATTAAAAATGATAAATTAATTGATAATGTGTATACCTATTTCCGGCTAGGCAAAATATCTTGGTGAATTGCATTTCTCCTAACAAATCAATTCTTTTTAAAATAGCGAACAAATACTGCGTACTTTCATTAAATCAAAAAAATTCTAACAGTGAATTAGTATTGAAATAGCAATTTTGTCGTAGCATTCCCGTTATACTAATGAACTCCTTACCAGGTTTACGTAAGTACATATTTTACCAATAATAATAAAATAAATATTGCTTTACTCATCGACGAACCATAAAAAAATATAACTATATTTCCAGTCTTGAAAGCGGCATAACAAAGTCAAGTAAGACAAACTCCATGAGCAGCCACCAAATGGAATTCCCAAGGCCGGCTCAAATTCAATAAACCTTTCGGCTGCCTCCTTTCACCGCTGATCGACTATCCAATTGGCCCGAGCTTTTATCTCTCCGCCGGGTTGATAGGTAACAATCCTTCTCTGGAGTACACGTGAACGGCCGACGCGGAGTGTGGAAGGACCGGAGTTCATATCTTATGCATCGATGCGGCCCGCAGAGAGATCTCGAGATGGAGAGAAGTCTAGCCATGGGTAAAGATACAAGACAAGGACTATTCAATTGTGGACTATTTTCTGACAATAAAAGTGATTTCAAGAGACCTTTTATTTCTTTGCTAATAAATTTATAAAATAATACCACAAAATGGTTTATTCAAATTTTTGCACAATTATTAAATGATTTTGAAAAACTATTTTATTTCGAAATAGCGAGTGAATGGGATATCCAGAGTCATAATAAAAGGAGAGCTTGTATGAAAAAAGTTATGACTCTGGATGAAATGAAAGAAGTATGCAAGGACAGGAAGAAGTGGCGGCTAATCTGCAATGCTGATTTTTAATGTTGGTTTATTGGCTTGGGACATTTTTTGCATAAGACATTTTTTACTTTTTTTGTATAGATTTATTTTTAAGGTTTTGTTGTTTTCTTATACTTAAATGTTATTTATTACTCGTATTCCTTGATTTATAGGTTGGTATGAGGCTGACCACCCATACTGTAAAAAATGGTTCACTTTGCCAATGTCACCCCTGTTTCAGGGAATGTCGGCAAGAGTTGCAGGGCTTATGTTCATTTGAGGTTTGGATTTTATTTGTAAGTACACAATCAGCATTTGTAAGCGCGAACTACACGTGTTTGTTTGTGGGCATACATCTGAGAGCTTTGAATGAATATATCCTTGAAACTTAGATTATAGATTATATTATAGATTCAAGTGGCAATTCCTTGACTAATAGGTTAATATGAGGCTGACCACCCATACTGTAAAAAATGATTCCCTTTGCCAATGTCACCCCTGTTTCAGGGAGGGTCGGCAAGAGTTGCATTCAAGTGAGGGAAGAACTTTTTTGAGATAATTAAAGTGATTATATCTTTAAATACTATCAAACACGTTATTTTTGTTTATTTTGCACACTTTTTTGCACTTTCACAAAAACTACAATATTCATAATCATGTTTTTTATTTATTGACACAATGGTCCATTTGATAGCTCAGTTGGTAGAGTGCTTGCACTCCATGCTGAAAGCTCTGGTTCGAATTCCGTCAGATATAAGTTCACGTTTCTGTATTTATTTCAAACCCAAAAATAAAACACCGGCAAAGTCAGCCTTTACTAGAAATGAGTACCCCCCCCTCTTTTAACCGAAGTGACAATCGTAAGACCAGCTCCTTTATCTGTAAAAATGAATAAGTTCATTCGATCTTTTCGGAGAGAATGCGGCAAGAAGTTATGCTAAAGAGTAGCTTAGTTGCGTTGCATTTTGCGACAAAAAAACGCCGTATTTTTTCCTCTGTCTTGTTGTGGACGGTTCTTGCTGGGCTTACCTCCACATTCCCTTTCTCTGCAGTGAACATACCGCGTCGTCTTCATTGAATTGTCAGCGCATCCAGTATGGATGTGGATCAGGGTAATGTGCCGACAGCTGCGAACTCTTCGAACAGCACACACCACGGCAAACATTCTATTCGACAGTTTTTGAGAAGCTTCAAAATGCCTATTATCTATTATCTAAGTTGTCTTTTATATATTTACATTTAAAGCTCATATCAAATGCATGCCCACAAACAAATACGTGTAGTTCGCGTTTACAATGCTGAATGTGTACTTACAAATAAAATTCAAACCGCAAATGAAAATGCACCCTACAGCTTTTGCCGACCTTCCCTGACACAGGGGTGACATTAGCAAAGTGAACAATTTTTTACAGTATGAGTGGTCAGCCTCACAATACAAAAAAAAAATAACAGTTAACTATATAAAACAAACAATCACTAAGTAAAATAATGAAATTGAAATCTACAAAAAATTAGGACTGAATTTTGTAAGCCTTAAACTTAACCGCCAGAATAGCAGATCAACCGCTATTTTCGGTTCAAACATACTTCTATCATACGAGTACCATCATAAATTTTTTCATACAAGTTCTCCTTTTATTATGACTCTAGATATCCCATTCATTCGATAGTTTTTAGAAAAAGGAAAAATTTATTTATATATAACAATATACAAATAGATAACATAATAAATAACATCGTTACTTAATGAATAACATCGTAACCTAATGAATAACATCGTAACCTAATGAATACAATCGTAAGATTGCATTTTTTATAAGCGGCAAGGAAGCATCATGAGAACTTCGTGTGTTTTCTGTGTTGGCGGGAATAATACATCGCTAGCTTCCCGAGAAACAAAGTAAAACATAAACAGCACGAAACAAGCGGTAACTGTACAAACGGTGAGTTTAAAAAACCCTCGGGAGACATTAAGTCAATTATACAAGGCGGGGCACGCTCATCTCTAGTGCGAGGGCGCTAAAAACCGGCAACCCACGGGCGACTGGAAAGCTACTGATGTTTCATGGGAACAGAGAGTGGAGTATCATCAGATGCTTTGAAACTATTGTTTTGAATTTTTGCTCATTGTAAAAACAGCAGGTGACTTGATACCACGATTTAAAAAAAATATTTTGTTACTGTATCTAAATCTAAATCTAAGCTGCAAAGATATCCATCCTGCTGGAATAGTCTACCTCTGGAGTTGAGAACAGAGACCAGTGTTGGCAGTTTCAGGAAGTTGCTTAAGACACATTTTTAATTAACAGAAGCTTCAACACATAAAAGCACCCTTAGGGTGGCTAGTGCCACTAAACGGCGCTGTATACAAATTGTCCAATTATTATTATTAATATTATATGTATCATTTGAGATTTATATTGAATGCATTGTCACAAGCAGACACGCATTATTTCGCTCTTACACATGCCGCATGTGGACCTACAGTATAGAAAACCCAATCTCAAATGAATATAAGCCCTGCAACTCTTGCCGACTTTCCCTGAAACAGGGGTGACATTGGCAAAAATAACCATCTTTTTATAGTATGGGTGGTCAGTCTCATACCAACCTATAAGTCAAAGCTTGAATAATCTTCCTCTCAGGTATTTATTTGAATATTTGTTTACGGTCCGACTATCATTTCAGTTTTTGTGTACGTATTTTAAAAAAAAACATTAAATACAGGGAAGCCGAGTTAATCCCAACCGTATAAGCATCTAGCTATATGTTAATTTCTGAAGTATTAAATATAATATTTAAACGATTGCTTGCTTGCTTGTTTAATGTAAATAAATTGGTAATAACGACTGTGTTAAAAAATAATATTGTAAAATTCATTCAGCAGTCACAGATTAAGGTTTTCAAAAGTTAAAAAATAGCTGGAACTATAGCAAAAGGATGAAAATAATCGATTAAGTAGAGATGACAGTATGGGAATTTGTTAAATTTGTAAGAAAGATGGTATGACCAAATTAAGTAGAACTGAGGAGTTGCCCGTAAGAATAGAAAATCTGGAGGAAAATCTATGTTGATTTTGTAGGGCCAATAGTTTAAAGATATTTTTGAGTCATAAATTTTAAGTGGGCGCCGTTCTTTTATTTTTCTTTTTTTCATTCAGTCTTCACAGAGTTACAAGAATCTAGTTGCTATGAACTCCCTACGGTGACTTTCCGGTTGCTTAGTATGGGAGCCACCAAAGCGTAGGTTCAAGTACCCCAGAGAACAAGTAATTTTGTTGAAAACTTGTGCTGAAATACAATAAATTAGTGGCGGTTCGGCGTGTCTAGTTTAAAATATACGTGTGTTCGTAATAAAACAGCGTGGGCCACTGTCTAAGAAAAATGTACAGCGCACCGTGTACCCAACGCTACGGGGAAACTCAACAATTTGGAAATAGTTGGAAACGAATTACAGGGTGTTTCGTGAAGTCCTTTGCTAAGTTAATACAGATTCCATGAATTATTTCACGTGAATTTCGTGTGAAATAAATAATAAATGGGATTCATTATTTACTTGTATACTTCAGAGAATTTAAAGGTAAATTATTTCTAAAGATAAAAGAAAAACAGCTTTGTTTTCGATTACGTGAGTATATATATTTTTATACCACAACCGGTTTTGAAAACATCCGTTTGCATCGTCAGGTGGATAAATTAATACGATGCAAACGGCTGTTTGCAAAACCGGTTTCGGTATAAAAATATACATACTCACGTAATCGAAAACAAAGCTGTTTTTCTTTTATCCTTAATGATGAACGATTACAAAGTTAATGCCTCTACAATCAATTTAATTATTTCTCTTTAAACTAAACGGAAATAAATTACTATTGATTTTATCTTTATTTATTCTTCCCTATTGTTTGAATAAAAGTTAGAATAATTGCCTAGAAATAAAGGGCTCTAAAAATGCTTCAAACTAAACATTATAAAACGATAGCTTACGGGACAAGACATAAATTTATAAGGTAAAAAAGTTAAATTTAATTCTAGACGTTCATTTACTTTATAAATATTAACTCTCGTTAAAGTATTTGATAGAAAAATATGTACTTATTTGAGGAAAATGAGGTTTATTTTTGTCCATTTAAACGTCATTATTGTAAATTAAATAAATTAAAATATTACAGAGCAAAGATTCCGACTCCCTGCCGGTACAGACCGACATAATCAAAGCCAGTTTAATATCAAATTGAGTTTGTGTGGCAATCAAGTCAATTTCGTCAAGTTTTGATTGAAAACTTCTCAACCCCAGAGCGAAATTAAATTGTATTCCAAAACATTCCAAGTAACCAGTAAATATACTGATGGGAGAAATTTCGCAAACGGTATCGGACAAAAACATTGCTAAATAAGGTAATTGGTCGGTCGGTTAACGGTCGGACTGTCCTCGAGGGAAAAGTAAGACCGCGACTGGGATTCGCATGTAAGGGGAACTCCATTAGCGATTCATGCTCGCTAATAAAATTATACTAATTTATCAACGGGGATGTTTGCTGACAGCTCAGCCCCTGGATATCAAATATTCACGGACCACGTATACGAGGGAGTCCCACAGGGGTGCGGATAAGGGAGGTTTCAGTTCAAGTGGGTGTATGGAAGAATATCCGTTCCAACGACACGACAGCGGATGAGAGAAACTATAATTTACATTTGAAAAATTAAACTGCGAAATCAGGATTTTTTTTGGAAATCAATTTTTTTATTATTTGAAATCATGAAAAGATTAACTGTTGATTTAATAGTATATAAAAGAGTTATCTTGTTTTTTTCACATTTTTTTTTAAATTTTAAATATGTAATTTGTTGTGTATGTAAAGTGATATTAGAAGTTATATTATCTGAATAAACTTTATTTATATTTCATGTATGCCTATCAAATATCAACAAAAATCGATTAATTTCCAGTTGATGCTCGGTATTTCCATTTTGAACACCGCATCCCTACGATTCCAATCATTTCACACCAAATAAACAAAACGCTTTCCGCTGCCTGTGCTCGGGGGAACAAATAATATTGTTTTTTCCGCGGAAATCAGCGGAATAGTTCACAGGATTCGGTGGTTCAGCTCCCCAATACGCCACAACTGCGGGCACAAGATAAGCGAGGGGCCGCATAGGCAGAAATGTGTATTGAACTACGTCATAATAATGTTAGGATGATTTATTTGGTGAGCGCGGTTTTTGTGTGAATCACACCTCAAAAGCCCTTTGCAAACCTAGTCGTCGCTGTAGAAAGCTCCAATTCTCAAGTAACACCCAGTTGCTGTAAGGTTGGATGGACCTTTGGTGACCAGTCTTTTGTAAAGGTATATAGTCTATAGTCCGGTCGATAGCTCAGTTAATAGAGTGCTTGCATTCCATGCCGTGAGCTGAGGTTCGAATCCCACCGAGGGTGTCAGAAATGATTTCCCGTTTAGGTGTTCATTTCAAACCCCAAAATAAAATACCGGCAAGGTTCACTAAGCCTTTACAAGAAATGAGTACAAGCCCTCTCGGGAGATGGGAAACCCCCACTTCAATTGAAGTGGTTGGCGTAAGGCCGGCCCCCTTACCTGTAAAAATATATAGGTTCAACTCGCCACATGCGACCCCTTAGGGGATAACGCGGCAAAAAGTTACACTGTATGTGTAGCTTAGTTGCGAGTAACGTTAATATGAATATTCCACCCAGCATAGAGCATATTTGAAAATATAAATGGTATTTTTTTTGTGCTCCACTGGGATTTGAACCCACAACCATAACATTTTATTTCTGTCTACTCTTACAAAAAAAAACTTGCCAAAAAATAACTGTGTAGGTATAGCTTAAGAATCAGCACTTTATTAAGCATCAATTAAGCAAAAAAAGGCTCTTTCAGTGTGAATCACACAAAAAAACCATCCAAATTTTTATTTGTTTCGTAAAAAACGAAAAAGAATTTCAGGTGATGACTCAGATGATTGTGTATGTTCCTTGACTTATAGGTTCGTATGCGGCTGACCACCCGTGCTGTAGAAAATGGTTCACTTTGCCAACGTCACCTCTGTGTCTTCATTTCAGATTGGGTTTTTATATTGTAGGTCCACATGCGGCATTTGTAAGAGCGAAATTATGCGTGTCTGCTTGTGGGAATGCATTTTATATAAATCTCAAATGATACATAGCTTTGCAACTTAGATTTAGATTTAGACTTAATTAACTGGATTTAAAATAATGAGTCATTGAAAAAATGTGATGTTAACTTTAAGTAACAGATTTTTTTACGGTCATTTTATTTTTTCCTCTTACCTAAACTATAACCTGAAATAAATAATAAAGAAAAGCTGAAACCTCTGCGGCACGGCCTGAAACGCTCCGTGCAATAAAGACAAAAGCAAAGACGGGGGCGAGACATAATTTCGTTAATGAGAAAAAAGGAGAAACGGCCCCACAGGGTGTGACCTCCTGCCATGACTTTCGGACGAAAATCTTTGTGAGAAATATTTCATATACCCTGCAATTTTCAAAAAAAGACATGATGTGCGTAATTGGGTCAATATTTTTTCTTGTGAAAAACTAACCAAGTATAAAGATTTTCCTGGAAGTCAATGTGTTTTTCTATTAAACATAATTACTTGACCTATAAGTTGATATGAGGCTGACCACTAAGTCACAAAAAAATGCATGGTATAGATTAATTTAAGAATTAGAGTTATTCTACGCATGCAAAATGTGAAATTCGAACTAGCGCAAGTTTTCTCGTGCAAGTGTGCATGGTTTATGAATCTTGATGTGGGCTTATCTTTGTCATTTGCATTATAGACTGGAAGTTTTACGCTCTTTTCTAATTGTAATAGACTGATATCTTTGTTGTAAGATATATTTGAAAAAGTGTAATTTTATTAAGAACAACTAAGAATTTAATTTTCACAAAATTATTTTATTTCACCTCAAGTACTTTCGACTTGCGTACGTCATTTTCAAGAGAACACATACATATATTGTTATTAAAACAACAATAAGTTTTACAAAAGAATAACTATGTTTATATTTTCTTACTTCCTTTGTTTGCAGTTTATTTATTGTAGGATGATCCATGAAACTTACCTGAAAAAAAATGAAAAACAAGAATTACTTTTTATTGTATCATAGTTCATCCCTTCAGTACCTACTTGTTTGGTTTATCTAACTTTTAATAAAGATATGACCTTTCAATGAAATTGTTTTCAAAATCATATTCTACATAATATGAGCTAAGATAAAAACGTAAAACACAATAATGTGAGAATTGCTATAAATATTTTAAAAATCAATTTAAAGTTTTCATAAGACACATTGGTGCAGTATACATTCAAACATTGCTCATGTGAAATTCATTCTAATGGATTCAAGACAAACAAGCAATAAGGGGACGATAATATTGTTATGTAAATATTAGAATAAGTAAATAGACTATAATAAATAAACTACGTTAAACAAAAAATAGCTTTATTTAAAAAAAAAATTAATTTTCACTGTGTGAATACACAAACCCTACAAAATCTATTAGAATAAGTATAGGTATTAGCTATAACTATGCAATAAGAATCCGCATAAGTATGTGTGGGTAGGAATAATTGAATTAAGTACTTGAAGCATCTAGAAATAATGATTACTACGTACCTACTTGAATCTGGAACTGTCTAGCGAATATAGTTCTAGATAGTACTGTTTTGAAGAGTACAAAAAGGATGCAAGTCGCTTGCAGAGCCAGTCTCCTGCGAGCTTTACAAATACATTGAACCAACTTGACCAGTGAACAGAAACCAAGTGTAATGGAATAATCGAGACTATCTTTGTGAAAATAATTTTTTAAAAGTGTAAAATAAACAACTGTAAAAGAAGACCAGTGTTATTAATTGAAAGACTTTTGAACCCTAAAATCGTAAAAATATTATATATCACAGCAAACACTACGCATAATAGCCCTGCAACAAAGGGTCAAGACATCAACTGCCACATTACCAACACCTCTGCGGCACTACAAAAAGTGTCATAGACCCCTAGAGTATCTAAAATCTAGAGAGGCTCCCGTACAGGATTTCTTAAAAAAAAAAACACATATTCAAATTAATTATATAAAAATTAAATTGGTTAAAAACAGAGTTTGAATTCACTTATTGATTTCTTTTTTTGTTTGCTCAAACATTTTCGCGTAATGAGGCATCTTCAGGAGCAGAACGGTTAATTAATTCCAATTTTATTTTTATATTATTAAAAATGGACTTTCACTGTATAAATAGATTTATTCTTAAAAGTATCATATTCAAATTGTCTTAATTACACATAGACTTTATCTAAGATGAACTTATATACTAGGTATTTTCTTACTTATAATATGCTTTGAACAGAAATATTTTTTTACCCAGAAGCTTTAGTATTTTTTCGCGATAAAATACAGGGACCACCTTGGATGGGAGATAATTTGAGTTGTGCGTACAAAAGAATTAACTTTTGATTGTTAAAGTGTATCGGTCGGCAACATTCCTGGCGGCCATTTCGCCTCGTGGAGGAGACGAGATGAGATGAAATTCTTACGGCACAATGTGATTCATTAAAGGCTTTCATTTAAAACAATGATTGATGGCGCAGTAAATTCTCAAATTGGCAGATTTCATAATAATGAGAGCAATCAGGCCCAACTTTATTGGGGAATCTTCAAGTTTCCAACTGTGCCCCAAGACAGAAATGAAGAGTCGAGACACTCAAAGGTAGATGTCGGGTTACATTATTTACCAAAAATATGTCAGGTTTTGTATAAGGAATATGGTTGACGGAATTGAAGTATTTCACCTTTACTTTCATAAAAAGTTCAACAGACGCTTTATTTGTAAGGTAAGTTTGATGAAAATAAATATTTGCTTTATATAAGTTAATTTACGTAAAACAAGTATGTTTGGTCTTGGATTTGAAAAATCTCTTAAAACGGCTCACAATAATGTATTTCTTTAGTTTGGAAGTCAAAAAGCAAGAAATATATAAATTTATCCGATTCTTAACAAAAACGGGAGCTATGTCCATTTTTTATGAGATGTAACAAGTGTTACTTTCTTTTTTCTTTTGTATAATTTTTTTACATGATAATTTGAAATTTGAGCACAGAGTAAATAAAAATGTAAACAACAAGTTCGGTATCAAAACAAATTTACTTGAATTTCTTGAGTGTGGAAAAGCGAGATGAGTAAAGTGTGCTTAGATGGACCAAAAAATACGAAATAAAGATCACTTGTGGAATGACGGCTGAAAAATGGAACGAAAAAAGGTATTTAACTTTGAAAGCTAAGGCCAAATAAGATCAAAAATGATTGAGAACTTTTGTCTGAATTATATGGCGAAATTTTGGGTAATGCGCCGCGCATCTGTTCCTTAGCGTGTATAAAAATTATCTTCATTCCCCGAGATTTATGTAGAAAATATATAAAAATCTGACATCCAGCTTGCGCGCTGGTGTAACGTAATCAACCTGAGACGATAAAAGGAGCGCGAGGCTGGATTCTGGGGGAGAAGGGAGAGTTAAGTCAAAATGGGGGGAGGGGGGACGCCCCCCTGAATTCATTTAGTTTTTACCCTTCAGTAAGAATTTACAGCGTTGGCCAAAATTGCATCCTAGGAAATTATGATTTTTTAGATTTTCTTATTTACTGTGCAAAAAATATTCTTTAATAATTAAAAATATAGTCAAAATTATGGAGTTATGTAATATGGACATTCTGGAATTGTGAATTATGAAAATATGTGAATATGTTGAAAACAAAAACTTAATTGAAAAATAGTATTAGATGTTTTTTCAGCTCCTTATTTTGACTTGAAATTGCTTTAAGACCCAAAATCTAATCTAATCTAATCTAAGCTGCAAATATATATATCATTTCAGATTTATATTAAATGCATTCCCACAAGCAGACATGTATAATTTCGCGCTAACACATGCCGCATGTGGACCTAAAATATAAAAACCCAATCTCAAATGAACATAAGCCCTGCAACTCTTGCCGTCCTTCCCTGAAACAGGGGTGACATTGGCAAAGTGAACCATTTTTAACAGTATGGGTGGTCAGCCGCATACCAACCTTTAAGTCAAGGAACTAAAATAATCAATGAAAATCATAACTAAATAAGTTCTTTTTTAGGATCTACCAAAAAAATGGTTTTTGAACAAAATATTAAATAAAATCATAAAAAAATATGATCATTTATGGCATCTCGTAGACCTTTTGGTGTGGGGAATTTCTCGTGTTGGCAAACAGCCCTTTCGATAGTGAGGCGAATCTTTAAATTAGCTGACGCCTTCTTCTCGCGTCATTAGACGAGACTTTTATAGGCTTAATCACACTCGCAAGCCCTGCTACGAGGGCTCTACGACGGCGCTACGAAGCCTCTACGAGAGCGCTACGAGATCGCTACGCCACTCTACTAAAAGTGAATTGACGTAGTTGGCTCATCGATAAAATTCACAGCGAAGGGGTGAGAGCAAAGAGCGGCTAAGAGCTTACTATATGAATCAGTAATTTAATTAAGAGCTCGCCTGCGCTTTTTTTATGCTCTTTCTCCTCCCAGCTTTCAGCACATTTTTTGGTAGGATGTTTTTTAATGTCGGATGTAAAAACCCTGGCACTTTGCTGTCTGTTTAATTATCAAAATTGACGCAGATATTTTTTATTCTTTTAAAAAGTTGTCTTATTTTATTAACTTTGTGTAGAAAGTCGTCAAATATGAAACTAAAAAGATGTTATTTTCTTATGTGAAATTAAAAATATGAAAACTAAATCTAATCTATATGGGATATTATCAAACTGATAATTAAAGTTTTTAATCTGGTTTTTCATGTTAAATTCATCAATTATGTTAACTTGTTATTTTTTCTTATCTTTATCTTTGTTTCATTCTTTTTCTTATTTTATGAAACCTCAGAGCTATGTGCTATCGTTTGAATAGAAATGAATATAAGTTAGATTGCACCACTAAGGAGTGGGATCTGTTTAAATTGGAATGAAGTTATAAGAAACATTTTTTTAATTTGAAAGATCAAACCACCTGAATTAATCAAAGATCATCAATTATAATCGATGTGTAACGTGGCTCAAAGGTTGCTCCGTACCAGCTAATTAGGGTGGACGGACTACCACTACCCAAAGTATACAACGTAACGTTCAAACTTAACCATAGCGTTTCACCAAAACACACTGAAACTAAGAGAGAGCCTCTAGAGAGAGTGCAAGCTTAGGTTAATTTTACAATTTAATTAAGGAAATACAGGTAGCAAGTAGCAGCATCAGCGTAGACAGTAATTAGATGTATGCATCTCTCAGATAAGCCGCACAGTCAAGCGGATTAATTCAGAATTACGGGAATGAGAGAGAGGGGCAGGTAGGAAGGTGGAGAAGAGGAAGGCTTGGACAAAAGACCTGATTATTATATGACGTCATGTGTGTACCGCCGATAATGATCTCTATATCATTAATACCCATGAAAATCCTGTAAAGCCTAATTTAATCAGGTTTGCAAAGATGTATTCATGGTTGGATCCAACCAATGCACATTCAGAAGTAGGAATTATGTACTAGTACTAATTATAAACGTCTTTCACGAAGAAAACATAATCAATGGATTGAAAAAGCTTATATACCCTTTGTTCTCAAATCATATTTTCTGTTTTTGTGACTTATTTCATTTTTTCATTTTTAAAACATTGGTGACTAAATTGTCACTTTTTATTCATTTTGAGGTCCACTTATCCAGAATTTATTAAACCATTCTAAAATCAAGTAATGTACGCAAAATCTCGTAGATGAAAGGTCATGAGTTTGTTACTCAAGAGAAGAAAAATACAAGTTTTAAATGTGCTCTTCGCAAGGTTGACTAAAGTATATTTCGGTAAATTTTATAAGGCTTCGACCACCTTTAAAAACTGGTGGAAAAATACCAGTTATAGATTTTTATTGTGTACTGGGTATTTATTTACTTTTAATCTCACTACCATTTGTTATAGTCGTGAGCTTTTTATACGTATCTGAAGTATTTTATCAAATTCATACAGCATCAGATTTCCCCAAAACAACACAAAAATCACACGTGATCCCAGTGGGAAACTTTCACAGCGGGCGATAATGCACGGGGAGTATTATTTTCAAACAATTTATAATAGGAAAAGTTTTAGTTTAATACCTGCATCCGTATCACGTTCTGAACACCGAGTACAAAACTGCGTTTCAACTAAATCGTAGCGCTTACTAACAACAATATTGAAACTGAAACAGAACTTTCAGTGAACGTTTGAGTTTTTATGTATTTTTCTGTAAATGGTTAAGTTTACACGTGAAATGTTATTAGGTACAGAGGGGTATCGGTCGGGCTAAAGTGAATGGACGCTTTGTATGAAGTTCGGGATCCGAATCAAAGTACGTGCATTGTTATTTGGTGCCCAAACCCAGGATTTGTCATGAAATTTGTACGTAAAATATTTAGTATGCAAAACATTAATATGCAGAATTTCTAACAATATGCATTGCATGCACTATATCATTGTTAAAAATTTGTGTATGTAATGTGCATTGAAATGATTATATTTGTGGATTGCAAATACAATACACAGTTCGGTTAAATTTAGAACAAAAATTTTGCTCGTTTTTTTGTGTTTGAATGGTATTGTTACGATTTTAGGGTTCAAAAGTCTTTCAATTAAAAATACTGGTCTTCTTACACAGTTGTTTATTTTACACTTTTAATAATTTATTTTCACAAAGATAGTCTCGACTATTCCATTACACTTGGTTTCTTTTCACTGGTTACGTTGGTTCAATGTAGTTGTAAAGCTCGTAGGATACTGGCTCTGCAAGCAACTTGCACCCTTTTTATACTCTTCAAAACAGTACAATCTAGAACTATATTCGCTAGACAGTTTTAGAAAGACGTAGTAATCATTATTTCTCGATGCTTCAAGTATTTTATTCAATGATTCCTACCCACACATATTTATGAGGATTCTTATTGCATAGTTATAGCTAATACCTATTTTAATATTTACATAACAGTATTTTGAATCAATATAAAATATGATTACAAAAAAATGATTGTTGAATTATCAATAAACTTTTGATAATACGTGTAATAGTGCTAAAATTTGTATGCCTTTTTTTCCGAGGTTTTTCAAAGTAGATATTAATAACATTTAAAACACACATTATTTTTATTTTCAATAGTATTTAGTTTTACTATGAAAATGGTCCTACATAATTAAAATAAGAAAACGAGATCAGAATTGACCTCCTAACCTAATTTTTAAGGGTAAAAATCTGTTCAACCCACTTAACTATAAGAATGGATTTTTTACTTCACCAACTCAAAACCTGCGCTTAGTTGGTATTTCAGAAGGCATTCTATAGGAAGCTTTGTAAAGCACAATGCGCAGATTTCAGCATTCCACATGAAACGTGCAGCGTGTCAAAATGAATGCATTTAAAAAACATCCCCTCTGTTTTAGGGGCTGGCTGGAGCGCCGACCACCCCCGGATACTCACTTCGGGGAAAACGTTTGAGTCGCGTCGGTCAAAATCATTTCCCCGCTCTAAAACTGTCCGCCCAGCATGCATGGATGTTTCTCGCTAATACGACAAAGCGAAAAACTTTTTCCTACACGAGCGAAATGAGAAATTTCTTTTATCTCGCATTGTCAACTAGAGCTCCAGAGAAAGTTCCCGTATTAAAATTATTACCTACTCGGAGATGTCAGCTTCACTTTGATCTGCTCAAATATATAACTCGAAGCGCGCAAACACTTTATATGACAGAATAATGAGACTTCCGTTTCATATTAAAAAAAAAAGAAAAACGCCGGGAAATACAGAGAAAAGTTTTCGACGGTATTATTTGATTTTAGGGAACATTGCGCGCTCCGCGTCCGGGAGGCGAGTCAAACGGGAGCGACGAGCGAAATGATTTTAACGAAATAATAATATGCATGAAAAGTTGCTCGCGGAAAATCTTTCGCAAAGTTTGAACGTTCTGCAAACTAGCTTCGCACTCGCGAAGTTTTTTCTTGTTTGAAAAAAAATCCTGAAAATTGTTGAACAACACAAAAAAAGTGCCAAAATTTTTGACGGTATTTGTGTAAATATTTTTTTGTGACATAACTGCACAAATTTCTTTCATACATCTTTTAATATAATTTTATTAATTTGAAAGTTAAATAATTGATGTAAAACCTTTTTGAATTGTTTTTTTTTTGATTCATCATGTTTATTTGAAAAACGTAATTTTTAACTTATAGGTTGGTATACGGTTGACCTCCCATGCTGTAGAAAATGGTTCATTTTGCCAATGCCAATTTCAGGGAAGGTCCGCAAGATTTGCAGGGTGAATATTCATTTACGATTTGGGTTTTTATGTTATAGGTTCATATGCGGCATGTGCAAGCGCGAACTAATACTTGTCTTATTGTGAGAATGCATGTAATGCGAATCCCCAATGTTTTTTTTTTTTTTTTTTTTTTTTTTTTTAAGAAATCCTGTGCGGGAGACTCCCTAGATTCTAAAGACTCTAGGGGTCTATGACACTTGTTGTAGTGCCGCAGAGGTGTACGAGCTTGGTCGTCGCTACAAAGCGCCAATACTCAAGCAAGACCCAGTTGCTGTATGTGTTGCTCCAATACTTCCGCAGCCAGATACTCCAGCACGGCAGCTAGGTACACGGGCGCTCCGGCCCCCACGCGTTCAGCGTAGTTGCCCTTGCGCAGCAGGCGGTGGATGCGCCCCACGGGGAATTGGAGCCCTGCGCGGCTGCTGCGAGACTTCGCCTTCCCGCCGCTCTTGCTCTTTCCTGCCATAATTAAAGGGCACAAAATTAACTATATCTTTCCAAAAATGCGACTGTCAAAATTGGAAACTTTTGATCAATTTGGCGCCTTTTATGTTACATGTCTTTGCAACTTATATTAGATTAGATGAACTTTGGTTTAATTCCATTGCTTTTTCACTCATCAATTTTCTCTGTTCTTGAACTTCTAGGACATTGATCAATAATCTATCAATGATCGTCATTTGAAGGAAATATTTTATCATCTAAGCGTTAATGAAGTGGAGCCATGATATAATAGACGGACATTCTTCCAAGCATTCTTTCGGTCACGCGTGGTCCATTCTTAGAACTTTATTTATCATATATAAGGGAGGAAATTCCGAAGGTTTAATATCGAAATGCCTAGATGCCCACAACTCCGTATCGAGTTCACCCGAACAGTAATAATATATTATTGTTGTGTGCTGGTAGGAAGTTCCTCAACTATTTAGGCGCATTCCAATAACAAGGAGTCAAAAGTACACAAAAATTCTTGCAAAATTTGTAAACAAAAAACACATTATAACAAGTATTCTTATCAACTTTATAAACGTAGAATCACATTCTATTAGAATTATGGACACACCTCTGATATGCAGGTTCATTGTTTTGTTGTCTCAATACTTTAATCATTACAAGAAGGTCTTTTGAAAAAGATAAATAATATAACAAGTTTGTATTACCGTCCATATCTTTTGAGTTTTTTTGACACATATTCATGGGATAAGTACAATGAAAGTGCCACGTTTACAAATAAAAAAAAAAGGAAATTATTCGTGTTATAAATGTTTGTAGGCTTTCACGGCCGGATTCAGATGCTTGATTTTTTTTTTGATTAATGTTATTAAAAAAATCATTTTTTTATTAAAACAGAGAGTTTTATTTTCACACACGATACCGATTTCATTCTCATAACAATCTACAAACGTTTTCGACCTATATGGTCATCTTCAGGTAGGATAACAAGCATTCTGTTAATACACAAACCATAAAAAAATATGCTTGAGTTTTTGGTTCCGGGTTTTGACCGTGGTCTATATTTTTGCTTTTTTTCTTCTTTCCTGATATTTGACACTTCTCAAGAGAGCAGAGCTCTGAAAAAGTCACCCACAGAGGCGACGAAACGTCAGCTGGAAGTCTTCAATAAGTATTAAAAAAGAAGAAAAAGAAGCAAAAATATGGACCTCGGTCAAAACCCGGAACCAAAAAATCTAGCATTATTCGTGTTACTAGAAAATACCAAAAATATGGAACTAACTTAGAAATACAAAAACAAACTGATGAATATAATCAAAGATTTATCAATTATGTGTTAAGGCTTACACAGCCGGTTGATGATGCTGGAGAGATGTTTTTTGGGATCTGTTGCCGTGGTCTATGGGAGCTGAAACTTCCCGACGTTTCACCCATGTCTACGACAAGCTTTTTCAGCAATGATAAAGATGATCTTGATTTAAACTGTGACTGTTACGATAAAGAAGCCCATTGTTGATATGAGTGAAACGTCCGGAAGCTCTGCCACCCATAGACTACGGCAAGGGATCCCGGGAAACATCTCTCCAGCATCAGTAACTCATAGTATTTTTAACAGTTTTAATTAAAGCTGTTACTTTCGTTATGATAAACCATTTTTATGTAGGTAATGAAATTTTCATGTAACTAAAACTGGGGTAAGTTTTGTCGATAACCGGTTAATAGATAAGAATTATAATATTAAGATTATTTATTTGGTGAGCGCTGTTTTTGTGTGTATCACATCTCAAGAGACCTCTGCCAGCTTGGTCATCGCTGTAGAAAGCGCCAATTCTTAAGCAAGACCCAAATGTTGTAAGGTTGGATGGACCTTTCAGTGACCGGTCTTTGGTAAAGGTTTATAAATTTTTCAACCCAGCGAAGAGCACATTTGGAAATAGAAATGGTATATTTTTTGTGCTCCGCCGGGATTCGAATCCACAACCTTCCAATTACAAGTCCAAAGTGTTGCCACTGGACCACGGACCGGTCCAAGAAATACCAACAACACGCGGTGTACCTGAGCGGTCACCCATCCAGGTAGCATCCGCGCCCAATGTTGCTTAACTTCCGTGATCTGATGAGAACCGGTGCTTTCAACATGGTATCGTCGTTGATATAGGTTAGGAACCTTTGGAGTCGCCGAAAGGGGGAATGCTGTGTAGGCAATGCCCCTCTGCGTAGGTAGTTTAGTTTCCCACTTTGTATTACTGATGGGAACTGGCACATGCGCGGCATCATCATTATTGCATGAATTATTTCATCGTGTAATGTGTTACACAACATTCCTAAAAGTCCATACTTTATATTGTTATTTGCGTGAACCAAATACAATGAATTTCATAAAACGTGTTTTTGTTGGTTTTCCTATAATTGTATCATCAATATTTGAGTAATGAGTTTATTTCACAAGATAAGGAAGGTGAACAATGATTTTTTTGTATCCAGGTTTAAATGAAAAACGCGATACATTTTTTTTTAATCTTTATTATTTTATTTTAAGGCAGGTGCGTACTGGGTGCTACCGCTAGCATCACCAAGAACCAGAATATTTCAAAAAATGTTCGACTGGCGGTGCATGGTGGTATACTAGTGCCCACTCTGATGTATGGAAGTGAAGCCTGGACGGTGAGTGAAAGTGAGATTAGTAAAGTCCATACAGTGGAAATAGACTACTTAAGAAGTATGATTGGAAAAAGACGGAGTGATAGGGTGAGGAATGATTTTGTTAGAGAGGAATGTGGTGTAAGAGAAAGTGTGAAAGTAAAGATTAAAAGAAGTATACTTAGATGGTTTGGACATTTGGAGAGAATGAATGAGGAAAGACTGACGAAGAAAGTGTATGCTGCAAGAATTGATGGATGCCGTGGAAGAGGAAGACCGAGAAAGGTATGGATGGACCAAATTTTCGAAATAGCGAGTGAATGGGATATCCAGAGTCATAATAAAAGAAGAGCTTGTATGAAAAAGGTTTTGACTCTGGATGAAATGAAAGAAGTATGCAAGGACAGGAAGAAGTGGCGGCTAATCTGCAATGCTGATTTGTAATGTTGGTTTGTTAGTTTGCTACATTTTTTGCATAATAAATTTTTGACTTTTTTTGTATAGATTTATTTTTAAGGTTTTGTTGTTGTTTTTTTTTATACTTAAATGTTATTTATTACTCGTATTCCTTGACTTATAGGTTGGTATGAGGCTGACCACCCATACTGTAAAAAATGGTTCACATTGCCTATGTCACCCCTGTTTCAGGGAATGTCGGCAAGAGTTGCAGGGCTTATGTTGATTTGAGGTTTGGATTTTATTTGTAAGTACACAATCAGCATTTGTAAGCGCGAACTACACGTGTTTGTTTGTGGGCATACATCTGAGAGCTTTGAATGAATATATCCTTGCAACTTAGATTTTAGATTATAGATTAATACAAAATGATGTAAGGAGCTTGATGCACTTTACTTGAGATTTTTTATTTTTATTTCATTGATAGTAGTCATTTACTTTGAAATTATTCATCTTAAAATATTAAATTTATAAAAAAAACACTTAGTTTTTTTAATACGCTGAGAAATAAAATGGTTTTTTTTAAGTCTTTTTATATTTCTTACCTTCAAAAATTTCTCTAACGTCACATTTCACTGCATACTTTGATCTAAGATATCAGTTTCTTGACATCTTTTTTTCAAATATAATCTCAAATCTAATCTTATCTAAGTTGCAAAGATATATATCATTTAAGATTCAACACATTCCCACAATGAGACATGTATAATTTCGCGCTAACCGCATGTGGACCTACAATATAAAAACCCAATTTTAAATGAACATAAGCCCTGCATCTCTCGCCGACCTTCCCTGAAACAGGAGTGACATTGGCCAAGTGAACCATTTTTTAGAATATGGGTGGTGAGCCTTCTACTAACCTTTAAGTCAAGGAATACAAACAATTCAGTAGTTAAAGCATATAGAAATGCAAAAGACAATGCACGTATAAACCATATTCCAATGTTCGTTTTAAGACTCTGGGTATGAGATAAAGGGCGGTGCTGGAGGATGACTGGCCATAATTAAAGCTGACTGGATTACACACTTTATGGGCGCCACAGCCGCAAAATATCCTCTCAGTTGGGATTCCGAGAAACCACGGAATATCCATATGGCAGAAATCTAACCGAAGTGCATGTTCTAGGAGCAGACGCCATGTGTAAGGCTAGCATACGGCTACAAGTATATAATTTAATTACACAAGCTGCTCCCTGTCTTATACATGGGAGAGACAACCAATGTGATTATATGAGAGAAGTCATTTAAAATTTCTAAAGCCTTGGATTATAAAATCATATGCCACATTCCTGAGTAGATAAACCGAGGAGTGTTTATTTTATTAACGCGAAAACAAGAAGATAATTTTAAGAAAGTGAACAAAAAAAATGATGGACTAAATAAGCAAAAGCCTCGAGCAAACGACAATAATTCAACAGTTCGTGTTTCTTCCTTGTAGAAGACACACGTCTCATGAAGACGTCGGATATGACTCTGACGAAATGTAGAGAAAATCGTTCTTCTCTTTACATACGGTCAGTAGCATCCGTTTTTTCATTCCAAAAAATGATGGACTAAATTTTAAGAATCTGATAAATTCAGTAAGAAGTCCATAGCCAGGATCTCATATATAATCTAAGCTGGAAAGATACATATATTAACCTTTTAAAATTCATATAAAATGCATGTCCACATGTAGACACCTGTTAGTTCGCGCTTTCAAATCTTGCATGTGTATTTAAAAATTAAAATACAAACTTCAAATAAACATAACCCCTACAACTATTGCATTCCCTGAAACAGGGTCAACTGTTTCAAAGTGAACTTTTATTTAGATAACGGATGATCAGCCTCATACGAACCTAAAAGTCAAAAGATATATTGTTTTGTTTTTTATTTATAAATACTTTTATCTACTAATTTTGATATTCATGGTTTGACGTAGTTTGAGCAATTTAAAATGACGTCAGCTCAAATTATTTGTTTTCATCAATATAGTATTTTCAATAGTATTTCTTGTAATATACAAAAAATATTGTGAAAAGCGTGTGAAAATTAAAAACACTAAAAGAAAACTGTTAATGCTATCACTCGCTAAAACTTGAAATACTATCTTAAAAATATTCTAGCAGCCACATATATGTAGGTAGCGTGGACTCTTGGTACAGTTTCCGAGCACCCCAAGTCCGCATGGCTGACCACCCCTCTCCTCGTCAGTGCTCCACCGCCCCTCCCGTCCCGGCCCCAGATGCAATTGTTCCGGATGACGTCACTGCTAATCATGTTACCCGTCATTATAACTTACTACATTATCGACCAGCCCCTTCCGCCATCTTCTTCCGGATCTCCCCCTCCCCTCAACACCCCCATTTACTCTCTCACCCCCCTTCCAGTCCATGTGCCCTGCTAACCTAAGGATGGACGAATAAGTACCGACTTTGCGTTCAACGCTCCCAGAAATACTGGAGACTTGAAAATGTTTTTGGGTACAACTGTACAAGTTTGAATAAATGCAAGAATAGGATTATTTTATATGCAAGTTGAGATGATATTCATACAGGTCAAACTTTTGTAATTGGGGACTTTTAAAGGTACGATGAAAAAAAGTAAAAAGCCTTTTTTCAATACTGATATGATTAGTCCGATCGATAGCTCAGTTGGTAGAGTGCTTGCATTTCATGCCGTGAGCTCGGGTTTGAATCCCACTGAGGGTAAATGAAATGATTTCCAAAATCAAATATCGGCAAGGTTTACTAAGCCTTCACAAGAAATGAGTACCAGACCCCTCGGGAGCTAGGAAACTTCCACTTTAACTGAATTGGTTGGCGTAGGCCGGCCCCCTTACCTGTAAAATAAATAGGATCAACTCGCCACATGCAATCCTTTCAGGGATAACGCGGCAAGAAGTGCTTTCTTAGTTGCGTATTTTGATTTTCAAAGAGAATGTAATGAATAAACTTTCTTTGCTTGAATATGCTTTAAGAATTATTAAATTGAACCTGATTTTTAGTAAAATAGTACCAAATAAACCTGGAAGACAATACACAGATATTGAAGCTTTTTTAAAATCAGAGTTTATTTACTTTAGCTTAACTAAAATACTATTTCAGTGAACATTCAAATGGGTTGTTGATAGACTTAGAAACATCCATCTAATCAATATTTGATTAACACATCAAATTTTATTGTCTGATTGGAGTTTGATGCAACAGGCCCTTAGTAAACAAACTAATAAATTACAAAGGTTACATATTCAATATCAAGTAATGAAAGTGCCAAAAATATTGCGAATTTGTTTGTTAAAAAATAATGAGATTCGAAAATGCTTCTAGCGTAATCAATAATTACAGCATTATTGGCTTTCCGGCTAAACGAGGTCACAACTCAAAAAGTTCAATTTGGTACCTGGCGGGCCGCTACGCCGTATTTTTTAAGTAGATCTTTATTTAAGCCGAAGTAGAGAAGGGTTCCGAGAGCAAGCCAGCAAAAAGGGAGCAAACACAGAAAAACCATTACTTCTTTTATAAACCTAACTCCCTCCCCCTCTCTCTCTCTCTCTCTCCTAGAAAGCGTTTAATTTCCAACAGCCAAACCCAATTGCAGCGGGACTTTCTCGAGAAATACCACTCTAGAACCAATTACATATTTTTTGCGCTGAGCCGTTCATGTGAAATAGCCGTAAAGTGTTCGTTCTTTAACTCGGAAATATGCTTTACTTAGTCTTCATACGTTAAAAGTAAATAACTGAATACAGGGCTCCGAGTACACAACATTGCATGTACAACACCTTCTCTCAGGGTCAGTACCCCCTCTACTGACCCACGCATTGTATGTACAACACCTTCTCTCAGGGCCAGTACCCCCTCTACTGACCCACGCATTGTATGTACAACACCTTCTCTCAGGGCCAGTACCCCCTCTACTGACCCACGCATTGTATGTACAACACCTTCTCTCAGGGCCAGTACCCCCTCTACTGACCCACGCATTGTATGTACAACACCTTCTCTCAGGGCCAGTACCCCCTCTACTGACCCACGCATTGTATGTACAACACCTTCTCTCAGGGCCAGTACCCCCTCTACTGACCCACGCATTGTATGTACAACACCTTCTCTCAGGGCCAGTACCCCCTCTACTGACCCACGCATTGTATGTACAACACCTTCTCTCAGGGCCAGTATCCCCTCTACTGACCCACGCATTGTATGTACAACAAGTTTTACTAATTCGATTGTGTTAGTAAAAAAAATGTGGCCCACCTACAGAGTGATTTAGTTTTAATATTGTGTTTCAAGTAACGCAATCGAGGTGAGTTTACATAATATTTGATACTAGCGGCACTGAGCTACGTATCAGTCAGTTAACTAAAATAACTGAATATCAGTTTATTAAAAAAATGTTTTAAAAAAGTGTTTTAACAACTTTTGGGTTAAAAAAAGTGTAGGAATAATTACAACAACAAAAAGATAAATTAAATTTCAATGTTATTTAAGGCTGACGTATTTATACGTATAATAATAAAATATGATCTAAGTTGCAAGGATATATTCATTTAAAGTTCTTAAATGCATGCCCACAAACAAACACGTGTAGTTCACGCTTACAAATGCTGAATGTGTACTGACAAATAAAATCCAAACCTCAAATGAACATAAGCCCTACAACTTTTGCCGACCTTTCCTGACACAGGGGTGATATTGGCAAAGTGAAACATTTTTTACAGTATGGGTGGTCAGCCTCATATCAACCTTTAAGTCAAGGAATACAAGCAATTAATTACATCCAGTTATACAAATAAACAAACACTAGAAAATCTATTAAAATGAAAATTAATTCTTGGCTTTAGCCGCCTACATTATATACAGGTGAAAGTATGAATGATTAAAAAAAGATTTTAATTCATTTTTAAAACCTTAACGATTCATTTGCTTGACTTTTAATGGCTGTTATTAAAAAACATATCTAAAACTTTTTGTTTTTAAATAAAGAACTACACTGAACAAAAACATGTTTATATCTAATTGTGAACATAAAAATAACGATACTAATTAGCTTTCAAAAGCTTCCATAATGTAGGCAAGTCAATACATTATCTCTACGACGGTAGTAGTTTGTATCTGGCGTAGAGCATACCTCTACGGCCTACGCCACTCCACGTGACTGTTCTCTACAGCACAATTTGTATGTTAATGTAAGGCAGTGTTTGTCGCTAATGGTCGTTTGTTTACTCGCCGATCAATGATGGAATGTGACGTAGCAGGCTATAGATACAGGACAGCCTCATGGCGTAGATAGGTTCTACGTTACTGAGGGTCTACGGCGCTACGCCTAAGACCGTAAAGCCAATTAGAAAGCATCTGAGATCTACCTACATATTATGTTGTATAAAAATAATACCCGAATCTTTGGTATTAATTTTAATAGTTCTTTAAGTTATCGATATTTAAAATAATAATGTAATTTTTTTGGTTAACATATGAAACAATCATTGTAGATTTAGGAAACACGTGACTTTCTGTTGAACAAATATCATAAATATGTTGTTATCGAATGATTTCTCAACTTTTTTTTTTAACTTTTGTTGCTTTTTTCAACACAATCGGTGAACAATTAAAGCTCTTGTAATCTACAATCTTTCAAAATATTATTTTTGTATCTTTGTTAATGGCAGTGGTAGCTCAAGACTTACAAAAAATGAGAACAAGCTACCTTCGCGGAACCACATAAAGCCCACACGTTGAGTAAAGTGATTGACGTTACTAGAAAACCTTTTGGGTAAAATACGTCAATACTTTGCACTTAATAGTGGAGTTAACTTGAGTTTCATTAATTTATCGCATTATTTATATAAACCATCAAAATCATTTGTTGCAAGTTCACAAGCGGCATAAATGTCAGCTTGAATTATGCATGTCCGTTTATGATATTGCATTAAATACTGATCTTAAATTGATTATATCTTTGCAATTAAAATTAGAGATAGATTCCTTAATTTGTACACTTCTTTTCATTCATGGTTAAAAATGATAAAGATGTTTACCCACAAAGAAAAGGCTTCTACACATGCTGATGTATGTATGTAGGTACCGGATAACGCCCGCTGCACTCTCATCTGAGTGGCGTGAGGATTATCGACTTAGGCTGTTTGAGTTTTGAATAGATGATGAGAGCGGACACGCAGGGTGATATCCGCCCCGAGGGTTTCGGGGCGTGCTTAATTTTGATAATGTTTTAACTAACAAAACACCCTGCTCCGGGCCGCACCCCCCAACACACCCCGCATGCAGATATGACCGTGTGTGTATAATAAATGAAAGGTTTTAGACCCAATCAACAGATTAAGGGGTTTTTCATAACTCAATTTGGAATTAAGAACTTTTGTTGATTTCGAGAAAAACACGTAATCAAAGTGAAAAGGTTAAAACAAGTCAGGAAAGTTCAACCATTAGTACACATTCAATAGTACTTCAATAAAACGCGTTAACCGGTAAAGTCAAATACATTTTAGCAAACTTCCACACTTTCCTTCTAAATCTAAATCTAAGTTTGCAAACTTATGTATCATTTGAGATTCATATTAAATGCATTCCCACAAGCGGACACGCATATTTTCACGTCCACACATGCCGCGTGTGGACCTACAATATAGAAACCCAATCTCAAATAAACATTAGCCCTGCAACTCTTGCCGACCTTCCCTGAAACAGGGGTGACATTGGCAAAATGAACCATTTTTTACAGTATGAGTGGTCAGCCTCATACCAACCTATAAGTCAAGTAATTCTTCCTTCACTTTGAAAAACTAAAAAGTTCATTTTATTTTCTTACAATCTCAGTTCTAAGTGGTAACAATCACTCAAATCAAACAATAATTAATCTCCCATTTTAATTTCCAAGATAAAATACAATTTTGTTTTATGTTATGCTATGTGCCAAGAGTTGCAGGGCTTATGTTCATCTGAGACTGGGTTTTATATTGTAGGTTCACATGCTGCATTTTTAAGCGCGAATTTAAACGTGTCTGTTTGTGAGAATGCATTTAATATAAATCTTAAATGTAATATATCTTAACCACTTAGATTATAGAATTCTTACCTTATGGGAACATATACTTATTTGAGATATACGCATCTGAACCTAAAATATATACACGCATAATTAATCAATACATTTTGGATAAACGAAATGTTAAAATACAAGATTAAACATCTTTGCAGGTTTGTAACACAGAAAGACATTACACAGCTAGCATGCCTACTATAAAGTAACCATTTATATTTTCAAATTTGCTCTTCGCTGGGTTGAAAAATTCATAGCCCTTTACCAAAGACCGGTCATCAAACGGTCCATCCAGCCCAACAGCAACTGGGTCTTGCTTGAAAATCGGCGCTTTCTACAGCGACAGATATGCTCAAACCCTCCTCGTACCCGTCCTGTATGTATGTGTCAGAAGGACCCACAGCACATGGACGCTCATGCAAAGCTATATATTTTCTCAAGTGGCGAAAGGCCTTCCCGTGAAGTGAAAGCAACGGCACGACAAAACAAGAACCTCTAGGTCAGAGGCGTGCCCATGACTCTAAAAGTAAATGGTTCGATGTTACTGAAGCTAATAGCATACCTCGGGTGGCACTCCTTGTGGGATTGTTGCTAGATCACGAGTAGCGTGAATAAAGATACACATAATACGAAATAATAACGACAATCAAGCTCGCAGAAGGCTCTTGAGGTGTGATACACACAAAAACAGCGCTCACCAAATAAATCGACCGTTTTTTTTTTAATCAACCGCCAGCCCCATACCTCAAGCCACTGCAATAAATGTCATAGACCTCTTGATTTCTAGAAATTTGTGGAGTCTATCGCGCATAATTCCTTTAAAAAATCATCTACTTATTATCAAAAAGCTTTTTTTTCAGAAAGATGGATTATATATGCATAAACATATACAGTGTTCAGAAACAAAGGAAGTTTTTTTGTAAGAGAAAAAGTGACGCACCTGTTAGGGAGATTGAACAATTTCGATGCTAATTTAGTAAGAAAAATAATGGTTCCATGAATATTAATGAAGGGAGCGGGTAAAAATATATTACACTGCTGAAGTTAAGCCATAATTAAAATTATTATGGAAATCTTGAGCAATCTTTTACGATGAAACGCATACAAGAGAAGTCTTTGTACACGTATTTTAATAGTACTTCTTTTTATGAAAAAAGACATAGGATTCCGTTTAAACTTTTAATTTAAAAAAATGCTTGAATAAAAGAAAATTGTGTAAAGTGGTAAAAATACTTCATAACTTTTTTTTTAAACCTTTATTAGACCTTTAATCAAATGTTGACTATGTATGTTGAAGACATGAAAAATTTCAATGTTATTAATTAAAAATGGACTTTCACTGTGTTAATACGTAGATCCACCCTAAAAAATATAATTAAATAAGTGAATTAAAACTATGTTTTACCCATTTGAATTTTTAAATAATGAAAAATTTCATATTGAAACATTAAACATGTTGTGTTACAAAGTCTAGTTTTGTATTTTTGTAAAAAAACTTGGAAACTACAGTAACATAAGTAAAAAGAAATCAATTACGCACAAATACCAGCTAATCTAAAATTTATTCCTTTATAATATACTGGAAATGAGAAATATAACGAAAAAACTAACAAGAATTTTCTTATCTGATATACCTTTTATATAAGTGTTTTTTTTTTCAGTATAATTTATTTTTTGCACCCTTGGTCTCAGCAATAAAATTATTTTAGCGCGTTTTCGTTGATCGATTATTCGCTCGCTAGGCACCGCTTTCCCGGCAAGTAGGCGGTTTGTTTCATTTTTGCTGATTCACCTTTGCTTGCAATTCCTTTGTACGGAATGACGTGTTAAGTTGAAGCGTGAGGGCTCCGCCAACCTGTTGAGCCGCGTTCCATAGGCGGTTTGTACGTCACTTTAATAAAAAATGATTCCAGCAATCGAACAAATTACAAATAGGCATAATGGGTGTGCGGTTGGAGAATGATTGATGTTTATTAATAAGGCATACTTGAAACGTTTGAGGAGAGCTCATGGCATATTTGCATTTCTTGATAGTTAGCAAGTTTTATCATGATGGCTTTTAATAATTAAGAGTAGTAAAGCTTGGTATAATTATATTGGTATGGCTGACCACCTTTACTGTAACAAATGGTTCACTTTGACTATGCCACCTCTGTTTCAGGGAAGGTTAGCAAAAGTTGCAGGAATTATTTTCATTTGAGGTTTTGATTTTTATTTGTTAGTACACGTGCTCGTTAGTACGTTACGCTACGTAAGTACGAGGTTCAGCCTACCGTTAAGCAGAGAAAGCTTATGTACTTCGGTCACATAATGAGAAATGAGAAGTACCGTCTCCTTCATCTTATCATACAGGGTAAGATTAAGGGGAGAAGATCTCAGGGACACCGAAAGACATCGTGGCTGAAAAACCTGTGACAGTGGTTCGGCAGAAGCACCAAGTCCCCGTTTCGAGCTGCAGCATCTATAGTCAAAATAGCCATGATGATCGCCGATCTTCGATAGAAGTGGCACAAAAAGAAGAAGAATAGTACACATGCAGCGTTTGTAAGCGTGACCGTACACGCGCGTGTTTGTGGGCATGCATTTAAAATGAATTTTAAATGTAAATTTATCTCATTGTTATTTAGATTTTAGATTATAGATTAAAGTCCCTAGTGAAAAAAAGTTGATTAAGTGCATAAATAACCAGAAAAAGATTATGTACAAAAAGTCTACAGGAAAATTGGTTTTGCGTACACTATAAACAAGAGGTTCTTCTAATGAACAAGAGTGAATTGATTTTCATAGCAATTTTTTCCATAAACTTTTTGTACAGAACTTTTTTTCTCGTTCTAATGCATTCAATATACTTAATGCAACTCAATTCATCAATCTTTCTTTGTTCATTCATCTTGCTTTCATAAATTATAGTCTTCGCCATTCTCTTAGCTGTCTTATATTCTTCTTCTAGCTTTCTATGATAGAAATGATAGAAAGCTAGAAGACGAATATAAGACAGCTAAGAGAATGGCGAAGACTATAATTTATGAAAGCAAGATGAATGAACAAAGAAAGATTGATGAAAGGATTAACAGAAGTTTCACCGACAGTAGGAAGGAATTTTGGAGGTGGATCAATGCGGATAAAAATAAATCTTCTGCATTGACAACTCCAGGAGTCAAAAGTGCTGCCGGTGAGATGGTATGGGAGAATGAAGAAGTATGCAAGAGATGGAAGAACTATTTTCAAGAAATTTTTGGTCAGGGTGAAAGAAGAATTTATGAACAGATAGATGAAGAGAATGAATTGAATATTTTGAAAGAAGAAATGAAAGTGTCTATTTCACGTCTGAAGAATGGGAAGTCTGCTGGGTTTGATGGTATAAATGGTGAAATGTTGAAAGCAGGAGGTGAATGTGTGATAGATTGGATGTACGAATTATGTAAGCTTTGTGTGAATGCAGGAGTAGTATCGATGGATTGGAGGAAGGCAGTCATTGTTCCCATTTACAAAGGTAAAGGGGACAAAAAAGACTGTCAGAACTTCAGACCAATCAGTCTACTCAGTATACCAGGAAAAGTTTTCTGTAAGGTGATTATAAAAAATGTGATTCTGACTACTAGTGAAAGGATTTCCGATATACAGTCCGGCTTTATGGCCGGTAGAGGCTGTGTTGATCAGATTTTTACTCTACGACAACTTGTTGAAAAACAATTGTCGGTGAGGCGGAAGCTGTTCACGGCCTTTGTAGATCTGGAAAAGGCTTTTGACTCAGTGGACAGAGGTATGTTATGGGATGTTTTGAAAGCATACGGAGTGAATGGGGCTCTCCTAGGTGCGGTGCATGCAAACTATGAAAATAGTAAGGCATGTGTACGTATTGATGGTGAGTATAGTGAGTGGTTTGAAGTGTATAAGGGTGTGAGGCAAGGATGTGTGATGAGTCCATGGCTATTTAACATAGTTATGGACAAGTGTGTCAGGGATGCTAGACTTAATGATTGTGGATTGATGATAGGAGAGAGCAAAGTGAGTGTTCTACTGTATGCAGATGATGCAGTTCTTGTATCTGATTCTGCAGTAGAATTGCAAACAATGCTCTCTAGATTGAATGAAGCTTTGTTAGGTAACCATTTGAAGTTGAATGCAAGTAAGACGAAAGTATTGATTTTTGAAAGAGATGATGAAAATATGAATTATGAATTTAAAATTAATGGAATGAATGTTGATGTCGTAAATGAGTTTGTATACCTGGGAAGTAAGTTTGAAAAAGATGGAAGAATGACCGGTGAATTTGAAAGAAGAATAATGAAAGGCAGGTGTGTACTGGGTGCGACCGCTTGCATCGCCAGGAACCAAAATCTCTCAAAAAATGTTAGATTGGCGGTGCACGGCGGTATACTAGTGCCAACCTTGATGTATGGAAGTGAAGCCTGGACGGTGAGTGAAAGGGAAATTAGTAAAGTCCATACAGTAGAAATGGACTATCTAAGAAGTATGATTGGAAAAAAACGAAGTGACAGGGTGAGGAATGATTTTGTAAGAGAAGAATGTGGTGTAAGGGAAAGTGTGAAAGTGAAGATTAAAAGAAGTATGTAAAGATGGTTCGGGCATTTGGAGAGAATGAGTGATGAAAGATTGACGAAGAAAGTGTATGTTGCTAGAATAGATGGATGTCGTGGTAGAGGAAGACCGAGAAAAGTATGGAAGGATTAAATCTCTGAAATAGCGAATGAATGGGATATCCAGAGTCATAATAAAAGGAGGACTTGTATGAAAAAGGTTATGACTCTGGATGAAATGAAAGAAGTATGCAAGGACAGGAAGAAGTGGCGGCTAATCTGCAATGCTGATTTTTAATGTTGGTTTATTGGCTTGCTACATTTTTTGCATAAGACATTTCTTTTTTTTTACTTTTTTTGTATAGATTTATTTTTAAGGTTTTGTTGTTTTCTTATACTTAAATGTTATTTTTTACTCGTATTCCTTGACTTATAGGTTGGTATGAGGCTGACCACCCATACTGTAAAAAATGGTTCACTTTGCCAATGTCACCCCTGTTTCAGGGAATGTCGGCAAGAGTTGCAGGGCTTATGTTCATTTGAGGTTTGGATTTTATTTGTAAGTACACAATCAGCATTTGTAAGCGCGAACTACACGTGTTTGTTTGTGGGCATACATCTGAGAGCTTTGAATGAATATATCCTTGCAACTTAGATTATAGATTATAGATAGATTTGATTAAATTACAGACTCAAGTTTTTCTTACGGCAAAAATATAATAACCACTGAAAGCGGCTTATATGGTCTTACAAAAGCTTTACATTCAATACACCACCTCGATGGTCTTACTGTAAGTATCTCGTACGCGGTATTACTGCTGCAACTCGGCATTGAATGAAGGAATTATATTTTAAATGGGAAATCAAAAGTGCATCAGACTGCGAACACTCTAAGATGGCAGAGAAACAACATGGGAGCTTCACCTCTGACGGTTTCTGTTCATTCTCTTGCAGCGTACAAACTTGAGCCCTAAAACATAAACTCTGCTTGTATGAATTTGTTTATACAAGCGTGTATGAAATGGTTTCTTCTTAGAACAGTGTATTGTTTTATTAAAACCTGGAGAAAAAATGTGGAGAAAATTTATACATGCTATGTGGTATGTTTAAATTGTTTTAAATTCAATCATACGATTTATGAAGCTGAAATTTTACGATGAAACACTCTTAATTGCATGCATCCTGCTTGTATTGTTAACATTTTATAAACGTAAATAACACGTTAGTAATTATCTTCGTATTTCTTTCTATCGCAAATGCAATACAACTAAGCTACACCATATAGTGCAACTTCTTGTCTCCTCTATCTGGCGATTCGGAACCTATTTATTTATACAGGTAAGGGGGCCGACCTCACGCTAATCACTTCAGTTGAATCTATAGCAATGATGGATATTTGTTTTGTTGTACAAATATTGGCACACAGTAATATTATCTACCAAATCTTTGTAAAATTATACTGGTCAATAAAGAAATATATTTTTGTCATTTAAATGAACTTTCTAGTTTTCGTACTGATGTAAAATAGTTGTCAAAAAAAAACGGTACAAAAGCATTTTTGTGCAAAAAAAAAACACCGTTATCTGAACAGTTTTCAATGGGAAAACGTACCAAATTGAAAACGTAAAAATCACAATATTCCTCTGATCTGATAGCTTTGTGGAAATATTGAATCACAGGAATAAAACGGCAGATGGGAGCGAGAGTGTATAGGAAAAGAGACAGTCTCGCACAAAGTGTCAAATTCAATTTTATTTAACTTTTTTTTAATATCCGCCCGGAGCTACATTAAGTCGTTTCAAAGCGACACAGCAATCTAGGGTCGATATCCGGAGGTGGGAAAAGGAAAAGAGCGCCTTTTCAAAATACGGCCTGTCTTTCCGTCATCACCTGTTTTGCTTTGCCTTGAGAATTGCAAGAAGTATAGCATGTGAAATATTATGTATGTAGTTAGATATTGTTATGTAAATATAAGAATAAGTATAGGTATTAGCTATAACTATGCAATAAGAATCCTCATAAGTATGTGTGGGTAGGAATAATTGAATAAAGTACTTGAAGCATCTAGAAATAATGATTACTACGTACCTACTTGAATCTGGAACTGTCTAGCGAATATAGTTCTAGATAGTACTGTTTTGAAGAGTATAAAAAGGGTGCAAGTCGCTTGCAGAGTCAGTCTCCTGCCAGCTTTACAAATACATTGAACCAACTTGACCAGTGAACAGAAACCAAGTGTAATGGAATAATCGAGACTATCTTTGTGAAAATAATTTTTAAAAGTGTAAAATAAATAACTGTAAAATAAGACCAGTGTTATTAATTGAAAGACTTTTGAACCCTAAAATCGTAACAATACGTAAAAAAATAAGTAAAAAATATAATAGACTGCAAGATTGAAGTAAAAGAACTTGAAAATTTTGAAACACGAGGACGAAAGAAGAAAACTAGTTTTATTGATATAAAACAAAACAATTTTGATGAATAAAATTTTGGTTTGCAAAATGTTTTTTTTAAGCAAATGAACAACAGTGGATGCCAACAAAAAAATCGAAAAAAAATCTGAAATAAAGATAGTTTTTTCTATTTAATTAAGTGGTAACATTCGCTTGAAGAAACAACCATCCATCGACTATAGTTTTAAAAAAGAGCTCTTAACCAATTGTGCCAAAAGAAATGAAGTTCTATGTGATAAAGATTTATAAAAAAATTAACAAAGAAAGTCGGTGTTATGGCCGAGGCGTAGAGACGCTTGTTCGACTAGCGTATTTGCAACCGGATAACGTTGGTTCGAATCTTGCGTCTAGCCCACTTGACCATAACTTTGACCCTGGTTCAACAAATGCCGCACACAAGCTTCTGCTTTCGCATGAAGACAACTAGCCAGGCAAAATAGGTTGGTGGATTGCATTCCTTTCTACAAAACTATTTAAAAAAAAATACGATTACAATTGTTTAAAAAAAAATTAAGCTCCAAAAGATTTCTAAAATGTTTTTTTCAAGGACATTCTTGGGGCAATGAATATAAGGCGACATTTGCTTGAAAAATGAATCATTCTTGAAACGTAGTAACGTAAACGTAAAGTTTTATTTAAATTGAGATAAGTGTTATAGAGATACAACTTTCAATTTACATTATATATTATTTGCTAGACTTTCACGTCATCTTTTTATTTAATATTCTGTGTTTGAAAAAAAAGAGAACCTTTTCTTCAGAAATAAAAATCCTTATTTTTTTATTTAAGGATTCAAATATGCTTGCATAGGCTGTTTTTTGCTAGTCTCAGTTTTAAAATCAACAAACTCCTTTGACGTTGGAAAATAAACGAAATAAAAATTCAAAATTTTTTATTGGATTTTTCGCCGTTTGTAATATTTTGTGAAAAATTTCCAAAATGTATTTTGTGCGAAAAATGTTTATTTATTTATGCCGAAAACAAACCCTTTACCCCTTTACATTTTTTTGTACAAAATTAAAAAAAATCTCCTATTCCCCTTTAAAGAAAAAATGGAATGCTTCATATTATTATTTAAAAAGATGGACAATGTTAAAATTAAATATGAAAACATAAATAAAATAATAGCTTTCAAATTTCTATACTGAAGACACTCCTCAGCATTATTTTTTCCTTAGAAAGCGTTTTTTACATAATTGTAAATAAATTTATTAAAATCAGCTGTACAAAAAAGTAATGTAACCATTTTTGTATTTGTACGATTGTACAATGAAACGTTGTTACCTCAAAAAACGTCTGCAGGAGGAAAAAAAACTCATCAGGAACAAAGCCTAAATAATATAATTGTTTTGTTTCCAAACATTTTGGTTTATTTTCGTAACAACTTATTTATTTTATTATATTTAAAGATTGCTCACTGACATCTTTACTCATTTTTTCAGGGTTGGATTTGAATGAAGTCAGTGGATTTTCTATGCAGCGTGATTGAACGCCTTGATCCTAATGGTGGAGAAATGAATGGAAAAGTATTATTACTCCGGGTGTAATACCTTCCCCCATTCGTGATATTGATGGGAAAAGAGCGATGACAAATTTTACGAATGAGGCATAATCATATTCTGCAGAGGGGCGACTTGCTGGGATTACGAGGGTTGTGTACAGATATATAATCTTAAGCCGCGCAGACTTTTGCGTGTAATGACAAAACGGGAATAATGAAAAAAATATCAGATTTTTTTCTGACATGCTTGGAAAATCATACCGTTCCAATTTAAATAAAGAAAAAAATTCTTACATATGTAAATACATGAAAAAAAGCCACAAAAATATGTTACCTATGAAATGCGAATATGTTTTTACAGATTTAATAAAGATTTTCCCCTGTAAAAATGTATTTTTCTTATGATAAGGTTCTAAAAATTTAATCCTTTAATATGAAATGTCTGTTATACGTACATCAAAAAATTACAAATAAAAAAATAAACTACTTTAAAAATTAAGGATTTGTATTTAATGTAAGCACGCAAGTTGGCACATTTACTGGGATATAATAAATCCAAAGCTCAAATAAACCTAATCCGTGCAACTTTTGCCATAATCTCTTGAATCAAAGTAGGCATAAGCAAAGTTTAACCATTTTTTTACTTCACAGGAGGTCAGTTTCATAACAATCTATGAGTCAAGGTGTGAAAGAGCAATTACAATAAATGAAATACAGTTATTTTTCCTTGTAATTATAATCACACGAAAAACTTACGTTTTTACTTAACGATTATTGCATAACGAGACCAACAAATGTTAATTTTACGATCGCGAAATAATAGTAGAACCAAGTGCCATCACACTCTGACGCTGTAACTCGGGTTTAAGTGTGCCATGGAAGGTTTTGCGGGGTGTGGGGTGCGGGGAGGGGTTTGTTAAGGGGTGGGGCAGGGTACACAATAGCCCCTGTCTTTACGCTGTAAGTGAAATTGGATATTACGGCAGAGTCCCAGTACCGCACCCGTGAGATCAATTAACCTCCCCCTTTTCCAAGTTTCACGGTGTCAACTGGCTCGGTGATCTACGCGTGTCGTAGCATCGGTATGGCTAACCTCTACGCCATAGCCAGCTACCCTATCTAATCTATCTTGATTTTATTGCTTGGAGATGAACTAAGATCAGAAATAATAGTTTTGAACTAAGATTAATGATATTTCATATTTTTTTAACTATCAAATAAAAATTTAAAAAAATTCTTACGCCCTTTTTTTGATGTTCTCATTGCAGGAGAATCCATGAAACTTACCTGAAAAAAAATTAAAAACAAGAATTAGTTTTTATTGTCTCATAGTTTTCATATTAAAGAAAGTCAAGAAGTGTGAGTTTCACAATTAGATGTTTTTTTACAGAGTTTTCCTTATACAATTGAGTGCTATAAATTATTCACCATTTTTTCAAAAATTTTCAGGCATCCAAACAAATTACTGAAATTTTCAAAATCACTTAAAAACAGCGATGGGCTCCAGCATCACTTATTCCACGGCGTAAATTCGTAATGAGAATCGTCATGAAGTATACAAAAATGGATAGGAACCCACATCAATCATAATAAAGAAAAGTGTCGGTGAAGGAGGGAGAGAGATATACGATGACCGCGCGACTTGCGGGGAAAAGACAGAGAAGGAAGAGGCCGGCAATGCCATCCGTCTTTTTGTTTGCTAACCAACCCTTGTTTGATGGGAGTACCTGTCGATGTATGCGTTGCCCCCTCATATTTTGTAGTTAATAATTTAATGGAAGGATATGAGTTATTGTACTAATTTGTGAATGACAAATGGTGTAATACAAATTAATGTTTCATCTACATGTTACTATTTACAAGTTTATTTATTTATTTCTCAGCTGTCCATTCGTTCTTTTGTTGTTGTAATTAAACAAAAAAACAACAAGAATTTCTATAAAAAATCAAATAATGATTATTACTTCAAGAAAGAAATGGCGGTTGATCTGTGATGTTGGCGGCTAGGGTTTGTTAAAGTGAATTTGGTTTTATGATTTAGTTTTTTATGTCCATGTATATATTGTTATTTTTATTCTTTGATTTTAAAAAATGTAATTTGTCATGTATGTTCCTTGACTTATAGGTTGTTATGCGGCTGACCACCCATAATATAAAAATTGGTTCACTTTGCCAATGTCACCCCTGTTTCAGGGAAGGACGGCAAGAGTTGCAAGGCTTATGTTCATTTGAGATTGGGTTTTTATATTGTAGGTCCACATGCGGCATGTGTTAGCGCGAAATTATACATATCTGCTTGTGGGAATGCATTTAGTATAAATCTTAAATGATATATATCTTTGCAGCTTAGATTAGATTAGATTAGATAGACGGCTAATTGTTGTACAAAAGTGTTGCTGTGATGGATACAAAAACATCAATGGTTTCTTAATTTGTAATCTAGAAATTTCAACATTTTCAGTGATAAAAAATTGTATTTAATATTTAATAAAACGTTATATATTTATGTGCGTTTTGCCATTAAATACTGGACGCTAAAGGTTGTTTGACAATTAAGAATAGATTTGGTCTCGTAAAATAACACTACGTAATATGACCTACGACGTGCTTGAAAAGGGCGCTTATGTACAAAATTGTGGCTGAAAAACTTGCAACAATTATTCAACAAAAACACCAAGTCCTTGTTTTGAAGCACAGCATTCAAGATCCAAATAGCCGTGATAATTGCCAATCTTTGATACACGTGGTACCTACACAAAATAAGAAGGAAAATATTAAACTTGGGTTCTTCGATACAACTTGTTTACCCATATGTTGTGACGGAGAGAAAATTACACACAGGATCTTCTTTTTTTTTCCTCCCCTTGAGAGGTGTTTGCCTGCACCCCCTTTGTAGAGAGTGGGGTGGGGTGTGTGTGGGTGAGGGGTGTAGGGTGGAGGTTGTTTCTGCCCAGCGCCCTTCAATCGCATCATATCAAAACACAATCCATCTTGCCTGCCCGCTGTTGCCGCAACAAAAGCTGAAGAAATCACAGAGAAACAAGAAAAGTCGGCCGTGGATATTGCTCAATACTACCCTTCATATAAAGAAAACGCGCAAACTCACCTCGATTGCGTAAACCTAAAAAATGTGTGAAAACTAAATCACTCACTAGCAGTACCATTGTTTGTTTCATACATTTTTTATTTACGCAGTTGAGGGGAGTTTACGTAGTGTTTTATACTAGGTGTACAGAATAAATAGAAAACACACGCATGAGCGTTAACGCTGTGTGAGGGAACGGTCCAAAGTTTTGTTGCCTTCAGTCAATGCCTGCGCACACTGTATTATAGAGGTTTGTTGGATGAACAAGTTTTTTGTGAGGATATAACAATATTCTGTATTGATTTGAACGCGTGGAAAGAGAATTTCCTTTTGTTGTGTAAAATTTGTGTGAATGCTTGAAGATTCCAAAGACAACATAATATTATTTTGTCATCGCAGTTTTTTTTTAACCGATGGTCGTTGAGGGCTCTTGAGGTGTGATTCACACAAAATCAGAACTCAACAAATAAATCATCCCAATAATATGCTTTTTTTGCTACCATTTTTTATTATTTTTTTGCTTAAGACAATGCATTTCCAAAGTATATGGCTGAAAGAATATGAATAGGCACAGCATATAATTTTTATTACGCGTCTCTTTTAGTGCTTGTTTGTCTTTTGTCCAGTAGAGGAAATTTCACACGAGCAATACTTGTATTTGTACTGGACCAATGTGTCTTATTGTATCTTACTTAATGTGTCTTACTGGACCAATGTATATTTATGTGAAAACTAAAAATTAATATAAATATTTAAAAATATAAATGGTAAAACATTGTTTTAATTCACTTTATTTTATTTGTTTATGCTCGAATATTTTCGCCTAATGAGGCATCTTCAAGAGCAGAATGGTTACAAATATATTTTTATAAAATAATTTTCAAAACAATTTTCAAAACAACTTTTTTTTTTTCCCAAAACAAAAGCAAATGTTTTACCATTTATATTTTTAAATATTTATAAAAATGGACTTTCACTGTGTTAACAGATCAACACTAAAAAATATTACTAAAAATTAATGTTTATAATATTCAAAACAACTTTAACATTATCGTGTTTTACATTTTTTTCTTAGCTAAGATTGTAAAAAATGTATTTTTAGGACAATGCCATTGAAAGGTCATAATAATAATAATATTAGGATGATTTATTTGGTGAGCGCTGTTTTTGTGTGTATCACACCTCAAGAGCCCTCTGCGAGCTTGGTCGTCGCTAAAGAAAGCGCCAATTCTCAAGCAAGACCCAGTTGTTGTAAGGTTGGATGGACCTTTCAGTGACCGGTCTTTGGTAAAGGTTTATGAATTTTTCAACTCAGCGAAGAGCACATTCGAAAAATAAATGGTATATTTTTGTGCTCCGCTGGGATCCGAATCCACAACCTTCCATTTACGAGTCCGAAGTGTTGCCACTACGGACTACGGACCGGTCCAAGATGCCAACGACACGCGGTGTACCTGAGCGGTCACCCATCCAAGTACTGTCCGCGCCCAATGTTGCTTAACTTCGGTGATCTATGGGAACCGGTGCTTTCAACATGGCTAACGTCATATTCCAATCCAGCAAAAATTAATAAAAATGACCTTAAGAAAAGCACAAAAAGATTAACATTTTTATGTATTTTTAGAACTATTTATTTAAACTTTGTTTAAGATACATTTATAAATGTTTTCAGTCCTTATAATCATCAAGTATACTAGTCATACGTCTGAGGATCAAAAACTTGTTTCTTTTTTGGGAAAAAAAAACCACAGCATAAACACAACAATGATTAAAAACATGCATGATGTTTTTATAGTTCCTGACTATAAACGAGTTTATTTCTTCATGTGATGATGTCGTAATATAGCATGCACGTATGATGTTTATTACATGCTCTGTATAATTATGGGATTATGTTGAAGTCTGTGTTAGTCCAATATGCAGGCGGGAATATGGTGCATCGTTAACCGCAGTCTTGGTTTATGATTGACAGGCTGACGTGGCGGTAACATCACGATCTGTCATATAAGATAACATCACAAGGTGTAACATACTTCTTTGTCATTAATATAACATACCTTCTAGTAAGCTGATGTAACATATATCTTATTTTGAAACAACATACATTCTCGTTATGTGATCCAACATACTTTAACCTTCAATTTATATACACACTTCTTTATCATTGATATAATCTACATTTTTATAAGTTGAGAAAGCATATCATTACTTCAGTTGATATAACATACCCTTGTAAGTTGATATCACATTCAACTTCGCTAATTGATATGAACCACCTCTTTCTCATTGAAACATTATACCTTCTCGTAAGTTGATGTAACATACCTATTGATATAAAATATCCTCTAGTAAATTGATGAAACACACCACTTTGCCAGTTGACATAACATACCCTCTCATAAGTTGATCGAATATACCTCTTCGCAAAATTATAAAACAAACTTCTTTGTCATTGATACAGCATACCCTTGCAAGTTGATCTCACATTCTACTTTGCTAATTTATATGAACCATCTCTTTGTCATTGAAACATTATACCTTCTCGTAAGTTGATGTAGCATACCTATTGATATACAATACCCTCTAGTAAATTGATGGAACACACCACTTCGCCAGTTGATATAACATAACCTCTCATAAGTTGATCGAATATACTTCTTCGCAAATTTATAAAACAAACCTATTTGTCATTGATACAACATACCTTCTTGAAAGTCGATCTAACCACTTCAACAGTTGAAGATGGTAGCATACCTTTTGATATAACATGCCCTCTGGTAAGTTGATGAAACGTACCACTTCACCAGTTGATGTAACATACCTTTTTTCTATTAATACAACATACATTCTTGCTAGTTGATCTAACTACTTCACCAGTTGAAGATGACGTTATGGTTTGTGAGTTTACTTAAAATATCACTCTTTCGTTAACAAAGCTACCTTATTCACGATCAAAATTTAACTGAAATTCAGGAAGTTTGACATATTTACATAATATTATAATGCATTTCAATACACAAGCTCTTACACTTATACTAGATGTTTGTATGTCCATAAGTCCGAAGCCCAACTTCTCCTACTGTAAAAAGTATAACTGTCCTCGCAAGGCTGACTTCGTTTGCAATGCGCGCTGAGTTTAGCAATACGTTTGAATTTTATTGCCTGAAAATAGATACACATTACCCAATATGTATGGAAATCGTTTTGTTACGTTCTGCCACGTCCATACATTTTGTACTGAATAATACAATTTATGAAAGAAAATAACAGGAAAAATGTATTCCCGTCCAAGAACTATGATCTATTTTAAAGATTGCATATCAGTATTTTATCTTACATTTTAAATATAGTTTTCAATCATAAAAATTGAATTAATGACACGTTTTTTCTGAGGGTGTCATAAATGATTCTCAGTTTATTTCAAACCTAAAATAAAATACCGACAATGTTTACTCAGCTCCCACAAGAAATGAGTACCAGCCTAGGAAACATCCACTTCAAGTGACGCCCACTTCAAACGCTGCCTGGCTTACCTGTAAAAATAAACAGGTTCCACTCGCCACATGTGAAACTTTTCGGGAATAACGCGATTTTAAGTTGCACTACATGAGAAGCTTAGTTGCGTTGCGTTTGTTCCTTGAGTTATAGGTAGACGTGAGACTATACTCTATAATCTAAGTTGCAAGGATATATTCATTCAAAGCTCTCAGATGTATGCCCACAAACAAACACGTGCAGTTCGCGCTTACAAATGCTGATTGTGTACTTACAAATAAAATCCAAACCTCAAATGAACATAAGCCCTGCAACTCTTGCCGACATTCCTGAAACAGGGGTGACATTGGCAAAGTGAACCATTTTTTACAGTATGGGTGGTCAGCCTCATACCAACCTATAAGTCAAGGAATACGAGTAGTAAATAACATTTAAGTATAAAAAAAAACAACAACAAAACCTTAAAAAGAAATCCATACAAAAAAAGTACAAAATTTCTTATGCAAAAAATGTAGCAAACTAATAAACCAACACTAGACTGACCACCTATAATGTAAAAATGGTTCACTTCGCCAATGTCACCCCTGTTTAAGGGAAGGTTGGCAAGAGTAAGCGAACCCCACACGCCGATGCTCAAGTATTTGCTCATTGTATACGCATCAAAATACGGTACAGAAAATTTTCATACAAAAAAATACACCTTTGTAGATTTTCTTTCTCTGGAAATGTATGTTTTTAAATTAATATTTTGCGCATCTCACAAAAACGTGTATTTTATACTTAACAAAACCGACACAACAAATCTAGATAATTCGTTCCGTTCTGGGAGGAAGCGAGGTGAGCATTCGCAACAGCATCATAAATTTTGGGTTCAAACTCAATTTTTAAGTTAACTTGCACATGTATGGAAAATTGGATAGAGCTTACAGTGAGTGTTTTAGGTTTGCAGGAGTTTTGATGTAAAGCAGCGGTTGAGTTTAGACGTGAAAGTGTATGTACGCTTGGGGTGTGGGACTCATAGTGCAGCGTCGGTCTACCATTACTTTAGCATTTATATTAGACAAAGGAGAGCAGCGCCGCGGAAGACACCCCGGAGGTGGTGAAAAGAAAAATGCACTTAGGAAATGAGGGGCGCCGTAACCTGGTCTGCCCTCCGTGGAAACCTGTTCACACAAACCGAGGGCGAGTGTACTATTCCATGATATTTCCGAATTAAACTCCACTCAGATCTACTCTAATCTAAGTTGCAAAATATAAGTAACATTAGAGATTCACATTACATGCATTTTCACAAAACAGACATGTTTAAGTTCGTGCTTAAACATGCCGCATGTAATCCTACAAAATAAAAACCCGAATCTCAAATTAACATACACCCTGCAACTCTTACCGACCTTCCTTGAACCAGGGGTGACATTGGCAAAGTGAACCATTTTCTACAGCATGGGTGGTCAGCCGCAAACCAAGATCTACGGGATAAAGGGTGGTTGACTTAGTCCAGCCTAACCGTCAGACACGCTTTAATTTTGGAGATTGTGTATTCCGGTTTGCAGGCTCAAAGGAGTGGAACAGATGACTCGCTCTCCCAGTTCTTATTTGCCGTTTACGCCAATCTTGTCAAATATGACTTTTTCATGCAGTTGTCTTATGAATAAAATTCTACACAATCTGATCTAAGAAAAACCGTACAACTCGATAATGTGAGAAATCTTTTAAATATTTTTTAAATTAATTTCTTGTTTTCTTCAACACCTAGTTATTTCAGATAATCATAATGTCACCCCTGTTTCAGGGAAGGTCGGCAAGAGTTGCAATGCTTCTGTTCATTTGAGATTGGGTTTTTTATACCGTAGGTCCACATGCGGCATGTGTGAGCGCGAATTTATGCGTGTCTGCTTGTGGGAATGCATTTAATATGAATCTCAAATGATACATATCTTTGCAGCTTAGATTTAGATTTAGATCACACCTCAAGAGCCCTCTGCAAGCTTGGTCGTCGCTGTAGAAAGCGCCAATTCTCAAGCAAGACCCAGTTGTTGTAAGTTTGGATGGACCTTTCAGTGACCGGTCTATGGTAAAGGTTTATGAATTTCTCAACCCAGCGAAGAGCACATTTTGAAATATAAATGGTATATTTTTTGTGCTCCGCTGGGATTCGAATCCACAACCTACCATTTACGAGTCCGAAGTGTTGCCACAGGACTACGGACCGGTCCAAGAAATGCCAACAACACGCGGTGTACCTGAGCGGTCACCCATCCAGGTAGCATCCGCGCCCAATGAGAACCGGTGCTTTCAACATGGTATCGTCGTTAAGATAATCACTTGCTACTCGTTACTCACTACTTCCTACTAAAGAGATAGTCCAGTGTGTACGAGGCACAAGGTTGGGTCTGCAGACGCGGCAAGATGAAAATAAAAACACCTACAAGACTATTTTGAACATACAATAATAAAGTGCAAGTACCGTACAACGGAATACTCTCAGAAATATGAAATAGTAGCGAGAGATTCCGTGTTAAGTGAAACTATAACTGTTTTGGTTTATTTTGTTATTGGGTGGAAAGGAAATGGGAATTGTTATTCGATGGGATGAAATATGAATTGTTATTGAGTGGATTAGTTTTTGAATTACTTTTTGTTTTTAGCGTAAACAACTTTAAAGATGATTAAGCACTTTGAAAGATTGATAACTGAAGCAGTCTATAATATCATGTGTGAAAATGAAAAAAAAATAATTAAAAATAATATTATAATCTATAATCCAAGTTTCAGAGATATATTAAATTTAAAGCTCATATCGAATGCATGCCTACAAACAAACACGTGTAGTTTGCGCTTACAGATGCTGAATGTGTACTTACAAATAAAATCCAAACCTCAGATCAACATAAACCCTACAAATTTTGCCAAGCTTCCCTGACACAGGGTTGACATTGGCGAAGTGAACCATTTTTTTACAGTATGGGGGGTCAACCTCATATCAACCTATAAGTCAAGGAATTAGCATGAAATAAATTTCATTTACATGGCAGGAAAAACAAATCAAACATATTATACATCAATTAAAAAAAATTAAAGCAAAAGAAAAAAAAATACCGATGCTTTTAATGTGGAATAATTTTTTTTTGTTGTTTTGTTAAATATATAAATACTAAGAAAGAACAAATAAACAAAATTCTAGGATTTCACTCTTTAAGACAATGTAGAAAAATTACATAAGTATGTTGCGAAATGTCTCAAATTTAATGTGAAAATAAGTTGCGCAACACAATTCAGATATTGAACAGTTTGGTATCACGTGCTGAAAATTCCTTGGCACGTGTCTCGGTACTTACGCAATTCAACATTGAGTAACCCCAAAACCTCTCGCACAATATTATCATGATAGATCGTTACGTCATATCGATTAGATTTTCTTAGATAATTAAATTTTAAGATGAAATCCTTACTATATTATTTTATCATTATTATTCTCTCAAATCTCGAGCACAGAAGGACAGTTGGAATGATCAGTCTCTTCTATAGGTACTATAATGGTGTCTGTTCTGATGAATGATCCTCACTTATACCCCCTCCTCTCGTCACAACAAGGGCAACTCGTAGAACGGCTCACATCCAACCATTTGAAGTCGATATCAAAACTATGTGAACTTGGTGTTTCCACGACTTATTCCTTTGCCAAACTGCCCGGTTATGGAATGAGTTACCGGTATCTGTGTTTCCATCCAAATTTAACCGAACCCTTTTCAAATCCAATATCAATCGCCATTTTCTTTCAGTGTCTCAAAACAAAGCAACCCAACACGCAACGCAACACACATCACAGAACTGCCCAGCTAACGACCCTGCAACCGGATAAGGACAACTGCCACATCACCAACACCTCTGCGTCACTATTACATGTGTCATAGACTCCTAGACTCCCTTGAATCTAAGGAGTCTCCCGCACAGGGTTTTTTTTTTAAATAGACTTGTGAAGAGTAATGCCATTCACCAAGTTATTTTGCCTGGCTAAAAACTGAGATCAGCATTATCAATATAATTATTACTTAATTGTTTATTATTTTGAATGAATTATCAATTTATAAATACCCAATGATATCTCTTGAACCAGGTTCAATATTATTGTTGATAGGACTCGGCGCACGCGGGACTCCAACCGGTGGTGGTGTCAATACAAAACAGACGGAGCATCAGAATTATTGTTTCTCTGGTCAAATAACTAATGCTTAAGGGCCGGTATTTTCACATTTTAAGCTAAAGTAGTTTATATAGCATATTTTACGCCCGAGATGTGCTATAGTAACACCAAAACAGTATTTTCATTCGAATTTTGCCTATAAGCTATCTTTAGTATATACCGAAGATATCCGAAGTAATTGCATTGCTACCATCGTGACAAAACTTGAAAAATGTAAAAAAAAACCTCAAATACTGCATTTGGCCACATAAATAATATGGTCAATAGCCACGAATTCAAGTTTTTTTTTTGTCTATGGTAGTTTTTATAACTGTCAGATGCCATATTAACGTCCGCCTGCAATGCACCGACAAGGATGGCGCCCTGTGATAATAGGAAATGATTTTAAATTATAAGTGCGTAAAACATTAAGTGAGGCATTTAAAAACGGATAAGAAAAAAACTGCGTTGTAGATACATAGGTTCATAAATCCGTTGTGATTTGCTTACCAATAATTTCAAACGAGTGAATTCTTCCGCGTTCCTACCAAATACTCGGAGACATTGAGGGAGACGAAATATTTTCGATTTGCACCTGCAAATATAATCAGTAATTCTTTCGACATCTGACCCGTTGCTTTCCATGACAAAATTGAAGTAAATATTGTGTGTTTCCTAAGGGAATAATTGCTAAAATTCGACTCAAAACTACAAAGCCGCTGTAAATAACAGATGAGAAAAGACGCCATATTGGAATTAGCTATAGCATAAAACGTATGCTCCCCAAGATTGGCTAGCAAAAATATCGTTGCCATTAGACTATTTTCTTGCTAAAGCATATTTAAAAATACCGTTTTTAAGATTTTAAGCTATGGTAAGTCATTTTTATGCTATTAGGCGCATATGCTAACGATGAAACTACCGGGCCTAAGGGCGTCAGTAAGATATTATTATTATTATCAGTTCCCAGGCTACGGTCAACGAGGACGTTCAAAAAAATATCGTAGTTATCTTTTACCTTGTTCTTGAAGTGTGATATTTTATCGTATTTCTCTTTGTTTTCATTGTATACCTATTTCATTCTATGACACATACGTAACCATTAGAGAAAAATTCACATTTACCTTTAATATCTTCAATATTGGTCAATGGTTTCACAATAAGATTACTCTGTACTTTAACGACAAATAAAGAATAAAAGTCCATAAAAAATGTGTTTAACGTTCTTAAATTTCATGTAATTTTGAATACATTAAACTGTTGTATTGTTTAATTATTTCACATTGAATTTAACTCGCTATCCCATGATAGTTATTCCACTATAATACCAGATGCTATCTGAATGGTTTACAGCTCATGTAATGGATTTCCCGTTTGAGAAAACAATAGACAATCGCTAATGTTCTATTTGCCACAGTGTACGAGTATATAATCGGCTTTATTCATTAATTTGATATAACATAAAACCAGAGTTAAGACTGTTTTTTAGTATGGTAAACTAACTTTAAGCTGGTTTAACAATAAAAAACATAAAATGAATAAAGGGTAAAATATTTAATCTCAGAGGAATTCTTTTTCTGATGCATTAATACCAAAAGCCTATTATTCAACTTCCGTATATTAAATCCTTTTTAATCTTTCCCTAAGTGCTTGTTTGTTCTATGCCCATCAGATGTAATTTCACATGAACAATGCTTGTTTTTTTACTGGACCAATGCGTTTTATAAAAACTGGACATTTATATGAAAAATATTTTAAGGAACTCTCTCATTATCATGTTTTACATTTATTTCTTAGATTATGTCCCGTCGATACCTCAGTAAGTAGAGTGCTTGCATTCTATGCCGAGAGCTCGGGTCCGAATTCCGCCGAGGGTGTCAGAAATGATTTCCCGTTTCGAAGTTTATTTCAAACCTAAAATAAAAAAAACCGGTAAGATTTACTCAGCCTTCACAATAAATGAGTACCAACCCCCTCAAAAGCTGGGAAACCCTCCACTTCAACTGAAGTGGTTGGCGTACGGCCGAACCCCTTACCTGTAAAAATAAATAGGTTCACTCGCCATATGCGACCCCTCCGGGGAAAACGCGCCAAGAAGTTTCACTATATGTATAGCTTAGTTGCGTTGCTTTTTCGTTTATGTAGAATGTGATTTTTAAGACAGTTTTATTGAAAGGTCATCTTTGAATCAAATTGTAGATAAGCCGAACAAGCACTGGGATGACGTTTTGTTAATCCAAGTTTTCTTGTCATCAAAATGAACAAATCCTTGTGTTTTCATGTGCTGTAAAGATAGCATTTAGAGTGATGGTGATCGGTACCTGTTAACCTAACAAATATTAAAGGGTTTTCAAAATGTGTCTAGTTTGTCACTCACTAATTTGTTAAATCCCTTCCCTGTGTAGTTTACTTACCGCATATTCTACGAGTTAAATGATGTATCAGTTGCTTTTGATCAGTTGATTTAACAGTGTGAGTTATATATTAAAACCTTTTTATTTAAATGTGCATGTTTTTTGTTACAATTTATTTCATGCTCCTTTGTCGTAAAATATATACGTCTCAGTTCAATGCAACGTTGCGAAAACCCGGTTTTTCTACGAAACTGTTCATCAATTCAAATTTTCATTCTTAACAATAAATTTTAATTAATTAATTTATTTATTTAACAAATATGTAAAGGACTGGCAGTGACACACCTACACAAAATGTAGAAAATGAGACGAAAAATTCTTTTAAAAGCTTCCATGTTTTCCTTTTCAAGTTTTTTTTCCAATTGGCTTTATTATATATTTTTTTGGTCACATTCGATGATTTTATACCATCATATATTTTCAACACCTTTGATCTGAGCCCTACAGCAAATAAATCTTGCTTAAAAATTGACGCTTTCTACAGCAACAAACAAGCTTGCAAAGGGCTTTCGAGGTGTGATTCACACAAAGAAGACCTTTTTTGTAGAGTGAGCCTTCAAAGGTGGCTGCTCCAAAGATATGGAATGGCCTCCCAGATGACCTGGGCGAAATGGATCTGGAGAGCACTTTTAGAAAGGGGTTGAAGACCCACCTGTTTGCGCGCTCATATGAGCAAGCGCCTTTGAGATGACCAAGAGTCATGAAAAGGCGCTATAAAAGTATTAAGTAAAATAGCGATCACCAAATACATAAATCATCCTTATATTCTTATCTATGAAAAATACATTTAATACATCTATACAATTGCGTGGTTATGGCTGAAGTTTCAATCGTTACGATTACTCTTGTATCCTTAGATGCTATCCAGATTGTCGAGATCCCCACACTGTCAACAGAACAGTAATCGCTTACTGTGATTGCATCCCCCCTGTGGGTGGCCAGACACATTGCGGTCTACGAACTGAGGCGGGATCATATCACACGCATCCTGCCGCACAAATGTATCAGACCGTTCTCTCATTAGCGATCTTGCGACACTGCCGGCAAACACGAACTGCCGTCCAATGATACGAGATGCTCCGGCGTAGACATCGACTCTTCCGGCGTAGAATATCGTAGCACACAAGTTGGCAGTTTTTAAGATATGGTTTTGATAAAATAAAATAATGCTATCGACGGTTTAAAGAAAGCAGGGCATAACGAACGTTTTGGTATAAAATGAGTTATGAATGCTATCCTACTTAAATAAATCGTCTCTTTTTAATGCGCTAACACCAATAGCTCTACGATGATTTTTTGCTGTTTATGCCCAAGAAAACACCTGCGTTTTCGAAGGATGGTTTTGGTGTAACCGACGAGATTTTGTCCTTTTTTGTCCTAAAGGCGCTTGTGACATCAACAATTGTAAAACCACATTAATAGGAATGCTAATAAATGCCTTATTTTTTTAATTTTGGAGCTGTGATTTTTAACAGTATGACAAAAAATAAAAAAAATAAGGCATTTTTCTGCAATCTCACATTTTAAACTGCTCTCCTGAACAATTTAGTTTTTGTCGCTTATGCCCTACATCCTCTAACCGTCGATTTAATTAGTGATGACAGTTTAAATGCGCAAATTTGCAAGCAAAATCCGTTTGTTGTAAGGCCCGATACACATTTAGTTACTGTAGGTATTTGCTAAAGGCAGATCCATTTTTTAATCCATCAGCGAAGAGCATACTTTTTGTGCTCGGATAGGAATGAAACTAACGACCTTCCCAGTTTGAGCATTGCCCACTAAACTACGGACAACTCTTAGGCATTATTTGACTTGTCAATTAAAAATAACACAATAGCATTCAAGCAACATTTTAAGCGACAGTGGACTCGGAAAAAAATTCAAAGTAATTTATGTAATTTATGACCGTCACAGGTTTATGTCAACAGAAGCTTTACTAACGTTTAGCAATATTTAAGTTAGCCTTTGCAATTTCAGGTATATGTGAATGTGAACTATGGTTTAAGCGAATCGAAATTATTTATTTACATTTTTAATTTTAAATCGTGAAACACGAAATTCTAAAAAACATAAAAGAAGATAGTGTTTGTAAACAATATTACTAATACCTTTCAGATTTTTTTTACACGGATTAAACTTTATAAAGCATGCTGACATTTTTCATTGTACGACACTTTACGTCACAGGGGTTGACACATATAATATGTTTGTAATTTGGCAAACAATCAATTATGTCCACGGGTGTAAGTTGGAATTGACGTTACACTAATTAATACCTAATGCTGTGTGGACGCAAACAGAGGCTGGAGCACTAATAAGCTTGTATAATATACCCGTAGTAGTTATAACCATGAGCTAATGACCAAAAAGTGCATGGTTGTAGAAAAAAAATACTCTTGTTTTAAAACCAAAGGTAGAATACTGAAATAAAAATAACAAAGATTTAATTTTTTTTTTTTTTTTTAAATAAGTGAATTAAAACTTTGTTTCCATTTAATTTTTTTAAATAATTACAAAGATTTAAGTATCTACAAACGTGTTAAATCCACCTAAAAATGTTTTTTATTTCAATAAATTTCAAAAAAGTAAAAATTCAGCTGAAGTGTATGAACCACTTCAAGAGATTGAAAAAAACTGAGTAAAATTGACTTTTTATTGAATGTTTACACTTGCAAGCTCTGAAAAGTATTCGATTCATAAATTTATAAATGTAAAATCGAATGGAGCTTAAAGTTCAAATTGCGAAGAAATCATAAAACACAATTTGAAACTCAGCATATAAATGTTGGCATAAGCCAGTTGACCAGTGGTGGTGTTATTATGAATGATGGTCTACGCCAGCGGCTACAATGGACAGACTAAGTCCAGCGTCTACGGTCTACGAGCTACGATCCAGTCTCGTAGAGGCTACGGTATCTGTAAGAATGGGCGACTGGGGAGCAGAAATGTAAGCAGGCTATTGTGCTGAAAGCTACGACTGAGAACTTATTACAACGTTTGTATAATATTTTGTCAAATTTAAATGTATAATCACGTATTTTATTCAATAATAATATTATAAGAATGATTTATTTGGTGAGCGCTGTTTTTGTGTGAATCACACCTCAAGAGCATTTTGCACGCCAGGTCGTCATTTAAGCAAGCGCCAACTCTCTGGCAAGACTCAGTTGGTGTAAGACTGGATGGAACTTTTGTGATATATAGCTACATAATTTTTTTCAACTCAATGAAGAGCATATTTGAAAATATAAATGGTGTTTTTATTGTGGTCCGCTGAGATCTGAACCCACAACCTTATATTTACGAGTCCGAAACCTTACCACTGCTCTTGTTTTATTACAGGATACTTAAATAAGCAGTTTATATATTTTTCACAATAATGCAAACGAGTTTCCCGTTTTTTTGGAACCGTCTATAGTCTAGTTGTAACGCTTTGGACTCGTAAATAGAAGATCGTGGAGTCGAATCCCGGTGTAGCACAAAAATTATACCATTTAAATTTTAAAATATGCTTTTAGCTGGTTTTGAAAATTTTATATCCGATTACCTATAGCTTCTAAAGGTCCATTCAGCCTTACAACCACTGGGTCTTGTTTGAAAATTGGTGCTTTCTATAGCGACGACCAAGCTCGCAAAGTGGTTTTAAGGTGTGATTCACACAAAACAACGCTCACAAAAAGAATCAACCTAATTTTGTTTGTATTTTTTATTTACAAAATACAATTAAGTAAATTAAATAAGTAAAAAGAAATGGTCAAAGTAAAAACCCTTTGGTGCTGTACTGGGTTCAGCTCGTTGGTACCTTCTCTACGCGGTGTGGGTCAACCGCACCGGTGGCCAGTGCGGTCTCGACGTTTCCCTCACACCTGATAAATATTAAATGAGCCCTTAATTCCCCGCCCTAATAGCAGCTCAGACTGGCGATCTGCAGAGACTTCACAGTGAACTGCTGCGGGCTCGGCAAGAGGAATAATTAAGTGCTGGCTGACCTAGCGAACTCTCACAATCTGAGGAAATTAAGTGTATTGTGAATGATACGTCTGAGCGTTTTGTTTGTGTTTGGTTTTAATTAACAGGAATTTGACTCAAAATGTATGACTCGTTTTATAACACAACCTTTCGAATTTATTTTTTGTCATTTTTCTACGTTTTTTAATAAATATTTATCATTAAACCTTAAAATTACAACTGAATAAGAAACGTATTAAACTAACACGAGTTTCTCAGAAAGATGCACGTTTTTTCCATTTTCGACACCCGATAAAATGCATTATCCATGATTTCTCAAATCATTAAATCAGCACTTTTTTTAGTTTTCTCTTCAAGAAGTCTTTATTACTTCAAGATAGTGGTGTGTCAATATTTATTCATTTAAAGAGGAAAAACGTTAAATTAATTTAAAAAAAACACGTGTTTGTGAAAAACATGCAAATGGTATTTTATTTTAAATATGAAGTAAAATTGAATATATGTAGTTCCTTTAGTTTTTCATTGGAAAAATGTGCATATCCTCTTACACAGTAAATATTTATCAGTTTTCAAAAACAGAGCATCTTATGTACACAAACTCAAAAAAAAAAAAACTATACCCAACAATGTGACCAAGATGGAAATATTTGCCACACGTGAGTGTCCCACAGGAGAGCCGCAGCGAAGCCTTACGTGGAAGAGGCTAAGGCTGTAGGGAAAAAGCTCATGGGAACAGTGCACACAATGAGGCTGGGGGAGGTTTCAAAAGCTTTTGTGTTCATTTCCAGTGTACTCTGGCTGGTATGGCGTAGAGGCGTAGACCCCGCGGGCTACTGCTGTAAGAGCGATGACAGAAATTTGCCACCGGGCCAAGTGCTACGCTTAAGGTGTGAAGCAGAAGTGTGAACGTGGTTAGTGTGAGAGATGCATATTTTAATTGTTACTTTGACAGTGTTTCGTGAAGCATTTTATTAACAAGAACGAAAATTTTGCGTTTAATTTTTCAAACTGAATCATTAAATTTCTCATTTTTTTTATAACCAAACGGCTATTTTATTCGATACACTCTAATGCAATTGCAAAATTCATCATTGTTAAACGATTGTACCTGTCATAAAATACTCAAGATCAAGATTTTTTTGTGTTATTTATGCATAAAATAGGAATATACGAAGGAAAACAGCCGGAAACATTATGACTGAACGATTGAGATGAAATATTTGTATATTACTCCTCACTAAACAAAAGAGTTTAGTTTCTTTTTGGTGAGGTTTAATCAACAATGTAATAGATTTCAGGAAATAAATATAATATGACTTTTTGTTAAATAGAAAATAAATTAATAAACTTTGTTTAGTTGTACTTTATTTATTTTTATTTAGTTACAAACAAAAATAACGATATTTTGCATTAACATTAATTAACGATATTCTACATTTTTTAATAATTAAAATGGAGTTCTACAATGTTTCCGCTAAAACTTTTCAAAAATTAATAAACGTATATCATGCATTTTGCAAAAATGTAAAGTCTTAAATCATGGAATAAGTCAACGTAAAATAATTTTACTCAAAGTGTTTGAACTTATTAAAAGTGATTTGCTTAAAATTTATTGTCAGTTGCCAAAAGACAAAACAGTTTTATTAACCAACAAGCGAGGGTCTTGCAGCAAGCCAGCAAGTTGTAGTTGACATTATTTACTCTGAAATTGTGTCGGTAAATAGTTCTGGCGGGGTCAGGTCTTTGGGCCACATTTCAGGGAACATATTTTGCCTTAACGAGCCGCATCAGGCAAACAATGATAATTATGCGGTCCGCAGTTCACTAAATATAACTCTCCCCTAAGAAACCTACCCCAAGCCTGTGGGTCAGAAACAAATAAATTATAATTTAATTGTCATAAAATAAAGTTGATATTCACAGTTGTCCTTGGGTCAAAACAATGATGCAATAATTTCCTTTTGTATTTCTAAGAGATATGTTAGATGATTTTAAGGAAAAAAAACAAAAAAATACCCACAACGCAACGCAACGCAAACGCAACTAAGCTACACATATAGTGTAACTTCTTGCCGCGTTATCCCCGAAGGGGTCGCATGTGGCGAGTTGAACCTATTTATTTTTACAGGTAAGGGGGCTGGCCTTATGCCAACCACTTCAGTTGAAGTGGGAATTTCCCAGCTCCCGAGGGGGCTGGTACTCATTTCTTGTGAAGGCTGAGTAAACCTCGCCGGTATTTATATTATGGGGTTTGAAATACACACCGAAATAGGAAATCATTTCTGACACCCTCCTCGGTGGGATTCGAACCCGAGCTCACGGGGTAGAATGCAAGCACTCTACCAACTACTCACTGAATTTAAAAATGTAAGGAAAAAGAGGATAACTTTTTTAATTTGAAACTTTACCAGTATGTCGATGTAATACACTTATAAAATACATATTCATACAAAACAGAACAAAAACGTTTATTGATAACAAAATATATGGTTATTATTAGGGAGTAGGTACATAAGTCCGAATGGAAAATCAAAATCGAGGCAAGCGATGTTTTGTGACAGTTACATTTGTAAGGCTGTAATTTGGTTTCCCAGAAGTGCTTTCAAGAAGTTATTTAAAAAATACAAAACAAATATTACGTCACACAAGTAGGTCTGCCATTTCCGCTTCCTCTTGAAAAGTAAGTCTTCTATCAATAAGACGATCACGGCTTCACTGTAAGCCTTTGTAAGTTTTGTGAGAGAAGGGAGGATGTGAGGGAAAATACTCGATAAAAGAAAAAGTAGTATATAAAAATGGAACAAGTTTGTATTGGACATATGGATGAAATGAAAAAAAAAACTTTAATATCTCTTTGTATCTTGTAATCGACAAAAAGATTCTCATTCAAGTAAGAATTTGACGGTCTGGAGAAAGGATGCGAAAGTTTGGCAGACCTCATTTTTTATTATTGTGTCTTTTATTTGTACAACTTCAAGATAAAACGTACTTGTATTGCGTCATGTAAACCGAAAATTCGTAGGAACACAAAGAAAAATACCGAAAAAAATGTATTTTCCGATAGAAGTTTGTAAATATGCTACCAATGGATATGAAAAGTGTAATTTAACAACGAATGTACATAATAACTAATTTCAAATTGAAGTTTGATAGATGTCTCAATAAACTTTAATTTTGCTATGTAAGAGATATAATATTGTATATGTTATTATTATTTTTTATTTACAACATAAAAACTGTGCCTTCATCGGACTCACACAGATTTTTTTAAACAATGCTGGGTTGCTGTAGAAAGATTTACAAAAAAACTAAAAATATTTCCAGTTTTACAAAAAGAAGCACCCACAATTTACAATTTGAACCCACGCTCCGTTTTAATTAAGGATCGTTAAAATTGGTTTCATTTCCCCGTCCTGCGTACAAACTAAAGACCAATATGCATCGCATAAATTGTAATTAATTTCGGAATCCACCCTCGCTTTGTGCTACTGTCGCATTCAATAGGCTGGCTGGCGTAGCTCCTCTCCCTCTACGCCGTAGCAAGGGCGACCAACCTACATACTTTCAACTTCCAGACAACTTGTGTAACGCAATAATATCTGGGTGGTTGGAAGTTTTCCACTATCGCTTCGGGTCTCTGAGTCTCTGATAAGGATGGACTGGGAGGCATTCATCCCATGAAATATTTTTTGATGTACCAACATGTAACTACTTCATAAGAAAATAAAATGCTGTATGTTCCACCAGCGTCTTATTTTGTTTATAAATTAACAATTACTTTACTTTCTAATTCATTACTCACTAATTCTTTAATCTATATTAAATATTTATTTTTTTTAAATAAAGCTATTTTTTGTTTAACGTAGTTTATTTTCACAATAATATTTAATATCTCGAGTACTTTCGACCTTCAATATTCAGGCCATTATCAAGAGTGATGTATAAAAAATTAAAATTATTAAGAACAAACCATAGATCAAAATTATATAAATTCAAATAAATAGGTAGGTATAGGTACAATAAATATGAACTTAATTAAAATTAAATACAACAGTCAAAAATTAAAAGAAAGAAAACATAAAATAATATAAGTGATATTAAATATTATTGTGAAAATAAACTACGTTAAACAAAAAATAGCTTTATTTTAAAAAAATGAATTTTCACTGTGTGAATACACAAACCCTACAAAATCTAATATTTTTTTTTATCTGAAAAAAGTAGGTAATTACAAATAATTCTATCGCTTACCCAATGGAAGACTGATAGATACTCTATTAAATTTCGTAACATTTTCCCAACTTATCTTTGATTCTCAGAAGCCATTTTTATTTGATTTACGAACTATGTTAAATTAATCGTATTATGTTAGATTCATGTTTCAAGTATGTGTAAAACTCTTTGTTTTTACCTTCTTTTCAAAGATCGTCTTTGTTTGCTTATCAGTCATAGTTCATCCATCCAGTGCTTGTTTGGCTTATCAAACATTTGATTTAAAGATAACCGAAACATCAAATTGTCTAAAAATTACATTTTACAGAATTTGGGCTTTGATAAAAATGTAAAACACGATACTGTGAGAGTTTCATTTTATATTTTCAAAATCAATTTCCTGCATTCTTTAGACACATTAGTCCAGTATACAAATGAACATTGTTCGTGTGAAATTATCTACGTTGGATATAAGACAAAAAGCACTTAGTCGACAAGTTGACTATTTGTTTCTCGAAAATTCTTCTTCTACAAGTTGATTTATGCATTTACCATTCCAAGTTGCAACTTATGAAAAGACCGCACTCCGGGAAAACCAATTTAAAGCGAAGATCCATACATGCACGGCAGCATAATCTACTACTACATTTCTTTCTCCCACATATCTTGGTGCATGTATACTCGTAGACCATGTATGGACTATGGAAGACGTAGCTGATGCGATTCCTCACATCGTCACGGGCGAACTAAGAAAAGTGAGCGGCGCGCTGGCTGGAATACGAATTGCCTACAAATGTCGCCTGGTGTGGTGGTACTACGCCGTCGTAGCAGTTTCATACAAAAACTATATATATACGGTGGTTACGATTCACAGAAAAAATGAGATCTTGCAATATATTTAAAAAAGAAAAAGGACTTACACCTTTTGTTTAAAATTCCTTGTCATGAATTTCAAAAAAATGTTTTCTTATTAGCATAAAGTTACCTCACAAAAAAAAACTCGACCAGTTTACTCCATGTTACTTATTTATATGTGAACTGTATTGACCAGATAAATATAACAAATAAATCTTAAAGCACGATAAAATAGTACTATTCAAAGCACAAAATAAAAATATCATTAATTCATCAACTGAAGCGGTTGGCGTAAGGCCGGCCCTTATCGGTAAAAAAAAGGTTCTACTTTCTAAATGCAATCCCTTTGAGGAAAACGCAACAAGAACGTACACTATAGATGTAGCTTAGAAGCGTAGCGTTAGTCAATTTTTAAATTTGTTTCACAAAAAAAGAAAAAAATCTACGCCATCGGTCTATGTTACTTAAACTATAGCCCTATTCAGACCTCCCTGGTTATTCTTTAAGCCTGCGCTATATGTCAGTAATTTATCGGCGACTGCTTTGGTGTCCCACCTCATGACTCCTCACCGAGCATGCATTTCCACACTGCACGGCCCTCTCTAACTCAATACGGGAGAGGCGTTGATATTCAGTACACGTACCATTGCGAACTAATACGGGCGGCCGACGGAACGCGCGGGAATTTATCTTTTAAATAAATAATACTGTTTGTTGATTTTATTATTGATGGAAGTTTTATTTCCAGTCACGTAGTGTTATTATGATCTCTGGAGGAAATATTTTATTAAGTCTCATATATTGATTCGTGGAAAATTAAATTGAACAATATTTGTTTGCTTGAAGAAAAAGGTTTTTAATTAATTCAGCATCTAAATAGGTGCAGTAATACAACTTTATAAAAAGTGCAGCTTAAAAATCAAAAGATTATTGTTTACAAGATTTTATTATTACTTTGAGAGTTTAAAATAATATGTCATTATTTAATTTACAAATATTTTTAAAAACAAAAACAGTAATAAATTGCTTATACTGATAAAATCCTCCCATGAATGTTTTTTAGTCTAAGGTGAATTTTTTGTTCAAATATAAACTTCTATAACGTTTTTTACATACAATTTTTTTTTCATTATTTGAAACGCATAATAAGCCTAAATGTTTTGACTGTGAACATCTAGTATGTACTATTATTCATTCACCCATATTCTACCTTCAAACTATCACACGGTGCTACGCTCTCCTGAGAGTATCTACGAAGCGTAGCAGGCAGTACGTGTTCGATCAACTGCGAAAGAGGTGTTGTATCAGAGCCTACGCTTTGTCAAAGAATTCAATCAAGTCCGTGCCCACCCTCAGCTTGGCGTAGCACCAACCCTCCCCAAAGCCTATATTCCCTTCTACGGATTTACGTTTTCGGATAGCAATATTTTACATAAGCATAATATGAGGAAAGTGATATGATATTGTGGAGGGTAAAAAATATTTTTATCGGGTGCTACACAGATTTTTAACTCCGCAACGTTTTATTTATATTTTTGTATTTTAATAGTTCGAAGGAACTGAAAGGGAACTGAAGACACTACTTTTCTCGAGAAGCCATGGCGCCCTTGAGATGGTCCTGGACCATTAAATGGCGCCACAGGAAAGAAATCATCCATCATCATCATCATCATCATCGAATGATGGGTATCATCTGGCTTTTTATTACTAAAATAACTGGAAACGTCAACGGTCAAACGGAAACTGAATAAGTGTACTTAAAGTATAATAATCAAACATCAATCAATCTATCATTATTATAACAGTAACGTATCACACAATAGCGTCCGAAACACAATATGTGTTGACACTGAGATCACAACCGAAATCAAACATAAGTTCACACCTCCACCGGAGGCTGCAAGTATAACGCGTCCATTGTATATTGAAAACAATGGGGTGTTAATTAATAATGAAGCCGTAGCGCCCTGCACTGATTCACAGTGCTACGATTCTACGGTTTGGCGTAGCACCGTGCTAGCACTCTGCTACGTGCTAGTTTTGCCGCTATATTGTTGTGCGTTATAATTAGCTGTATCACACGGTCGAACGCTCTGAGGCGTAGAGCTTACCGCCTGCTACGGCGTAGCCCCGCAAACAAGCCTCAATCAGGGATGTACGAAACATTCAATACTCACTACCAACAAAATCAATTTAAAATGAATTGGTTTTGTTGATTCGTTTCTTCTTATAAAATGAGCATCTAAATGAAATTTGTGTGACTTTTAGAATGACTAAAAAAAGATCCATAGCTTATTAAACATTATGATAAAACGTAGTACTTGGCATTGAAAATGTTCCCAAAATAATTAATAAATGAAATGAATTTAATCAATAAGTATTTAACTTTGAATTGCTTGATTTTGTTTTTAAAATTCGTGTTTTTTACAGTTGATATTTAAAAAAAACATAGAGATTTGGAAAACGGAATTTGAACAAAAGCGTAAGCTCAAAATAAACGCCTACAGCAAAGCATGTAAAAACATATTACATATGAACATTTTAGACTTTGGCAAGTACATGCCAGTATGTTAAATGCGTCAATCACTGATGACGAGGGTATGTTGAGGGGAAATATGGTCGAAGGTGAAGCCGCAAAGCAAAGTTGCGTACAACCAAAGAAAACATTGATTTTGTGCCTCTCCTCAACTTGACAATGTCATTTTTGACAAGAAAAGATATCGAAAACAATTTCGAAAACTCTGAGTACCTACTGAAAACGAAAAAAAAAATTGTTAAGAAAAAAATGGCATTTGTATTGTGCGTTTTATTAAATCTGTTTTTTTTTGTAGCTTTATGTTTCTTTAATCTACTATCTATAATCTCAGTAGTAAAGATTTCTTGAAATTGAAATTTTATATGAAATGAATGACCATAAGAAGTAGCATGTGTTATCACAAATTAAAATCCAACAATTAAATGAACAAAATACCTTTTGGTGAATTTCCCTGAAACAGGGGTGAGATTGGCTAAGTAAGCCATTTTTTATAGTATGAGTTGTCAGGCTCATACTATCCTATAAGTCAAGAAATATGCAATTTTATCAGCACATTTTTTTCAGCACGTTCTTCACTCAATCAAAATCAATTGAATGAAACAGTAAAGGTTGCTAACGTTGATAAAATATAAGTACAAAAACAATATTACATACATGAAAATGTAAAAGGTTTTTTGAAGAGGTATCTTGTGTATATTTTTGATAAAAAAAATAAAACAGCATGCGTGAGATTTTCATAATGATTCAATGGTATTCATTGCCTTTGTAAGCACGAGTGCTTTGCATTATTTTAATAAGACACTTTCACAAAGGAAAAGTAATACGGTTGTGGCACGAGGAGAAAATGTGTGTTTTATGATGTTTTACACGAAATAACAAACGTTTCGTATTGTACGAGCGTAATTAGTGGGAATATTTGTGTGAGCTGAACGTCAAAGAAAAAAAACGAAGGAAAACCTAGCGGCAAAGAATGGTACTTTCTTACATATTTGTTGAATATAACCTACTTTTAGTTATATCAAATAGCTGTCTGAATTGATTTTATAAAAGTTAATAAAAGATGAAATAAATATTCAAAGGCATGTGCAATAAATATATTTTTTATTTTATTGTTATGTTATGACTTAAGGGTTCATTTCATCAAAGTTTCGGTTACAGTACCTAGCAATAATAACCGGTTTTCTGTTTGTGAAAGATTAACCTCCCTGAAATATTTTTTTTAATAAATACTTTAAATACTCGTACTTTAATGTTTTTTATTCAACTGAAAATATCATAAATTTTAAGTTTATTTCCTGTCTACTTTATTCTGCTTAGATAGGTGCATATTTTTGTTGAATATAAATTACCGTGTAAATGTACATTACAGTGTAAATTTTCAGGTACAAGCCCGAATATTTTCACCTCGTCACGTTTTTGCGGTAACAGGGTATGCGAGGTGCGAGCAAGAGGGGTGGAAGGGGCAGGGGGTGTTGCATACCTCCCCCTCCCCCCCCCACAATACTCCCCAGTCTGTCATACGGTGACAGTTTATTATCTACGGCGAGCTATGCATCAGGAATGCTCTCACACACACATACAGCGCATTCCTGCCTCAAATATTCACGCACCCCTATTCACAGACGATGCTTTGACACCTCGCTATGCTATGCGTGAATTCAAAACATATCTTCTTCATTTTCTACTCCTCATGATGACAACGATCCCTTGTGAGAATGTCTCTCTGTTTCTCCCAGCTCTAAAAAGATCCTCTACTGCTCTTATTACTGTACGATCTCGTCTAAAGAAAGAAAATACTTTCAATTAATAAAACAAAATTCTAAAGACCTTTACTTTGTCCAGTCGCAACACTTCGGAATCGTAAATGGAAGGTTTTGGGTTCGAATCTTTGCGGAGCATAAAAAAATACGCTGGGTTGAAAAAATCATTAAACCTTTACAAAAGACCGGTCACTAAAAGTCTATCCAGCCTTACAGTAACTGTGTCTTGATTGAGTATTGTCGCTTTGTTTTGACGAGCAAGCTCGTAAATAGCACCTCTGTGGCACTACAACACGTGTCATAGACCCCTAGAATCTAGGGAGTCTCCTGCACAGGATTTCTTAAAAAAAACAGTTTTTCTCTCCATTACTTGGGTTTAGTATCACACCATGTTCTAGAGAACAAATGACATTATCAATACTACAACAGAGAGTTGAGAAACCCCCAACCCAAGTGAAGTAGTATCTAAGCGTAAAACCGACCTCCTTACCTGCAAAAAAATATAAAGTGCTGCTATAAGTGCAGCTTACTCGTACATATGCTAGTAAAATCTTCATTTAACAATACAGGAAAATACACTCAATATAAAATTAAAATACAAGTATACAATTGTGTATTTTCCCAATTACATTGTTGATAATAATAAATAAATAGTTGCGCTAAGTAACCCTCTCCAATTGCATTGTGAAGTTTCATAGCATTGTTTGTGCATACCGGTGCAAGTGTCTGTCTTTCATAGTACCTACATATATGCGCCTGGGATGTGACGATGGGGAATGAACTTGTTATGAAAAACAAAATTACTGCAATATTATGTTACCGCGCTCCTTTGTGTAAATTCAGAACATTTTGCACACAAAAAAACAAAGCAAAAAGAAAACAAATAAAAAAAACATCTCTGAATAGAATGCATCTTTCCAATTTTTTACCCGTTTTTGAATCTTTTTAAACCAATATTATTCATTCAAAAACAAATTATTTTATAAGGGTTTTAGGCTTACACGGCCGGCTGATGATGCTGGAGTGATGCTTTCCGGGATCTGTTGCCGTGGTCTGTAGGAGCTGGAGCTGCCGGACGTTTTGCCCATGTCTACAATGGGCTTCTTCAGCGTGAAGTATGATCACAGTTCTCCTCAAGATCATCCTTATCATCATACTTCACGCTGAAGAAGCCCATCGTAGAAATAGGCAAAACGTCCGGAAGCTCCAGCTCCCACAGACCACGGCGATAGATCCCGGAAAACATCACTCCAGCTAATTATTCTATCTTTCTTTAGAGCGACCATCATGAAAGTTGATGTTATTTCGTGAGCTTTTTCCTTTTTTTTAAATTTGCGATCTATGTTTGAAGAAGAAAATGTATTTTTAGACATCTTTTGCACCAGCTATTTCGTTTTTTTTTACAAAACAAATGTTACTTTTGCTCCTCCTTGGGAAGAAAGAAAATAATTTTAAGATAAAATAACAAAAACATCACATTATAAGAGGAATCGAATTCCAACTGATATTTGATCCCAAATATTATGTTTACTTGACATCTGAATGATATCTCAGTTGGTAGAGTGCATGCATTATATGCCAAGAGCTTGGACTCGAATCCCACCGGAGTGTCAGAAATGATTTTCCCTTTCGGTGCTTATTTCAAATCCATAATAAAATACCGGCAAAGATTACTCGGCCTTCACAAAAAATGAGCACCAGACGCCTCGGAAACTAGGAAACCCCTTACCTGAAAAAATAAATAGGTTCCATTCGCCACATACGAAACATTTGAGGAAACGCTGCAAAAGTTATACTAAATGTGTTTCTTAGTAGCGTTTTTTAGCTTCATATGAAAAACGATTGTCGAAAATGAAATTCAAATTGCAAAAAAAAAATGACAGCAATATGTTCAGGTTTAAAAATTAATTTACGATTATTTGATAATATGATGAAAATCTGTGCATGAAACCGCACCGTCCACCAATATCGAATATTCCGTCTGTATTGTAATTGCTGTGATGTATTTTGGGGATGTTTATTGTGGATGGGGGATATCAATCAGACGAACAGATGAGTCTTGGTTTCAATGTGATGTATTATTCCATTTCAGTGTTTACAAGGCGAGAGACAAAACCAGACTGCCAGTGAAGCAATAATAATCTCTAATAATATTATATTACAATAATACATTACCTTATATATGATATTACCTACTCTAAATAATCATATCATAATTATACATTACACCTCCCTCACTAAATGACGAATCTACATTACAATATATCATACTTATCATACTTATCATTATAACATATTATATCAATAAAAATTATATCTTATACAATTTCATCTTCTTTCATCTTGGGTACCGCAGGCGGTTCTCCCCCCTCGGACGCAGGCGCTCCGACCATGGTTGGAACCTGGAAACACCCGAGTCATTAGAGATCTGTCCTGCCTCATCCAACAGCTGACCCAACCCCAGGTCATTGTCAGACTCATCCTCCCAAGACACCTTTCTTCCGGAAATCTGATCATGATGTCTCTTCCAAATCTGATTTCCAGCCTTTACCAAGTAAATCCTGTTTCCCAATATTTTAAATATAATGCATGGAACCCACTTCCCTACATTTCTGAAATCCTTAGTCATTACCTTTTGTCCAATTCTGAATAGTCCTTTAATCTTTCTTCCCCTGTAATTCCTTTGTTGATTTTCCTGATTTCTCTTTTTAAAAACACATACCTTTCTCCCCGTCTTTTTAAATGATTTCTCCCCAGGCACTACTGTATCAAAAATGGATCTTATTTTTCTACCTATCATAAGCACGCTCGGCTCCATCCCTGTTGCTAATGATGGTGCATTTCTATGATCTACTAAAAATTCCAAAAGCTTATCTTCATAATCGTTAGGAAACATACCATTTTTCATAATTTTTTTTAAAAAACTTTTTGTTGTTTTTACCGTATTCTCCGCCAAACCGTTTGACGCTGGGTGATTTACTGCTGAAGTTAAATGCTTAATATTTAAATTTTTGCAAAACCTTTGAAAATCTACTGATGTAAATGCCGTACCATTATCCGTTACAATGCAACTTGGAATACCTAACACTGAAAATATTCTCTTCAACTCTCTAATTGTATGCCTTGCATCAATTTTATCAACTTTTACAGCATCTATCCAATTTGATGCTGCGTCTACTACGACTAAAAAATATTTTCCTGCTAGCGGCCCGAAAAAATCTAAATGTATCCTTTTCCAAATATGTTGTTCTACCGGCCAACTTTTCAACTCGACTTTATCTGGAGATCCCATATTTCTTGCACATTGTGTACATTCTCTCACTGTTTTCTCAATTTCTGTATTCATCCCTAACCAAAAAAAATAATTTCTAGCCAAAGTTTTCGTTTTTACAATTCCCATGTGAGATTTGTGAATAAACTTCAAAATATCTTCCCTTAATGCCAATGGTATTACCAATCTGTTTTCATAAAATAAACAATCATTTGATTCGCTTAACTTTTCTCTTAAAAACCACCATTTTACCAATCCATTTGTCATTTTGGATTTATTTGGCCACCCTGTTTTTAAATACTCCTTTATCTCACAAATGACCTTGTCATTACGAGATGCTTCCTTGATGCATTCTACATTTAAATTTGTTTCTACTGCAATACAGTTTAAAAATTCTCCTTCAACATCCTCAATGTTTATCTCATTTATGATCTCAATATTATCTTCCCCCTCATTATCCGTACTACTCATTGGTAACCTCGACAAAAAATCTGCTTTATTATCCTTTGACGGAACAACTTTATGTTGAAGTGGTTTCACACCATCCCTCGATATTTGAAATCCCAAATATTCAACTTCTGTCAACCCAAATTCACATTTTTGTAAATTAACACTAAATCCACTACGTTCTAAACGCTTAATTACCTCTTCCGTTGCCTTCTCCAATTCTTGCAATGTATTCCCATAAATTAACAAATCATCCATAAATGCTATCGCATCCAACCCTTGAATTGCCGAATATAAAGCTCTGCTAAATATCGCTGGTGACGTCGTGAGACCAAAAGGAAGTACCTTGTACCTAAATAACCCAAATGGTGACGAAATCACACAAAGATTTCTCGACTCCTCCGACAACCTAATTTGAGAAAAAGCATTTCTCAAATCTAATTTTGCATAAAATTTTGCTCCATTTACTCTATTTATTAAATCTTCTACTCTAGGTAACGGGTACTTTATTTTTTTTAACATTTGATTCAAAGTATTTTTAAAATCGGCACATATTCTGATTTCATCATTTTTTTTTTTCACAATCACTATTGGACTTGCCATTTCACTAGTCTCTACTTTCTCAATAATACCTTCTTGTAACATGCGATCTATTTCTTTTTCTACCCTTATTCTCAAATTAAAAGGAATTGGCCTCGGGTTAACAAATTTTGCCTTAAAGTCTTTTATAACTTCTATCTCCGCTTCAAAATTTTTAAAAGTACCTGCTTTACTCTCAAAAACAGCTGGATATTTTTTTCTCATACTAGAAAAAAAATCTGCATTATAATTCGTATTATTATTTCCTACTGAATAAATATTATCGCTAACATTGAATGAATTTATTTTAAAAGTATTCAAAAAATTCCGACCTAATAAAGAAGACGACCCTTTATATACAACAATTATTTCTATGTACTCTTTACTTCCTTGATATTCTACTCTCATGTACTTACGACCTTTTACTTGTAGTTGAGTACCATCATAGCTTGATAATTTCAAATCACAATGTTCTAACTTAATATTTGAAAAATGTTCATTAAATATGTGCCAAGGAATAATAGTCACCCCAGAACCCGTATCTAAAATCATTTTTAGATCTGTATCATTTACCTTTACGTTTAAAAAAATGGGACCATCCATCTCATTAATGGCCATTATTGTATTTATTCTTCGAAACTTGCATTTATTTGCATAATGACCAGATTTGTTACATTTAAAGCATTTAATATTATTATTATTTTTATTTAAAAACTTGCATGCATTTTGTTTATGACCGAATTTACCACAGTTAAAGCATTTATAATTATTATTCCTATCACTTGAAATACTTGCATGTCTAAAAATAGATTTCTTACTATCATTTGAATTATTTCGCTTGATTTCAGAATTTCGCTGTCTATCCCTTGACTTCCGAGTTTCTGTGGAATCCCTCGAATTACACGAACTCATTAAATTTATACTTTCTGAATTGTTTTGACCACACAAATGTTCCATTGTTCTCGCTAATTCTACACATTCAGATAATTTCAATTCCGTTGCTTTTAAAAATATTCTCTGCTTTATTTTGTTCTGTCTGATACCTATTAAAAATATATCCTTCAAATTTGCCTCCAATCTATCCTCAAATTTACAGTCTACCGCAATTTTTTTCAATCTAGCTATATAATCCTTAATTGACTCGGTTTCGAGCTGTTTACATGAATAAAATGACTCCCTATACTCAAATATATTTTTTTTTACCCCACAATGACCCCCAATAATATCAATCAACTCCTCGAATTTTGCCTCCGAAATCTTTTTTCGGAAAACATAGATCAGACACCGTCTGAAAAGTCTCCCTGGTGAGAGACGATAATAGAACAGCCCTTCTGCGTTCTTCAGTTAAAAACTTCTCATCATACAAAATGAGAACTTGGTCGAGCCGAAGTCTGAAGACATCCCAATCTCCAGTCCTATGGCAAAAAGGACTTAGACTCCTCCGTGTTCCCTCCATAGTCTGAAACGGCAGAAAGAAAGAAAACAAAAATCTTATCTGCTTCTGCGTCCGACAGTCCAGGAAACGCCTACGTGACCCTCAGAAAGTGGCTTCCACTCCCTGCAGCAGTCACCTCCAGGAAACCGACCCTCAAGGCTCCCAGCTCCTGCAGTACTCCCTGCAGCACTCCGCCCCAGTTGGATCCTCTCCTCTTGAAAAAAAAAACCGCTGCAGTAACTCCCTGCAGCGATTCCTCTTGGCTCCGTGAGTTCTCTTCCTCTTGAAGAAAACCGCTCCTTCTCTTCAGACTTCTTCCAGTTCTCCCTGCAGCAACCTCGCCTCAGCTGGCTTCGTGATCCTCAGTCTTCAGATCCTTCTTCCTTCTCGAAGATTCCCACATGTTGCTCTTGCAACAATATTATTTTATTTCTTCCAAAAAAATTTTTTTATCCCGTTTTATATGGTTCTTCTTTATCCTAACTGCGCCACTGTGATGTATTTTGGGGATGTTTATTGTGGATGGGGGATATCAATCAGACGAACAGATGAGTCTTGGTTTCAATGTGATGTATTATTCCATTTCAGTGTTTACAAGGCGAGAGACAAAACCAGACTGCCAGTGAAGCAATAATAATCTCTAATAATATTATATTACAATAATACATTACCTTATATATGATATTACCTACTCTAAATAATCATATCATAATTATACATTACAATTGCATTTATTACAAATATTTGCGGGACAGACAGCATATGTATGCGGAACTGGGTATGTGCAGCGGCTGGGGGACACTTTGTCCAGCATGTATAAGCGCGAGCATACATATTGTGTCAAATATGAATTTGCAATGAGGCTGTGTGGTGGATCATGAACAAATAACTCGTGTGATGCGACTGCACGCAATTTGTTTTTTTTATAAATGAAATGAAGACATTAAATGAATAATATCATGTGTGGAAACGGAAATTCCAAAAAATAAAATTCAAGCCATTAAAAGATTGGTATATATTGTAATATTTAATCTAAGTTGCAAAAATAAGTGGACATTAAACGCTGATATTTATTGCATGCCCACAAACAGGCACATGTAAGTTCGCGCTTACATGTGCTGCATGTTTATAAACAAAATAAACCATACCTCATATGAACTAAAATTTGCAACTCCCGCCGTCTTTCTCGGAAACCGGGTGGCATTGGAACAAAAAGCAAGTTTTTATAGCGCGTGGAACCAGCCTCATACATATTACATAATATGGTTAACCTCTTGTGCTGTAAAAAATTGGGTCACTTTTGACAACACTGCATATTTCTGTTGCAGGGAAAGGGGGCAGGAGTTGTAGGCTTTGTTGTTCATTTAAAAGTGTGGGAGAATGGATGCAGCATGTACAATCTTGAACTTCAGCATTTCTGGTTGTACGCTGCTTCTTTTCTTCTTCTTTGCACAGATTGTGTCTTACTATATCTGTCTTAGCAAATAGTAAGAGCTATTCTTAGGATGCTTGGGTCCAAATCTAATTATTTTTAAAATCAAGACAAAGTAATAACAATTTAATTTACTGAGAATTTCAATAAATTACACAAAATTAAGAAATTAAATCATGCATGAAAATTCAAAATAATTTTGACGAGATATAGATAATTGCATTACATACAAAAAAACTTTTGGACTCATTTGTTTGTATAACTCATTGTTTGTATAAAAATAATATAAAATAACTAATTATAATGATTGGTCATTTCATTAATTGATATATTTTAGGTTGTGAATGAAGCAATCAATTATTTTCAGTTTGAGTGATAATTTTCCACCCTTGGCGAGTGAATTCATATTACAGACCTCTCCCACTAGGGTAGACCCCCTCAAACTTTTTATTTTATAAACCACAAATGCTTTTTTGACACAATATTTTACCTTTGTTACAGTGCACCCTAACATAGTTATAAACATGACATAAAGAACTCTTTTATTCAATATTTTAAAATACTTACATTAATCTGTAACACATCTTGGTCCAAACATAGAGTATAATGTGAATTGATGCTATTATGAATTAAGAATAAGCAATGTTACTGAATGTGTTTTTGACAACTGTTACACATTGACTTCTTTGGCAGGGATTTGTTTAAATATCTATCTTCGTAGACCTCTCGTCGAACCTTATCTTCATATTCTATCCTTATATTCCTTGACTTATAGGTTGGTATGAGGCTGATCACCCATACTGTAAAAAATGGTCCACTTTGCTAATATCACCCCTGTTTCAGGGAAGGTCGGCAAGAGTTGCAGGGCTTATGTTCATTTGAGATTGGGTTTTTATATTGTAGGTCCACATGTGGCATGTGTGAGCGCGAAATTATGCGTGTCTGCTTGTGAGAATGCATATAATGTAACATATCTTTGCGACCTAGATAAGATTAGATTAGATAGATCCATGGTACGTCAAAACTGCGCTTGGGGATCTTTTCTGGCCACTTTAAGGACCACTGAAGGTAGGGAATATGATTTATGGTTTTTAAATTTGAACCCCTGTTTGTTTTTGATATAAAACAACATGTTTGATTGGGCATTGTTCAGCTCTCTACTGACCACATCATTTTGTGCGTTTCCATCGAAAAACCAAATTTCATTTAACGGAATGAAAGAAATTTGAAACTGAATGAAAACAGTAATTAATAAATGTATTTGTTTTGTGATTGCCTTTTGATAAAATATAATTATCTAACATTTATTAACTACACTGTTAATTAACACAAATGCATTTTTAAATTTTTCGTTGCATTTTGTGAAAATTATATAAAAAACGCTGTTTACTCAAAATCTACAGCAAAAGAAAAACTAACTTTTTTTCAAAGCTTTAATTGTTTGGAAGACACTACCTAGGTACTGATGAATGCAAATTTGAAATTCCATGGACACAACAATATTTCATAATATTTTTAATACTCTGATAAAAAAAACGTAAGTATAAAAACATTGCAGCAGCGTTTTTTGTGTTACTCATAGCCAAAGCTATCGTCAAGACACCTGACTGGACTTAACTGGTGTTTTTTACATCAAACGCGCAAGCTTAAGTCACTCCGTCAGCCAAAACACCGGAAAAAATTGATTCAATTCACAATCAGTATCGATTTTATCTCAAACGTATCTATAAAATGGCAAGGGCTTACATATTGTGAGCCCTTAAACTAACTTTAAACTGGTTTAACAATGAAAAACATATTATGAACAAAGGGTAAAATGTTTAATCTCAGAGGCATTCTTTTTCTCATGCATTAATACCAAAAGGCTGAAATAGTTTAATCATTCAACTTTCGTATTAGAAAATTAAATCCTTTTAAATCTTTCCCTAAGTGCTTTTTTGTCTTATCTCCAACAGAGTATTTTTCACATGAGCAATGTTTGTATGAGTAATGGACAAATGTGTCTTATGAAAACTGGAAATTTATTTTGAAAATATTTATAACAGTTCTCTCATTAAAGGTGATTTATATATTTTTTTTTAGCTAAAATTATATAAATAGGGTTATGTAGAACAATTTCATTTGAACGTCATCTTTGAACCAAATCAAAAGTACGCCAAACAGGCACATAGGGAACGATACGTCATCTTTTATTTACTTACTAAATTAATAGAAACTCTTAATTTTTTAATTAATTATCGTTTTAAATCTAATTCAGCTGTTATTTTCAGGTTTGATATTTGCCCTTGAAGACACCTTAATTTACAGACCTCTACAAATGGGTCTGGTTATATTATGTCGTATACATGACGTCAGACGTCGCGCGCTGAAGCCAGTTAGAAACTATGTAAGGGAAATCTCATTTGGGTTGCCATGACGACGGCGACGTACAGCTTCTCGTTTTTTGAGTCAGCCAGAGCAGCGCAGACATCAAGAGCTTACAAGGGAACGGATCTAGATTATCTCGAAACGAAGACTCTAGTTTAAGATGGAATTTATTAAAAACACAAATTTTCTTTTCGATTTTCCATGGATAATTTTGTAAGAAAGTAAACGTTAGTAAAATTTTCTTGTAGCCAATTATAACCGGCTAAGTAAAAGTTTAAAGCGTGCCCAATAAGAACTTAATGATTATTTAAAATGTTCCTTGACTAATAGGTTGGTATGAGGCTGAACCAACATATTGTAAAATGTGGGGTCAGGCTAAAATAAAAATAACTGTATGGTTCACTTTGCCAAATTCACCCTTGTTACATAAAAGGTCGGGAAAAGTTACAGGGTGTATGTTAATTTGAGGTTTGGATTTTAATTTGTGAGTACACATGCAGCATTTCTAAGGGTAAGCTTACACGTGCCTGTTTGTGGTCATGCGTTAAATTTTAAATTAAAATTGCAACTAAGATTTTGGATTATAGATATGATTTTTTTTTTTTAGATTGATTACAGACACTGCATTGCAAGAATATATATATATATATATAAGGATAATTTATTTTAATGTACACATAATTAAAGAGCGCCGTTTTTGTGTGTGTCACACCTCAAGGGCCCTCTCAAATCACGGATAAGATTTCTTGTAAAGATGTGTCTTTAGTGCTCCTTTAAAGACACCAACAGTCTTTGCCTTCCTCACATTAGGTGGCAGTCTGTTCCACTCCATTGGTCCCGCAAACCGGAAAGCACGGTCCCCAAAATTAGTGCGTGTCTGACGGTGTGGCTGAACCAAGTCCACCACGCCATCCCCTGCAGATCTGAGCGTTTGGCGCCTCAAATCCCTCTCAACGGGTGTAATAATGTCAGCCAAATATGAAGGAGCTGTACCATTTACAGCCTTATACACCATCAGACAAACACGGTAGACCACCCTCTCCGGAAAACGAAGCCAATGCAGTTTCCCTAACAATGGAGTAATGCGAGTAAATTTAGACATCCCGAATATGAGTCTTGCCGCTGAATTCAGCACAGACTGAAGACGGTTGAACTGCTTTTTCGGCTGACCTATGTACAGCGTTGAGCAATAGTCAACTCGTGACATCACAAAGGCATTCACCAGGGTCTTGACTGCTCCCGACGGTAAACATCTCCTGATCGCCTTTATCTGGCGAAGTTCAAAAAATGAGGAAGATACAGTCGAGTTCAATTGCTCTCCCATTGTGAGGTTCCGATCCAGTGTGACTCCTAGAAGTCTGACTGAGTCGGAGGGCTGAATCAGCTCTCCCCCAATGGAGAGTGGTACTCGAGTTGTCAAAAGAAGAATGCATCTCTAATCATCATATATGAGTATACGAAAAGCCTATGAAATAGACGACATATGAATACGGAACAAATAGATGAGGCTATGTATTTTGAAGCGATATTGTCTCCAGAATAAGTCTTCAAAGACTCGCATTGTATTAATGAGATACCAATAGGTCAGCACCCAGATAGAAGACCTCCCTCATAATAAGTGGAAAGATAGCTGGACACCACCATCTCAGAATCCATTTGCCAACAACTTTTTGTTGTTGTGAAGTTTTAGATCGCAAGATCTTTCAAGGACAATACTAACAAGTTCATAAATAATAAAACATTATTCATACAAATCCTTTATTTCTGACAACCCTTCGCTGTGATAAAATAAAATAAATCTAACCAGAGCCGATTTAAAAAACATGTTTCTTAATTTTAAAACACTTCTTAAGATAGGCAAGAAAATTCAAATTTCACAAAATCAAGTGAGTTAAAAAGTGAATTTCTTTTAAATTAACCAAAAATCTTAACGTGTAAACGTTTTAAATCGTGAAATAAAACGTTGGTTAGATTTGAGTGTCGGCCCCGAGTAATTCGTTCCTTTAACGCAGTCACCTAGCGCGGCGGAGTGTTGGCCCGTGAATTGCTTTAAATTATCCCCATGAGACAACAATGGACGGTTTTAATGAATTTTTAATCCAATTATGTGAAATGCCGTCGAGCGAAAAATACTCGTCGCTTTTCTGCAACTCTTCCAGGTCCCGCAGTTTCCTACCTGCGAAACCGAAAACCCACCCCTCGCTAAATTTTCTTGACTCGTCTCTCTAAAACTCACTTTGTTGTACGGGTCGAAAGAGAAAAAAAAATGTAATAAACATTTTTCGACAATGCAAAGTTGAATGAAGTTGGAATCATTACTTTGGCGAAGTCGACTGTGAAAAATTTCGCGTCAAAGAAAATTGAATGTTGTGTTTACTTGTACTCTAAGTTGAATATTTCTGTTTTTCTTTCTGTTTTTTAAAAAGGAAGAAAATGTCTCTACGTGATTGATGTTTTCAAGGTTTTATATTGAGGTATAAATAGGAAAGAGCAGTTTTAAACTGTCAATGTTTCTTTGTTAGTTTTAGCGATGCATAACAAAGAAATGAAACTAATATGCTCTTGGTCGCCTTGTATGAATCATACAGTTCTGTTGTTAATTGATTATTCATTGCTTTAAATTTGACATGAACTGTGTGATCAACTAAATCCTAAAATTTATCAAAAAAAGCGTAATAAAACTTTTAGGTTTTATGTTGACGAATCGTATTGTAAAAAAAAATCACTTAGCCAATATCACCCCTATTTCTGCGAATATCAGCAAAAGTTACAGAGCTAATGTTCATTTGAGAGTTGGGTGATTATGTTGTAAATTAATATGCGGCATGTGTACACGCAAAATTATCCGTGTCTATTTGTGGACATGCTACTTATATGCATCATAAATGTTATACACCTTTGCAACTTAGATTAAAGATAAAAAAATATTAATTTTGAAGAATGAAAACAAACAGATTTTACTGACCGTGCAAAAGAATAAAGAACGATTTCCTCTTTGTAGAGGACACACGTCTCCTGAGGACGTCGGATATGACTCCGACGAAACGTAGAGAAAATCGTTCATCTCTCTTTTGCACGGTCAGTAAAATCCGTTTTTTTTCATTCTTTAAAATGTCTAACGACCGTACTTAATCATAATTTAAAATCTTTAATATTATGTTTATTAATTATTTTGAAGTTCACTTATAATTTGAATTGAAATAAACTGTTCACTAAAAACATTAAATATCCGCGTAAAGGGGTAACCAAGGAATTTTCAGTCTGAGTATAAAATTTCATGTAAGGACATGTAACACTCCGAAACTTTCAATAAGGGTAAGCCGAACGCGAAAAAATATCATTCTGCAGACGCCATATATCACATGAAATTTCAGCGTAGTTGTATGGAAAGTGTTCGGTAGGTGCAGAACCTATGTACGACACCTCTAAATATCGGCAAATCCGCAAAACGCATGCCGGGACACGTTCCGTTTTATAGAAAAGGCTGTACTCGTGTTTGCACGGCTGTGCAGAGTTGAATAAAACAAAATCGTGTTGGGGGTGGGTGGGGGAGGTTTTAGCGCGTGTAAACGCACCGGGGGTAGGGGAGGGGGAGGTGTCGTGAGGAGATGTGATAATAAAATTGTGAATGACAATGTGCCGAGATATAAAAAGAACATCATTCAACGTTTATTTTTTGCGGCCCCGTGGTCTGGAATAATTTTTGTGCGATTTTTTTTTTTGTTTTTGGATACGAGATGTAAGCCTTCGGGAAAAACAAAAAATGTATTGGAGAAAAAAATACAATTTTTTTAGAGACAGAAATAGAAAAAAAAACATGCATACAAAATATAACTAATTTAACATATTGATTTTCTCTGCTTAAGGTTGGTTTGAAGTTGACTATTTACATATACATTACAAACTTGTTCATTTGGTTGAGTTCACTCCTTTTTTGGACAAAAGCGGCAAGTATTTTATCGTTTCAAATAAGCTAAATTTCCCTTACTTCAACTGAAGTAGTTGGCGTAAGGCCGGCGCCCTTACCTATAAAAATAAACAGGTTTCACTTGCCACCTGCGAAACCCTTCAAGATATAACGCGGCAAGAAGATGAACTGTACGTGTAGCTTAGTTGCGTAAAACTTACGCGTGCCTGCTTGCGGGCATGCATTGAAAATTATGTATCTAAAATTAAAAAGTATACAGGTATTTGTAACCAAGATTTTATAGTTTGAGGGATGTACGATTTTTTTTAAAAGATAGACAGAGTTGCGAGGAAATCAGTCACGTAACATCTTCAACCAAATGGTTTTTTTTCTTCAGAAAACAAACGTGAACATTGAATTAAGCCATTTTATCATATCACTTGCAGAGCACCTCAATTTGATAAGTTATTTTCTTATGATTTTTTTTTTATTAAAACTATATACTTTTACCATATGGCTATGTAACTGAGTAGGTTTACATCACATCCTGTTGAAACCTTCCAATAAGTAATCATATAACATTCTATTCGGTAGATTTAATTTTTCCTCCAGACCCCCGGGGGTCGGCTAAAGGACCCATCAAGTCCCTTTTACAAAGGGGCCTTGTAAGATTTGAGCAAACAAACATCGTCGTAGAGGGCTCTACGACCGGATGCCTGTGTTGACATATCAGGCACGGAAAACTATGAGAGCCGGGTCGTAGCATGTAGCCGCCTCTAACATGTGGATCTACGATTTGCTACGACTGTACTATATATGTTTATTTCTACGAAAAGTATTGATTGAAGTCTTTCCAATATAAGAAGGATATATGTAACATAATTTTAATTGAATTCAAGCAAATTTTTATTTGCGTATAGAACCCCAACTTTGTTTTAACCATTTTGTTAAAATCATTTTTTAAGAGATAGCTACAATTCTACTGAACCAATAATCTAAAACCTAAGTTGCAAAAAAATGTAATATGCAAGATTTATAATAATAAATGCACTCCAATAAGCAGACACGTATAAATTTGCGGTTACACACATGTCATGTGGACTTGAATCATCAAAACCCAGTTTCAATGAACAGAAGCCCTGCAACTCTTTCTAACCTTTCCTGAAACATGGGCAACATTGGCAAAGTGATTTTTTTCAGTATGGGTGGTAAACCTCATTCCAACGTTAACTAAATAGAGCTAATTACTGAAAATTTGCATTTTTTATGGCATATTTTGAATTGCATTTACACACTACATTAATATGTGCCATTTAAAAAATCCTGCAATATTGTTCAATATTTATTTTATTTATTTATTTATTTATTTGTAAAAACACCAACAGATCATTGACAATTTTTTCACAAGTTAAACATAATAAATTACATACTAGACATCAATGCTCCAGTGACGGTGTCTGTCACATACTTAGTTGTTATAAAATTCTTATTGTCTAAATTTTATATAATATATGAACCATAATTAATCATCATAATAATATAAGCGCGCTTGATTCATGACGAGTACATTGAGTGCAAATACCAGTCAATACATAATAATCGTATATTAAGCCACAAATACCCAACGCTCGTCATTATAAAATGTTGCAGGCAAAATCACGAAAGCAGAAAAAAAAACAAGAAAGAAAAAATAAGAGAGAGAAAAAAAAAAAATGAATATTCCAATTGATTAGCACCTTGGAATTAATTCATTACCGTTCAGATAATATGATAGATAGGTGAGTAAAAAAGGCTTGAATATTAATGCACTTACCATTACAAACAGGTCAAATATGTTTAAAAAAGATGGGAATATGAATATTACATACATACATATATATATATCAATATGTATATGAAGAAGGAGGGATAAAGAAGTATACATACTAAGTTAATGACGTATACTTAGGGACTGGAAAAAAGTGGTGTTATTTTTTGCGAAATTCGCGTTATTTTTTTGGGAAATTCGCGTTATTTTTGATCAAAAACAGGGAAATTCGCGTTATTTTTTATGATATACGGGGAGACTCGGTGTAATTTTTAGGGTTGATTTGATCGAAATAAAGGTTTATATAATTGCAAAACTATAGATTTTACAAATATTTACAATTTATTATAAAAACAATAATATGTACCTTCAAAAACAATGAATAAACAACATCTGAATCAATACGAGTTACAACTTACAAAAAACCATTGATTGAAATAAGTATTAATATTTGAATGACACTCCGAATACCCTGCAATATCCTTTTAAAATATTAAATTTAGTCTCTCTAGATGAGGGTTATCTAATTTTTTCGAGGGATGTTGGCTTTTGTGAAAGCCTCAAGTTGTGCTCTTGGCTAATCCAGCAGCAGCTTCACTCCTTGATGTATTTCCTATTTTATTGATGTCACGATTCAAGTCTGTTTTGATGTCCAGGACAGTTCTGCTTATCATTTATTTTTTTAATAAAATAGATTTGTGAATAGGAATGCAATTCACCAACCTACTCTGCCTGGTCAGAAACAGGTATTAATATCATTAATGAAAAATTCATTACGAGTATTGTTCATTTTAATTAATTATTAATTTATAGTTACCCAATTACATTTGTTGAACCAGGGTCAAATTTATGGTCAAATGACCCAGGCGGGGATCGAACCCCGCGTCTAGCGTTCTAGCGTGTTTCAACGTTGAAAGATCAGCCCACTTGGCCCCCACGGCTATAACACCGACCATTTTTTGTGTGCTTTGCACCTTGCAAAGGGTTTTCACAGGAATCTTTTCTTTCCCACAAAATAGTTGCGTTGCAGAAGCGACACATAACAATTTTTTCGCACAATTTCTACCAAAAGTACGAAAATTCGCGATATTTGCGTAAAACCTCAAATTTCGCGTTATTCGCGTAAAAACATCAAAATTCGCGAATAAATTCGTTTTATCGCGATCGCGACATTTTCCAGTCCCTACGTATACTACATAAAGTTTGTTAAATGTCTACAATTGATTGCGCTTTAAAGGCCACGAGGATTGCTCGCTTGAAAGTAGTGACCGGATCAGAAAAAATATCAACATTAGGTACGACTTTCGATACATTGTTATACGATCGCATCATGCGTCCAATCGGGCAGAAATGCCCTACATTGGTGTTATATTTTTTTAGGCGAAATAATTGCCCACTTCTTAGTTTAGAGTTAGCGTAAAAGCATAGTAGTTCCAAGTCCGAGGTGTCCAAGTTACCCTGGACTAACTTACGAAGGTACATCAATTCGGCGACATTTCGCCTGACTGATAATTTTTCCATATTAAAAAGAGATAGGCGCTCCTCATAGTCCAAACGTAATATAATAATAATATACTTCTAGACAGATGTTTTCCGGGATCTGTTGACGTGATCAGAGGGAGCTGAAGCTGCGAACGCTTCGCTTATGTCTACCATGAGCTTCTTCAGCGTAAAAGTGCAATTATGAAGATGAAAAGCTCCAGCTCCCACAGACCACGAAACAGATCCCGGAAAACATCTTTCCAGCATCATCAGCCGGCCGTGTAAGCCTAAAACTCTTATTATACATATGATTCTTCATTTTATTTGGTAAACGTTTAAACATTAACAAAAATTTCTGAAAATTTAATAAAAAACTTGAAATTTTCAACATCCACCCAAAACCTATCGAGCACAGCACAGTCCGTCCAGCTTTCTCCCATAATGAAAGCTTTTAGGGCGCCCAGTCCATTGTTTGTGGACGTTTTATAAGGCATTAGGCGCGCCCGGCCGCGGGAGGCTGTGGAGATTAATATGGTTTATGCAAATAAATACGCACTCAGTGGCTTTGTTGGGACGCTGAATTAATTCGCCAAATTTTTGCACTCTTCAACATTCTACACACAATGAAAAACGATCAGTGCCAAAGAAAAAAATTTCGACTCTGATTTATCAAATATGCTGTTTTTTACATTTCATACTTTTGATTTTGATAACATTTAGTTATTTTTTAGCAAATTAAAATATGAAAAAATACATAACAAATGACATATTATATGAACTTATTTGTAGATATCCAATGACTTCTAACTTGGAGCGCAACGGGCAGTACAGTCAAGAGAGAACTGGAGACCAGTGGTTGCTTCCACAACCCTCACAACCTGGGTCACAACCCTCAGCAATGAGGAAACAAGATGACGAATCTAATCTAATCTAAGCTGCAAAGATATATATCATTTAAGGTTTATATTAAATGCATTCCCACAAGCAGATATGTATAATTTCACGCTAACACATGCTAAAGCATGTGGACCTACAATATAAAAACCCAATCTCAAATGAACATAAGCCTTGCAACTCTTGCCGTCCTTCCCTGAAACAGGGGTGACATTGGCAAAGTGAACCATTTTTTACAGTATGGGTGGTCAGCCGCATAACAACCTATAAGTCAAGGAACATACATGACAATTTTTTTTTTTTTTTAAATCAATAAATAACAATACATACATGGACATAAAAAAAAAAAACGATGAAAACTACTAATCCCAAAATGACCTTTTCTTTAATGCGTATGTAAATATTTCTTAAGATCTCTTCTATATACCTAAGCTTCAAAGATATATTAAATTTAAGATTGATATTACCATGCATTCTTAGCAGACACGTGTAAATTCGCGCTTACAAATAGCAAATATGAATGTAAAATAAGTAGAATGATTTATTTGGTGAGCGCTGTTCTGTGTGATACATAACTCAAGAGCCATTGTAATGTTTGCTTGTCACTAGTCAGCGCTTAATTTTGCAAGCAAAACCCAGTTGCTCTTCGACTCAATGAACCTTAGTGATCAGTCTTTTGATAAAAGCGCACGAGTTTTTCAAGAGAACCAAGTGTCGATTTAGTAAAAATTAAAAAGAAAATTCTCCACTAGGAATAAAAATCAACACCTCCAGTTGACGCGTCTGCAGCGTTAAATTCTTGACCGCAAATCAGTTAGATTTTTTCCGAATAATATTGCAATCTTGTACAATGGACATTCAAATTTTTTATGTGTCCAAAAATTAAAGATTTCCCACAAAGTGGCAGATTTCAGTAACTCACAAGAATCAGGTTTTATTTAGACCTCAATTTGGATGTCTGCAATGAGAACGGAAGTTCTTTGATGACCAAAAAAAAAACACAAACAAAGCCTTCATCCCATTCTTTTCAAAGTGACATCACATTTTTGACAGAGCTGGGCCGCGAAAGCACTTTCTTTAAAGACAATGTAATATTATTTTTGGTTACGCAAACACCGCGTATGGCCGCCAATCATCCTGCAAAAGAAAATATTTGTGTTGGCAACAATGAAAGCATTAATATTTAAATGGTTGACCAACTTGGACTGGCCGGATGAGTGCGACCTCATTTAGAAGCTTTTTACGACATCAGGAACAATGTTGCTCATTTTTAAGTTTCACAAAAAAACATTGTCATTTTAATCAGCTGTAAATGTGCTTTTTATATAATTTAATAAACGTTTATAAATTTTTGTTATTTACGTTTTTTGTATTTTTATGTAAAGGAATAAAAGCTTGCAAAAAGTATAATTCGTACAATAAACGTTGTTGTACAATATTAATTTAAAAACAGTTCAAATGTTTGTTCTGGCATCTTGAAATCTCTAATTAAAATATAAGAAGTAATAACATTATTATATATATTAAATGCAAGCCCACAAAGAGACACATGTTAGTTTGCGCTTATGCATATCCATGTATAAAATAAGACATTGAAAATACACCCTGCAACTCTTGCTAACTATTCCCGAAACAAGGGTAACATTGAAACATGTCACATGGAATTTTGCAGTATGGGTGGTCAACCTTATGCCAACTTATAAGTCAAGAAATGTTTTTTTTTATTTTTAGTGCGATCAAATCTAAATCTAAATCTAAATTTAAGCTGCAGAGATATGTATCATTTGAGATTCATATTAAATGTATTCCCACAAGCAGACACGCATAATTTCGCGCTCACACATGCCGCATGTGGACCTACATTATAAAAAACCCAATCTCAAATGAACATAAGCCCTGCAACTCTTGCCGACCTTCCCTGAAACAGAGGTGACATTGGAAAAGTGAACCACTTTTTACAGTATGGGTGGTCAGCCTCATACCAACCTATAAATCAAGATTATATTTATTAGAAAGTGGTTGAAATCTCCAAAAATACATGTGTTTTACTTTGTCTTGAACAATGACGTAATCATTTAGATGATCTTCTAATGATAATGGATAAGAAGTCAACGATTCGTTCTCACAGCAGCGTTCATTTTATTTCAGGTATGAAAGAAAAACTTATTTCATTCAAATTTCCGTTTTTTACTTGTTTAAAAAAAACGAGAACAAAAAACACACTGTTGACTGAGCTCAAAAAGAAGCACTCCACCGGTAAAAAAAAAAACACGTGGAAAAAACGACTTGCAAAGCAATTCGGTGGATATTTCAAAGTCGATCGTTACCGAACGACTGGTTCGACCGAAAAAAAGTCTTCTCCCGCTGAGCAGTCGGTCTCGTAATTACAGCCCCGACTATTTGTGGAGGAGCTAAGCCGCGCGCCCGACTGCCAGCGGGCGCTTTTGACTGAGGAAGACCGGTCGCTCCGTGTGTGCATGGAGCTGCGTCGAAAAAGGAAGCGAGTCGATGTCACGGTGAACTGTATCCCGAAATTAGTGGCGACTTTTCAACGTTTCTGTGAGGCTACTTTGTGTTTTGCACTGCAGCTCATACTTCAGTCAGATAATTTACGCTATTCAACAAATTGTCGTGGATCGATTCGAGATAGTAATGTTTTAAATATGAAAAACCACATTGTTTAATTTTACTGATATTATATCATATCAGTAGGTTGGTTTGAGGCTGACCACCAATACTTACAAAAATGGTTTACTTGACGAATGTCCACCCTGTTTCAAGGAAGGTTGACAAAAATTGCAGGGTTTGTGTTCATTTGAGGTTTGTATTTAATTTGTATGTACGCACTTGTAAGCGCGAACTTACACATTTCAGTTTGTGAGCGTACATTATATTACGTGCACAATATTTTAAAATGTAGATATGAGTATTCTAGCATTAAAATTTAAATTACTTATAGGCTAGTATAAATTTAATTACCCAATCTGAAAAAAATGTTTCACTTTGCCAAAGCCACTCTTGTTTCAGGGAAGGTCGAAAAAAGTTTCAGGGTGTATGAAGTTCATTTAAGGTTTGGTATCTATTTCGCAAGTACACATACAGCATTTGTAAGAACGAACTTAAACGTTTGTGGGCATACACTTAATCTGAATTTTTAATGTTGATAATATATCTTTGCAATTTACATAGATTATAGAAGCTATATGAGATAGACTTCAAACGTTCAAAATAGTCGGCTCTGCCCAAACAGCTTTAGGCTGCATTCGGATGAGCTCCACAGTAAGTCACCCCTCATACAAAGTCTTTGAATGGAGTGGATATAAATAAATGTAGGGAGGATCCCCAGCTTCCCCCACGCGCGCGACAGAACAACCCTTCTGCCGTCCGTGCAAATCCCATTTCCCGCCAATCCACTCGCAGAGATTGCTACTGATTGATGGACGCAAATTGGAAATAGGCCGAACTGGAGGGGTGCTGCGGGGGGAGGGTGTGTGCGGTACCTGAGCATTCTAAGTGTGACGCTCACGAGTAAGTAACGACTCTGCATAATGTTTTGAAGGCTTGTAATAAGGTTAACTTAGTAAACATTGAAAAAAAAAAATATTTATTTTGAAGATAGTAAATAAACAAAGATAGAAAAAAAGAATGAAAGTGAATCTAGAAACTTAGCGCAAAAATCTCTTGACACCTCTAGTAAAATGGTTGCAAAAAACAAAATGATTGTACGCGTGGTTAGAATATATAAACGTGTCTTACATTTGAGTTTAAAAAAGTGAACAAAAAGGCCCCTAAAAGTATTTAAAACCAATATCAATCGCCACTTCATTTCAGTGTCTGAAAACAAAGCTAACGCAACGCAACATACACAATAACACTACGCAGCTAACAACCCAGCAACAAAAGATCATAAGCATCAACCGCCACATCACCTACACCTCTGCGGCACTACAACAAGAGTCATAGATCTGTACAGTCTCTGAAATCTAAGATTTCTCCCGCACAGGATACTTTAAAAATTATTCGAATGTACAAGTTTATGTCGTAAGAATTATTTTTGGACAGCAAAAAATGATTAACTGCATTCACGAACTGTTTTCTAAAACATGTAAGAAATTTATTGCATCGACTTTTGACAATTACCTAAGCTCTGGGAGTGTAAGAAAGTCATGTGACGCCAAAATGAAGTCACTTAAAAAGCTACGTTTTTATTTCAGTGCATCTTTCATTGTATATGGTGCACAATAAAGTGTCTTCTAAATCTAAATCTAAGCTGTAAAGGTTAATATCATTTAAGATTTATAATATACAAGCTCAAATATGAAAGTCTTCCCCTTTTTTCATGATGTTATCATTAAAAAAAGTTCAGTGAGCTTTTTATTGAGCTTAAAACAGCAAAAACACCTTGCGCTAAAGAGCCGAAATAAAGTTGGATATGAAAATAAATTTTAACGATCTCCGTTAGGGCGTAGCGGCCATTAGGCGAACACAACAAAATAAATTCCAAAAAAAGATAAATCTCTGTATTTTTTCATTAAAATTTACTCGTTTTGTAGAATAAAGGAAAAGAATATTGCAAATGAATGAACAGAAATACACGGTTCCGCACTCGTTTGGATGAAAGTGAAGCTTTTTATATCAATCACATGTTGATACGTCGCACTTAAACATTTTAAAAGCTTTTGGGCGCCGTTTTAATGCAATTAAGGCGCCGTTTATAGTTGGATTACAGTCTTGGCTGGGCCATTGACAGAAATTGGGGTGACAAATGAAAATAAATGTGTTGTGAAAGCCTTCAATTACTCTATTAGATGCATTTTTTACTTTTTTCACACCAAGCTAAGTGACTGCGTGGATAAAAAATCTACAAAATTAACTGTAAATTAAGTATTCATCCTCAGTCATCGTGCAGAGAGGGTGTCTGCTGAGAACGTTGGCTACGTCACAAATGAAACGTCGAGAATACATAGCAAATTTTATTATAATGGTTCGTCTATATTCTATAATCTTAGTTGCAAATATATATTAACATTCAAAACTCATATCAAATAAACATCAACCCTGCAACTTTTGCCGACCTTCCCTGCAACAGGGTGATATTGGCAAAGTTAAGGCAGCCTTATACCAACCTATAAGTTAAGGTAAAATATCCGTTTGTTTTTTAATTATTTTAAAAATATTTTAAGAAATAAACATAATTAAATAAACTTTCATATAAAAGCGAAGTTTTATAAAGATAAAACAAAAAGTTATTGGAAGGTTTTGAATACTGAAAATGATTTTTGATTAGTATAAATAAGGAATGATATCCAAAAGAGCAGATTTTTCACAAACATTTATTCTATTTTGTTTGGTTTGTGTATTCAAACTGTAAAAAATTATCCTTGATTTCTATTAAATTTTAAAGAACAAAAACAGCTCTTATTAAACATGATCGAGAGATAATAAATTAATAAATTCATTGAAAATATAACAGTTTTTTAAATTAAAAATTAACAGTTGTTTAATTATAATTGTTTTGGTTGTATAATTTTTTTTATTTTTTTTTTAATATATTCCTCTTCAAAAATACAGAAAAACTTACAAAAGAAACCCACATGGCCTGTGCGTGGGTATACAAGTATGATAAAAGTAAAAGTAAAAATTTAAAAAATTTATTACGATCTATTGTTAAAATCAAGCATTCATTCGTTCATATTGTATGAATAATATGCAAACTAAAAATACAGATTATTAATTTCAAACAAATTTACTGAATTCTGAAAAGTTTGTTAGCTTTAGTTAGTTTTTTATGTCCATGTATATATTATAATTTATTGATTTTAAAAATGTAATTTGTCATGTATGTTCCTTGACTTATGGGTTGTTATGTGGCTGACCACCCATACTGTAAAAAATTGGTTCACTTTGCCAATGTCACCCTGTTTCAGGGAAGGACGGCAAGAGTTGCAAGGCTTATGTTCATTTGAGATTGGGTTTTTATATTGTAGGTCCACATGCGGCATGTGTTAGCGCGAAATTATACATGTCTGCTTGTGGGAATGCATTTAATATAAATCTTAAATGATATATATCTTTGCAGCTTAGATTAGATTAGATTAGAGATTGCTTATTTGAAAAGTGCTTAAATTTCATAGAACATTTATGAAAATTTCCAATTATAATTACTTAATAATCAGGTTATTTAACCTAGCAACACCTAGAAAAGCCTATTTATTCACTAATATCGGATTGGGAATCCATAATATTTATGAAGCTACAAGTTCGACTACCAAATAGGATAGCTAGCTACAACAGTGGTGGCAAAAAGCCTTCCCATTAATATGATGTGACGTCCGTGTAGGTGTGAATTGGATCAGGCTACCATAAACCCAAGTAGGTGATTTAACTCAACCAAAACGTTCTAACAAAGAAATATTCAAACCAAAACTCTCACTAGAGGCACTGTTTTAGTTTACGTACTATATTGGTTAACGTTATAGTTGAGTTTAAGGGTGTGGATTTGTGCTGAGAGAGTAACAGGCTACCAGGGTATCAGAATAAATCAGGAGGTGTGTGGGGAACGTGTGTCCGGTCAAGGCGCCTGTAAGCCCCACATTTGTCCGATCGAATGTTCTCGCAAAGCTCATGCTGTCCTGATAAGTGAACTCATGAGCTATCAGTGTCCGCGATAATTCAACTGTCAGGAGGTGTTTTTATCAACAGATGTGGAGTGATCTTTATCCAGGAGCAAATGGGGAAAACATACCCAATAAACAAGCTTTTTAATATATACACATATATTACGACGATCTATTTAGAAAACGCTGTTTTTGGATGTATCACATCTATCGAGCCTTTTTCCAGCTTGGCCGTTGCTGTAGAAAGTGTTGATTCTAAAGCAAACCTCATTTTCTACAAGCCTGAATGGACCTTTGGTGACCGTTTTTTTTGTTTATTATTACGGTTCACTTTGCCAATGTCACCCCTGCTTCAGGGAAGGTCGGCAAGAGTTGCAGGGCTTATGTTCATTTGAGATTTTTTTTTTATATTGTGGGTCCACATGCGGCAGGTGTAAGCACGAAATTATGCGTGTCTGCTTGTGGGAATGCATTTAATATGAATCTCAAATGATACATATCTTTGCAGCTTAGATTTAGATTTAGATTTCAAATCGCCTTTTTTTTTGCCTTACAAATATGTTTAAAGTAAAGTATAGAGTTTGCTATTTAATTAAGTTTTTTATCCGTAATTGTATAAGAACAAGGGGCGTTGCCCCTGGCTGCTACGCAGCCCAACCCCTTAACATTTGGTGAATGTGTATATTGCGCATAGTTTCCTCGCGTTAAAATTCGGAAAACATGTAAAATAAAAACATGCAGCCTTTGTAGAAGAAAATCGACCACCCATAGTTTAAAAAATGGTTCACTTTGAAGATTTCAGCTGTGTTTCAGGGAAGATTGGCAAGAGTTGCAGGGCTTATATTAATTTGAGATTGGGTTTTTATGTTGTAAGTCAACATGCATTATGTGTAAGCGCGAACTTATAAATGTCTGCTTGTGGGAATGCATTTAATATGAATCTCGATTGGTATGTATCTTTGCAACTTAGATTATAGAACTTAATAAAATAATTTCCTTGACTTATAGGTTAGTATGTGGCTGACCACCCATACTGTAAAAATGGTTTACCATGAAAATTTTATCTCTGTTTGAGGAAAAGTCGGCAAGAGTTGCAGGGCTTATGTTCATTTGAGATTAGTTTTTTATTTTATAAGTCCACATGGGGCATTTGTAAGCGCGAACTTATACCTGTCTGCTTGTGGGAGTGCATTTAATATGAATCTCAAATGGTATGTATCTTTGCAACTTAGATTATAGAACTTAATAAAATAATTTCCTTGACTAAAAGGTTAGTATGTGGCTGACCACCCATACTGTAAGCAATGGTTTACCATGCAAATTTTATCTCTGTTTGAGGAAAAGTCGGCAAGAGTTGCAGGGCTTATGTTCATTTGAGATTAGTTTTTTATTTTATAAGTCCACATGGGGCTTTGTAAGCGCGAACTTATACCTGTCTGCTTGTGGGAATGCATTTAATATGAATCTCAAATGGTATGTATCTTTGCAACTTAGATTATAGAACTTAATAAAATAATTTCCTTGACTTATAGGTTAGTATGTGGCTGACCACCCATACTGTAAGAATGGTTTACAATGAAAATTTTATCTCTGTTTGAGGAAAAGTCGGCAAGAGTTGCAGGGCTTATGTTCATTTGAGATTAGTTTTTTATTTTATAAGTCCACATGGGGCATTTGTAAGCGCGAACTTATACCTGTCTGCTTGTGGGAATGCATTTAATATGAATCTCAAATGGTATGTATCTTTGCAACTTAGATTATAGAACTTAATAAAATAATTTCCTTGACTTATAGGTTAGTATGTGGCTGACCACCCATACTGTAAAAATGGTTTACAATGAAAATTTTATCTCTGTTTGAGGAAAAGTCGGAAAGAGTTGCAGGGCTTATGTTCATTTGAGATTAGTTTTTTATTTTATAAGTCCACATAGGGCATTTGTAAGCGCGAACTTATACCTGTCTGCTTGTGGGAATGCATTTAATATGAATCTCAAATGGTATGTATCTTTGCAACTTAGATTAATGAACTAAACAAAATAATTTCCTTGACTAAAAGGTTAGTATGTGGCTGACCACCCATACTGTAAGCAATGGTTCACAATGCAAATTTTATCTCTGTTTGAGGAAAAGTCGGCAAGAGTTGCAGGGCTTATGTTCATTTGAGATTAGTTTTTTTTATTTTGCAAGTCCACATTGGGCATTTGTAAGCGTGAACTTGTACCTGTCTGCTTGTGGGAATGCATTTAATATGAATCTCAAATGGTATGTATCTTTGCAACTTAGATTATAGAACTAAACAAAATAATTTCCTTGACTAAAAGGTTAGTATGTGGCTGACCACCCATACTGTAAGCAATGGTTTACCATGCAAATTTTATCTCTGTTTGAGGAAAAGTCGGCAAAAGTTGCAGGGCTTATGTTCATTTGAGATTAGTTTTTTTATTTTGCAAGTCCACATTGGGCATTTGTAAGCGTGAACTTGTACCTGTCTGCGTGTGGGAATGCATTTAATATGAATCTTAAATGGTATGTATCTTTGCAACTTAGATTATGTAAAGAAATACACAAAATAATTTTCTTGACTTATAGGTTGGTATGAGGCTGACCACCCATACTTTAAAAAATGGTTTACTTTGAAAATTCACCTTTGTTTCAGGGAAGGTTGGCAAGAGTTGCAGGGCTTATGTTCATTTGGAATGGGCTGTTATGTTGTAAGTACACATGCAGCATATGTAAGCGGGAACTTATACATATCTGCTTGTGGGAATGCATTTAATATAAATCTTAAATGATATATATCTTTGCAGCTTAGATTAGATTAGATTAGAACTTATACATGTCTGCTCGTAAGAATGCATGTAATATGAATCTCAAATGTTATATAATGTTTGCAACTTAGATTACAGATTGAAATCCATTTTTATTTGGCTTTTTTTTTATTTTTAATTTGCATGAAATAAAAGAAAATGTAAAAAAAACTTTTAAGTTTTGCCGCTAGATGTCAATATTGTTCCATACATTTTTAGTATGAACAAACAGATTAATTCCTAAAAGATTTCATACATTTGTAAACACACACGCGTAAGCTCGCCGCATTGCAGCATATATACAAAAATTAATTTGCTTTAGAGCATGAATGTGTTTCATCTGCTGTGATGGCATTGATTTTGAAAATCGAAACTCGACGACGAATGACGACGACGAAGGGCAATATAATAAAGGATAGCGACAAATTAAGACAGTTTAATAAAAAAAAATGGTTTATATTTTTATTTTTCTGTCAACTATAATTTATAATCTAATTTGCAAAGATACCTTGCGTTCTCATTAAAAGACTCGTATAAATTCTTACACAAGCGGCATGTGGAATTCCAACATAGAAACCCAATCTCAAATGAGCATAAGTCCAGTAACTCTGACCGATCTTCCCTGAAACAAGGGTGACGTTGGCAAATTGAAACATTTTTTACAGTTTGAGTGGATAGCCTCATATTAACCTATTGGTCATTAAGTAAATGTTTTTTTTCTCATGTAAAAATCCATGTAAAACACGATCACTTTTATTGTAGTTCATATTGTACGCAATTCCTATAAATTCCTTAATCCTATAAAGCACTTGCTTCACATGTGTCTTTCTTATCAGTGCTAAACAGAATCCCTCGATTTTTTTCATGATATAAATTTGCATTCAAAACCCAGATTTGCCAAAAAAACTATCGCGAAGCAAAAAAAGTGTTCTCACATCGTTCAAATAGTCGCTCACGCGCCATGTGAGATTTCCATCTAGTTCTGTGGATGTGGAACCATAATCTGCGACAATGTGTCTGGCTTTGTCTGCGAATCTCGCTGACACAATTTTGTGCAAATTTCGCGAGAGGCCCAACTTTGATTTGAATAAATACGCCGGGATAAAAGTCCCACAGAGAAAGTATTACAGACGATATCGGAAATCAGATTTACTGTAACACAAATATTAACTTACACAAAGCGTTTGAATAAAAAAATATATAAGAAAACTTAAACGATTGCGAAAGGCGCTGATCTTGTTTTATTCACGTTTCCGTAAAAAAATATCGTTGAAAATGAACGTTAAGTTTTCTACTTGGAGACCAAATATACTTATCTAGTTTATATAAAACCTCATAGTATGTTAGAAAGAATGGCTTTGTTCGTATTTTATTGTTTTATTTGTTCCTTGTATGAAAATTCGTTGAGTTGATTGGAAATAAAATTTGCAAAAATCAATGAATTCTTCACAACGATGGAATTTTTAATGTAAATGATTTAGTTCCTGAGGACATAAAACATCAGTTTTTTATGCCAGACATTGTTGATTTTGATGTCTCGCTCACGGCATAAGATTTTTTGTTTTGTTATTTTCTATGTAAGCAACGTGTCTCTACTCCTGCTTCAATCTATGTATATATCACCATAGAAACCTATGAATTCACCATAGCAACAATATTTGTTATTAATAACCCTCATGTTGTTGAAAGTTTGAAAATATCTGATCTGGCTAATACCGATAAAATTGATATCGATCAATCCTAACATTTTCTTTGTATTATTTCCCCTCAGGTACTTTTCCTTTGTTTTATTATGAAGGAAATTTGTTAAATCGCCACCAGGATTTTACTGATTTTTCATATTTTTTGTAACATTAACAAAACACTATAAAAACACGTATGTACCTGCCAATATTTTACAACGCAGTAAAAGTTTGACTCACCGATTCCGAGAGTTGACTATTGCGTTGCGGTCACTGCACTTTATAGGTTGACAAATAAAACCTTTACACGCGCAGTGCATTGCCAGAGCTGGCGATAAGCTTAGACACTTTTTCTACGTGTGAATATTTTTGTTCTGCACGCAGGTTGTGTTGTCGGTGTAGTAAAAAAAAAACATAAAAATTTTGACGGTTGTAAAAATTTGCAAAGCGGATTTAACGATTTGAAAGTTTGCATTATTGCGCGACCGATTTTATTTCTGTGTAGCTTTGGAACGGTTCGGAAACGAAAATAAAAATATTTTCATTTAATCAAAGAATTTGTTTTGAAAATACTATAACAAAAATTAAATATAGTGTAATGCTAAGACGCTATTCTAATCTAAATCTAATCTAATCTAAGTTGCAAAGATATGTTACATTGGAGATTCACATTACATGCATTCTCACAACCAGACACGTACAAGTTTGCGCTTGCACATGCCTCATGTGAACCTACAACATAAAAACCAAATCTCAAATGGACATACGCCCTGCAACTCTTGCCGTCCTCCCCTGAGACAGGGGTGACATTGGCAAAGTGAACCATTTTTACAGCATGGGTGGTCAGCCGCATACCAACCTATAAGTCAAGGAACATACACGACAATTTAAATCAATATCTCCTATCCACTGCTATGCCGATGACAGTACAATACATGACGGTTTCTCTTTTACAAAGCCCCCAAATAGTTCAGCGATATCTATTGCTCGTGAATCATTAGCTTCAAAGATCAATACAGATCTCAGGGCTGTCAGCCGTTGGGGCACTGACAACCTTGTAGAGTTCAACGTCAAAAAGACTCAAGCATGTCTGATATCCTTAAAGAGGATTCCAAACAACTATCTCCCAACTTTCGACAATGTCTCCCTCTCTAACCATGAACACTTAAATCTTCTTGGTGTTTCTCTGTCATCAGAGTTAAAATACCATGATGCTATTGAGTCTCGCACAACTTCCGCTTTCCGGCGACTCGGCATATTATACAGAGCCCGTAGGTTTTTTACTTCAGCCCAGTTATTGACTCTGTATAAATCCCAAATCCGCCCCATTATCGAGTATGGCAGCCATCTCTGGTGTGGTATGTCCAAGAAGTTGAGTGACCAACTTGATTCTGTGCAAAGGAGGGCAGTGAGGTTGATCAATGATTCTTCTCTGACATCCGATCTGCAGCCGCTCCAGCACAGAAGAAAAGTTGGAATGCTCAGTCTTTTTTATCGATATTACCACGGAGCTTGTTCTAATGAGCTCCATTCATTAATCCCTCCCCCTCGCATTTCAGAAAGGGAAACTCGTAGTACGACTCTCATTCATCCCTTTGCAGTCGATCTCAAAACTATGAGAACTTGGCGTTTTCATGACTCATTCCTTTGCCAAACTGCCCGTTTATGGAATGGTCTACCAGTATCTGTGTTCCCTTCCCAATTTAATCCGGTTTTATTCAAAACCAACATCAATCACCACTTCCTTGCAGCGCCTCACGACAGAACCAACAACTCAAGCAACACCTCTGCGGCACCCTTCCAGGGTGACATAGACCCCCAAGACTCACAAGAATTGGGGAGCCTCCCGCACAGGATTCCTTAAAAAAAAAAAAAAAAAAAAAAAAAAAAAAAAAAAAAAAAAAAAAAAAAAAAAAAAAAAAAAAAAAAAAAAAAAAAAAAATTCTATGGACATCAAAACTAAAACAGAAAACAAATTCCAATTTTATACACTACTAGCAGACCAAACCGCGCTCTCGCACGGTTGGCTGCTAGGCCCTCCGGGCTGGTTTTAGTCTGGCTTCGCCATAATTTTAGCCCATATGTTCTTTATTTCATTGAACGCTTTAATACATAATTTAATAAATTTTGTGATAAAAAGGTGATTGAATTCTTTTCATGTTCCGAATATCTTTAATCCACGAAAGACAAATTGTTAAATATGTACGGTATGCATAGAAGTACATCGCATTCACATTCTTTACAGTTTCTGAATAAATGCAATGTCAGAATAATGTAATACATCAATTGGCTCATGTAACTAATAAAGAAAAGTCAGGATAGTAATAATATAAATTAGTAATAAGGGCGCTGCACAGTGCACAGCCATAGCCCCTCCTGAACAGACATGTTTTCAATATTGATTTAAAAACATTTGCACTCTCCACAGCTGTCAGCTCGTGTGGTAAAACATTAAAAAGCAGAGGGCCAGCAATACAAAAGGCACGATGCAAATAATTGGCCGTGTTGCTCCTGATCAATAACCATCCATATTGTAAGAATGGTTAAAGGAATAGAAGAAAATATTCATTCTGAAGTGTATTTGCCCATACCCTACACACGTGCTTGTAAAGAGTGCCACCCGAGATATGCAATTACAAAAAAAAATAGCTTCATTAACAACGAACTATTTACTTTTATAGTTATGAGCACGCAAACTACAAAGAAGTTCATGTTTTGTCGTGCCGTTGCTTTTAATTCACGGGAAGATGTAACGCTACTTGAGAAAATATATAACTTTGTATGAGCGTCCATGTGCTGTTGGTCCTTCTGACACATACATACAGGATGAGCATGAGCAATGCCCTGAGCTCGGGTTCGAATCCTACCCAGAGTGTCATAAATGATTCCCCGTTTCGTTTTTTTTTTCTAACGCCAAAATCAATTACCGGCAAGTTTTACCTACTCACCTTTCACAAGAAATGTGTACCACCCTCTTCGGGAACTGGGAAACCCCTACTTCAACTGAAGTGATTGCTTGAAGGCTTGCCCCTTTACCTGTAAAAATAAATAGGTTCGACTCACCACATGCGAAACCCTTCGGGGATGACGCGGCAAGAAGTTGCACTGTAGGTGTAACTTAATTGCGAGTTATGTTATATATTCACAAATGCTCTTTGCTGGGTTGGAAAATTCATTGCCTTAACCAAAGACCGGTCACAAAAAGGTCCATCCAGCCGTACAGCAATTGGGTCTTGCATGAGAATTGGCACTCTGTAGCGATGACCAAGCTTGTAAAAGTGCAGTCTATGGCACAGTTAGTAGAATGCTTGCATTCAACGTTTGCTTTGCAGCAAGGGTTTGATCTCCACCGTGGGTGCCAGAAAGGATTTCCCGTTTCGGTGTTTATTTAAACCCCAAAATAAATACCGGCAAGGAGTACTCAGCCTTCACAATAAATATGAACCGCCCCCCTGTGGGAGCTGGGAAACCACATCTTCAACCGAAGTGATTGGCGTGAGGCTGACCCGATAAATAGGTCCCAAATCGCCACATGCGACCCCTTCGAGGAAAACACAGGTAAGAAATTACACTTTATGTGTAATTAAGTCGCTTCGCGTTGTGATGTTAACAATTCAGTAGGTACCCATTATCTGACAATGCATATTCTAATAATAAAAATAATAATTTTATAAGTTGCATAGATAAATTACATTTAAAATTCATATTAAATGCATTCCCATAAGCAGCCACGTATAAGTTCACGCTTACTTATACCGCATGTGGATTTACAACATAAAATCCAATGTCAAATGGACATAAGCAAACTCTTGCTGACCTTCCCTGGAACAGGGGTGACATTGGCAAAGTGTTTTTTTTTTACAATATTGGTGGTCAGCCTCCTACCAACCTATAAGTCAAGGAAGTGTCAGATTCTGAATAAGAGAACATTATAATTAAAGCAGTTTATTACTTAGCTAAGCCTAATTCTTTGGAGTTCCTTTTTTTACTTTCTTGCTATAGCCGAAGGCTATAAAGAAAGTTATGATTTGGTGTAAAAAAAAAATTTCGAGGTTTTCACGGAAATGAGTTGTCCTGGTGCAGGACATGCCAAAAAACACTATCTTTCAAAAACGTCCGTCTGTATGTATGTATGTATGTATGTATGTATGTATGTATGTATGTATGTATGTGTGTGTGTCACTTTCCAAAGTATAAGACCTAGAGATACCAAATTTTGGCTACATCAACTTTTTTGGACATGTATTAAGTATGAATAACATGGCATTACACCAACTTGAAAATTCAAGATGGCTGCCATACAAAAAAAACATAAAATTGCACTTTTCTCAAAAACGGCTCCAAGAATTTTTTTTAAATTTTCAGAGTTGCCATTTATTAGTTTTTGACTTAATAAATTAGTTATGGCAATACTCTTACTAATCTGTGTCTATGGGCTGCCATATGAAAAAAACAAACGATTGTGATTTTCTCGACAGTTAAGGGGTCAACAAAAATATAATGTTCTACAATATTACGGACAACATAAATTTCTACAAATTTACAAAAAAAATTTTTTGAAAAAATAAATATAAAGCACCGTTTACACGACCTGAAATTTTAAATCGAAAATATTACAAAAACCTATTAAAATGCAAGATATTTGAATTTGTTTTAGATTTGATAGAAAGAACAAGCTTATCACTTTAATTCGTAATCATTTTTTTTTTACTTTTTTGAAAATTCAAGATGGCTTCCGAAGAGCTGAAAATTTAAAATGCGATTTTCTCAAAAACGGCTCCGACGATTTTTCTGAAATTTTTTGTGAATCCATTTATATAATAGTGCTATCTAATAATTATAATCATTTCTTCATCATAATCTCGATTTAGGGAGTTGCCATATAAAAGAAAAAAATAATGGAAAAATTCTCGGCAGTTAGAGGGTTAATAAAAAAATAATGTAGTACAAATGTAAAATAATAATAATAACCTATATATTGCCATCATTATTTTTTCCAAAAAGTGAATCAAAAGTATAGCCGCCATACAGAGTGAAAATTTTCCATACAAAATGTATTAGCAATTTTCTTGGTAGTCAAAGGGTTAAAAATAGATAAATGGCTGCGATTCTTAAAATTTTATAAATACCAATAATAATCAGTCGTTACTTTTTCAAAATATAACTAAAAAGTTTACCCACCATACAAAGTACTAGTTTGCATACAAAAGGGTTCAATGACCATCTATAATAATCTAGAATATAAGTTGCAATGAAATATAAACATTCAAAACTAATATGAAATGCATGCCCACAAACAGGTATGTGTAAGTTCGCGCTAACGAATGCTGAATTTGTACTTACAAATTAAACATAAAACTTGCAACTCTTGCCGACCTTCCTTGAAACAGGGGTGACATTGACAAAGTGAATTATTTTTTACACTTTGGGAGGACTGAGAAATGCGAGAAAATTGAGATAAAGACTGAATGAAAAAAGAGTGGAGGTCTATAATAATCTATAATCTATAATCTATAATCTAAGTTGCAAGGATATATTCATTTAAAGCTCTCAGATGTATGCCCACAAACCAACAAGTGTAGTTCGCGCTTACAAATGCTGAAAGTGTACTTACAAATAAAATCCAAACCTCAAATGAACATAAGCCCCACAACTTTTGCCGACCTTCCCTGAAACAGGGGTGACATTGGCAAAGTGAACCATTTTTTACAGTATGGGTGGTCAGCCTCATACCAACCTATAAGTCAAGGAATGGAGGTCGTGAAAGAATTTGATTATCTGGGAAGCAAATTTGAGTCGAATGCGAAATTGACGAAATAATTGGAAAAGCGCGCTAGTAGAGGAAGAAGTGTAATGGAAACGATTGGAAGAATTGCAAGAAATAGGAAACTTACGAAGAATATGAGATCGGCGGTCCACAATGGCATATTGGTTGGTGGAAGTGAGGCTTAATGAATGTGAGCTGAGTAAAGTATGTAAGTACGGTTGAAATGGCTTACCTGAGAGCAATGGCTGGAAAGACACTGAGTGATAGAGTACGTAATGCTTGAGTGATGAACGAGTGTGGTATAAAAGAGAATATGAGAATGAAAGTACAAAAAAGTACGATGAGATGGTTCAGACATCTTGAAAGAAAGGATGATGAACAACTAACGAAGAAAGTGTACAAAGGAAATGTCAGAGGAAAGCGCAGAAGGGGAAGGCTGAGGAAAGAATGGTTAGACCAAATAGGTGAGATTGCGAAATAATGGATTCTGCAGAGTGAGAATAAGAGAAGAGTATGTATGAAAAAGGTGATGACAGCAAAAAGTGGAGGCGCATCTGCGGAGGTACCGGCCACCCCTAATGAAACGGTGGCAGGATACAGTACAGTACAGTACTGAGGTCAGCTTCATACCAACCTATGAGTCGAGGATCTTTCTTGTGTAATTGGTACTTTTTCAAATAAATCAACAAAATATTTATATTCATTTAAGTATTTATATGCCTATATCCATATTGTACGAGTATGCAGGTACACACCGCGGTGGAATAAAATTGATTTATTATTGATATATTACATTTTTATTGAAACGGCATAAGCTGGTAGATGATTCTAGCTTTACATACGTCATACAGTGGGTAAATTTTTGCAAGAAAGTCGAGTACAGATTCTGTGCAATTTATTTTAGTTTGTAATTTAAATAAAATCTTACAAAGAAAAAGTATTAAGATTTATTTTTATTACATTTCTATCAATCAGTGTTATGGCTGAGGGAGCCAAGAGGCTGATCTTTCTAGCGTATTTGAAATAGAATAACGTTGACCGGTTCGTAGCTCAGTGGTAACACTGCGGACTCTGAATGGGAAGGTTGTGGGTTCGATTCCCGGCGGAGCACAAAAAATATACCATTTATATTTTCAAATTTGCTCTTCGCCGGGTTGAAAAATTCATAAAACCTTTACCAATGACCGGTCACCAAAGGTCCATCCAGCCTTACAGCAACTGGGTCTTGCTTGAGAATTGGCGCTTTGTAGCGACGACGATCAAGCTCGTAAAAAGGTCGATAGCTTAATTGGTAGAATGCTTGCATTCCATGCCGAGAGCATGGGTTCGATCTCAAAGGTTTACTCAGTCTTCACAAAGAAATGAGAACCAGCCCCCCCGGGAGCTGGGAAACCCCCACTTCAACTTAAAGTGGTTGGTGCGAGGCCGCCCCCCTTACCAGTAAAAATAAATAGGTCCCGAAGCGCCACATGCGACCCCTTCGGGGATAACGCAGGCAAAGAGTTACACTATATGTGTAGCTTAGTTGCGTTTGGTTCGATCCCCGCTTGGGTCACTTGACTTTAACTTTGACCTTGGTTCAACAGATGTTATTGGGTAATTAATAATTAATAATTTATTAATAGAAACAATAATGAATTATTAATTAATGATATTAATACCTGTTTCTGGCCAGATAGAATAGGTTAGTGAATTGCATTCCTCTTCACAAATATATTTAAAAAAAAAAAAACGATTTGTGAAGAGGAATGCAATTCACCAACCTATTCTGCCTGATCAGAAACGGGTATTAATATCATCAATTAGTAATTCATTGTTGTTATTGTAATAACCCTATAACATCTGTTGAACCAGGGTCAAAGTTATGGTCAAATGACCCAAGCGGGGATCGAACCAATGTTGTTCTATTCCAAACACGCTAGAAAGATCAGCCCACTTGGCCCCCTTGGCCATAACACCGACTGAGCAAAGATATATTAAGATTTAAAGCTCATATCACATGCATGCCCACAAACAAACACGTGTACATCGCGTTTACAAATGCTGAATGTATACTTACAAATAAAATCCAACCATCAAATGAACATAAATAAACCATAAACTTTTGCCGACCTTCCCTGACACAGGGGTGACATTGGCAAAGTGAACCATTTTTAACAGTATGGGTGGTCAGCCTCATATCAACCTATAAGTCAAGGAATGCCTTGCCTGTAAAAATAAATATATTCCAGCTTCTGCGGAGACAACGCGGTAAGAATTTGCATTATATTTGCAGCTCTGTTGCGGTTTTTTTTATGAAAAGACATGTTTCGAGTATGTGGCCTGTACAGTGTATATCCTAAATGGCTGCCAGCGCCAGTGAGGCGATTTATATATTTTTTTAAACTCAAGTAGGCGTAAGTTCCCCTTACCTGTTAAAATAAATATGTTCCATACGGCACATGCGCAACCCCTTCGCAACCACGCGGTAGGATGTTGCATTATATGTGCAGTTTAGTAGCGTTTTTTAAAAGTTTGGTAACAGTGATCAAAGAAGACACGTATAAGTTCGCCCTTGAACATGCCGCATGTGGACATACAATATAAAAACTCGAATCTCAAATGAACATACACCCTGCAACTCCTGCCAACCTTCCCTTTAACAGGGGTGACATTGGCAAAGTGAATCATTTTCTATAGCATGGATGGTCAGCCGCATACCAACTTATAAGTCAAGGAACATACACAACAAATAACTTTATTAAAATCAACAAATAATAATATGTATAGACATCAAAAACTAAACACAAAAGAAATTCTAATATTAAAAACCCTAGCCTATTACAGATCAACTGTCATTTCTTTCTGCCCTTACATACTTCTTTCATTTCCTCCAGAGTCATAACCTTTTTCATACAGGCTCTCCCTTTATTATGACTCTGGATATTCCATTCATTTACAATTTTGGAAAATTGGTCCATCCATACCTTTCTCGGTCTTCCTCTACCACGACATCCATCTATTCTTGCAACATATGCTTTCTTCGTCAGTCTTTCATCACTGTGGTTGGCATAAAGCCAAATCCCTTACCTGCAAAAATAAATAGGTTCCACATGCCACATGCGACTTCTTGGGGCATATTTCAAAAGAAAAGGATTCTAACCCGTAGCCGAGAAAGAAACATATCTTTGTCTGTTTAGGAGATGCTTGAGATATTCCACTTCTTTAAATCCACTAAACCAGTGATTCCCAAACTATGGTACGCGTACCACCAGTGGTACGCGATGCTTCTTAAGGTGGTACGCAAGCATTCATGACCATAGGAAATACATGGGAAATAATTAGATAAAACGTTTTTCAATTTCGCGCTTAAAATTAAGTACAACTGAGCTAAATATTTCCTCTCTTGTCTCGAACATGCAGCACCATTTTTCACACCAAGTCCTAAGAGTATTGTATTTTTTTCTATAATTAATAAATAAACATAATGCTGTCATAAACCGTTGTTGCAGTTTTTATTACTTTACCATTTTGAACGTTTTTTTTACTGTTATACTTTAGTGGTACGCCACTGATTTATAATTTCGTGAGTGGTACGCAAAACTAAAAGTTTGGGAACCACTGCACTAAACGATAAAATATCTCTTCATTTTAAGCCAGTTAATACTCCAAAACTTCTTATTATTTGAATTATTATAACATTCATTTTTCCAAAACGTAACAACAAAACATATCAAAACCGAGCTGTCATTAAATCAAAATGTCCACCTTCCCGCGTTCTTTTTTTAAATTTATTAGTAGGGTGTCCATATGCCAGGCATATTTTTTCGGGACTAAAATACTTTGTCGATATTCGGAAAGCAGTTTTCACATTTCACATACACTTATCAGTTTATAATCTTAATCTGAGTTGCATGGATGAAATTCCGTTTAAGATTTATAATTAATGCGTGCCCACAAGTACATATACACGTGACTTTGCAACTTTTGCCGTATTTTCTTGAAACAGGGGTGACATTGGTCAAGCGAATTTACTTTTAACATCACGGGTAGTCAGTCTTAACCAACCAAGCAACCTCAAAAGCACAATTTTTTTGTTGAGTATACACGTGACTGCAACTTTTGCCGCCTTTTCTTGAAACAGGGGTGACATTGGTAAAGCGAATTTACTTTTTACGGGTGGTCAATCTTAAACCAACCTCAAAAGCACAATTTTTTAATGCTACAATTTTTTAGAAACAAAGGTTTTTTTGGTCGCCATGATATTTTAAAATCATGGATACCCTAAAATTCTTTGAGTGTTGCAAGTTTGTCTAATATTGCCAGGGGAAAAATACGGAAAAAATAAATATTTTAAATTGTATCAGTTGGCTAATAAATATTCACTAATCAACCATACATATGAACAAAGAATTATGTTTTAAATGGAAAAATGAACTTTTGATAGTGTTGTTCTAAGAAATTCGTCATAAAAAATAGTTTTCTTCAACATTTAATTGAAATTAGCAGAATATATAACGAACTGGGAAAATTCACCACTCAAGTTTAAAGTGGACGCAAAAAACCCGTTAAAACCCAAAAAGATGTATGGTGGCTACTTGAAAAACTGTTTAATTTTTAATTTAATTTTGGGGGTTATTAAATATTTTTATTATTAGGTCATATGCCAAAATTCAATTCTACATGTTTGTAAATGCGATCGCTGCGCTACTTGCAAGTTATGATTTCGGAATTTTGCGTATGTAGGTATTTACAACTTTTGTTAGAAAGACTTATTTATTGAGAGAAAGTTTCTTCCAACATTTGTTTGGATTATGAAAAGACACGATAATTTCAAGTATGGGGTCTTTTAACTAAAATTGGCCACCAGCGGGATGATTTTTATCTGATTTTTATATGAGTGTATATGGTGAATATCAGAAATAAGCATTTGTAAACATTCAGATTCCCCCTATTTTTTGCGTATTATTTGCACTTTATATGAAATTTTACTTTTTAAATATTTGTTCAAAGAAATTTGCCGTAGAAAAAAAAATTCTTCCAACATTTATGGAGTTTACTAAAATGCATTCAAAATTCGAGTATGAAGCCTATAAATTCAAAATGGCCGCCTGCAGAGCAATATATTTTTTTAGTTTGTATGACGAGTATGCAAAATATATACTTGGCATAATTGCCCTATTACATATCATTACATTTTGCTAAATTATAATTGTAAATGTATCGTCAAAATAGTTGATTTTTTTACTTATAAATTTGACTTTTTTGTGAAAATCAGGTTTTTCAAAATTTTGTTTGAAAAAAATTGTCATTGAAAAAAGTTGTCTTTCAAAAAATGTTGGTTTTAGCAAGACAAACCCAATCATTGAGAAAAAATCTTCAGAATTTATAAAAAAAACGCCAGGAGAATGTTAAATATTGAAGAAAACAAAAAAAATGTATGGCAGCTACTCTTAATCCTTCATGTATTTTGTTGTTTTTTTGACAATATGTAAGTCTGTTTATGTTCAGGTAGCATGCTTAATTTCAATGTTCCAACTTGATACATGCGCCCATTGTGCCACTTGAAAGTTAGAATTTTTTATTTTTTTCTATGTAGGTATTTACAAATTTTGTTTGAAGGATTTACTTTTTGAGAAAAAGTTTCTTCCAACAGTTGTTTAAATTACTAAGAGACATGACTGTTTCGAATATGAAGTCTGTAAATTCAAAATAGCCGCCAGCGGCAAGATTTCAATTTTCAGTCTGTATCGCAGGTATGCGAAATATGCACGTGACGTCATTCAAACCCTGACAGTTGTTTAGCCACTAACATTTTATGGGGGTATGCAAAATTTCAGCATCGTGCTGCCAACGGTCTGGGCGCCTATAATGGTACAAATATACAAACACACAAACAAACAAACAAACAAACAAACAAACAAACAAACAAACAAACAAACAAACACCAAAAATTCTGAATATGAGCGTTAGTTCAGTTTGTCAAGAGAAACACTTTTTAGAAAAACATTTTTGCAAATTCGAAAAAAACAGACGCAAATACACCTTCCTTTTTTATATATAAGATACGTTATTCAAATTTTAAAAATCAATGAATTCAGTAGGAAAGGAGAAGGAAGTTAATTGAATCAAACATTTTAAACAAAATATAATAGATTTAAAAAATAAACTTTGCCCTCCGAAAATTCAATCCACACCTTCTTGCTAATAATGTTTTTAAATAAGTATTGAAATAAATATCGCGTGGTAGGTATATTTTAGTGAACGCTGTAGATTCTAAATCACACTTAAAAAGTCCTCTAGAAGCGTGATCATAGCTACAAAGCGATGCAACGCAACTAAGCTACGTACATTGTGTTATTTCTTGCCTGCGTTATCCCCCAAGGCCAGGTGTGTGGCGATTTGGGGCATATTTATTTTTACGGTTAATGGGGCCGGCCTCACGTCATCAATTACAGTTAAAGTGGGTATTTCTCAGCTCCCGATGGGGCTGGTTCTCATTTCTTGTGAAAGCTGAGTACACAATCTGCTCGTATTTGTTTCGAGTTTTAAAGAAACAGAGAAATCATTTCGGACACCCTCGGTGGGGATCAAACCCTTGCTGTCGGCATGACATGCAAGCATTCTACCTGAGTATCGAACGGCCTTTTTACAAGCTTGGTCATCGCTATAAAGGCCCAATTTTCAAGCCAAATCCAATCACTGTAAGGCTGAATGGACCTTATGTCACTGGTCTTGGGTAAAAGCAATGAATTTTCCAGCCCAGCGAAAAGCATTTTTTTTAAATATAAATGGTATTTGGGCAAAGACTCAAACCCGCGACCTTCCATTTACTAGTTCAAAGCATAATGACTAGACAACGGAGCAAAACCAGTTGCTACAACCGAGAATGAATCTTTGTGTCCAGACTTTGTTAAAAGTAGATCAAATGAAAAAAAAATCATCACTGAAAAGCAGCATTCGATATTTCTTTTGCTCGTGCCCACTACCTTTTAATTACGATTTTGAGGCGTTGAACACTAGAATTAAACCAGAAAGAAGTGTCTCGCACATATTAACAAGCATTATTTACACAGCAATAACCACAGTCAAAAAGAAACAAGCTAGAAGGAGATATTGTCAGAAACTAGGAAACCATTGTCGTCAGATATACTTGTACATCTGTGAAGCAGAAGTAAGTATGTGCACCGTCTAAACGCAACTAAAGTGCTGGTAGTCACATCTTAACTGTCGTTCACGATTATGTCTCCAATGACTGTATCTGTCAGGTCTTTGCCCTTCACCATCATTTGAAAAGCATTCTCCAAAATAATTGTTTGAGAATTTAAAATATTGTTAGGATTTACTTGAGTTCAATTAAATAAAGCTTCGATTAAATTTATTTTAAGCAATTTACTTAAAAAAATTGCACACATTTGATTCCCAGTTACAATATTTGTACTATTCGCTTAACGGCTCGGATACTTGTGCCCTCCAAAGCACTGCAACTTGTATTGACAGGTGACTAAAGGATATTCTAGCATACATCAGACCATGCCAGAACCGTGTCGATCAGAAATTTTGAATTACAATGAGTGAGACACACACAAAAAAGTAAAAACACACAGACAAATAATTACAAATAAACATACACAAACAAAAACTCATAGTTTCGTCATGATATGAGCACAAATTCTGAAAGCCTCTTTTATAATATTTTACGTTAAAGAGTACGTTGTAAATTTTACACATAATATAATTAGAGGCTTTAGGTTGTTTGATATATAAGCTGCTTACAGGATGAAAAGCAAAACCATTTCAATTGGAAAATAGAGCGTTGTTCAATAAACTTCAGTTAATCGTATTTAAACGAAAATTGTAATAACGATCACGTTAAAATAGTTCATTCATATAACATTTATTCTTTGTTTTCAATAAAAACAAATGGTATTTATGGTAATATGAACCTTCAATAATGCTTCGTTACAAAGGAATAATTTGTTTCTGCAAAAGCATTCATTTCTTCTACCAGGATGGTCGTTTTTGACCTGGAGATCATCACTCCCCTTTTATTTTCTCTCTATAAAGGTTGAAATGGCTGGCTGGAAATGGCTGGCTGACATCAAGGAAACGCCAGGAAGAGGATGGCTAAATATAGCAGTCAGCAAAAAAATGGAGAAAATTGGAGAAAGCCTACGTCTAAGAGTGGACCGAGAAAGGCTGAGGGGAAAAAAGAAGAAGGAATATCAGATGTAGGACCCAATCTTTCCCATTTTTCATTATGTACCCAAAATAAACCAATTTTGCCTTTTCACGGACATAAGCCGGTTAATTCATTAGATTGATTGGACCTAAAAGCCTAGTTAAGCCCACTCTTTAGTATAGGAAAACCAACTTTAAAATGGTTAAAAAATTAAACTTTTTTTTTGAATAAAAAAAAAAAAGTTGACATCTCGTATTTATTCGTGAAAGTATTTCAGCGTTTGTAATTCGATTCATCCAGAAGATTTTTAATAAAACACAAATAATAAAAACATGTAGGTACTTTACCAAGCTGTAGCGGCAACGTTTGTTTTTTTTGGAAACAGGACTTACCTGAAAATAAATAAAAAGTTGATTGAGTATTTTTGTTACAAAAAAAAAACAGTCGATAAAAGAACTATTCAAATTTCGTTCCGTCGAGATTTAGAATGCAAAAATATAAAACGAAACCTGAAAATATTCATGCAGTACTTTAAAATTCGTTTGCACACACAAGCCATTCGATTTCAAAGCTAAAAACAACATTAACCTTTGCAATCGTAAGAAATGGCAATAAAAGCGAGACAGCACTGCACACAACACACGCCCGCAGTACAAACTTTGATATTTTTATACTTGGACTGTGTATGTGTAGAACACAGTGTGGCAGAGCACTACGGTCGTCCCCCGGCGATTATTTCGTTTGTAGTTACAGAAAAAGTTGTTCTGTAATCCCGCCGTTGTTATTTCAGTACCGGAAAAATCGCACAAAAACTAATATAACGTTCGCAGAATTGAAAACAGAACAACGGTTAATATTTCCAAATGCGAATCCGTTTTTTTGTTTTTGCTCATCTGCGAACCCTCCGGCGGGAAGGGAAATATATTAAGCAATAAAATCGATATTTTATCGTACACAAGTTATGCATCTATGTATGGGAAAACAGTGTATGATTGTTAGTACAGTGTAAAGGGTTCTCATTTGTACGAACAAAAAGCTAGAAAATGTGAGAGAAAATAAATATAAGCGAGTTTTTATTCACTGGATATCGTTTTGTTTGTATTTTTATATAAGGGTTACAAACGATAGAATTTTATAGAACTCGTTGAATAATATTTTTCATTCACTCCTTTTTTATGAATGTGACCAGAGAAAAAGGAAATTGAACAATAGTATACCTATTTTATTCAATGCAATATCGTCATTTCTATGATTTTATTCCAACTTTTTAATGACGTAATCCAGCATGGCCACGACTTAACAGCTGATTGGACAGTCAAATCTGTTCCATACACATTTTACGGAGCTCATTTGACTGTCCAATCAACTGTTTACAGGCAAAAAAGGTCTATCGATGGGACCATAATCAAATCTTGTTACTCAAGACGTGTGAAAAATAAATATAAAAGAACTTAATGTGTTAATGGCTATAATACTGTTATATTTTTAAGGTCTGAAAAGTCTACAAATAAAAATACACAGGTCTTCTTTCAAACTCTTTATTTACACGTGATTTATTTCTTACAATTTATATTTATCTTTAACTTTTCTACTACACAAATTTATATTTCACAGGTTATGTATCGCTGACACTCGTCGATCAAAGCCGAAAATGTAACTGGGGGGCTGTACGCGACTCTCAGCTTTATATTCTATATACTACGGAACATTCCAGTGAGTAAATTCGCCAGCCCATTCCTGAACAGTCAACCAATTTCGAGAATCATTAATTTCTAGCAATACACATATATAACCCTACTTATGACATAATGCTAATATAACTATATACTACCTACCTGCTATAATAACTATGTATGTAATAACTACCTAATCTACCATTTACATTACAATACCTTCATTGAAGTTTTGTTATCTTTGAGATTAAAAACGACCTAACAAGGATTTCTAAAACGGTTTTTGTTGCATTCAAGAGTAGATACATCAATTTTTTGTGTACACTTTTTCCATAGTAAAAGATTCAAAATATAACGTAATGGAAAACGCAATAAAACGTATTCAATAAAGCGAAACAAATAGAAAATATATTTATCCCCGTATAAATATATCGCAGGGTGTAATGTACGCAGGGGGGTGGAGGGCAAATTGGATATGCCTTTGGGGTCCCGGCATTTTCATACAAAACAACTGGCATTTCTCAGAATGGAACCCTTTCCCGGTATTTTTTTGTATTTCGTATTAATATGCATTGGAGGTTTTCGCCTTGATCTTTCCTGTATGGCATTTACATGAGAGCGTTGTGCAAAAATGTGTGGGTATGTATACCGGTCCGTAGTTCAGTAGTAACACTTCGGACTCTGAATGGAAGGTTGTGGGTTTGAATCCCGGCAGAGCACAAAAAATACACCATTTATATTTTCAAATTTGCTCTTCGCTTGGTTGGAAAATTCCTAAACCTTTTCCAGTGACCGGTCACCAAAAGTCCATCCAGCCTTACAGCAACTGGGTCTTGCTTGAGAATTGACACTTTGAAACGACGACGATCAAGCTTGTAAAAAGGTCGATAGCTCAATTGGTAGAATGCTTGCATTCCATGCCGAGAGCAATGGTTCGATCTCAAGGTTTACTCAGACTTCACAAGAAATGAGAACTAGCCCCCCCCCGGAGCTGGGAAACCCTCATTTCAACTGAAAGTGGTTAGTGTGAGGCCAGTCCCCTTACCCGTAAAAAACAATAGGTCCCGAATCGCCACATGTGACCCCTTCGGGAATAACGCAGGCATGAAGTTACACTATATGTGTAGTTTAGTTGCGTTTATTTATACATTTACTTCAGGTATTTCACATTTATTCCGTATGCTTTCAAAACATCCCACAGCATTCCTCTGTCTACTGAGTCGAAAGCCCTTTCCAGATCTACAAAGGCCGTAAATAGCTTCCCGACAATTGTTTTTCAACAAGTTGTCGTAGAGTAAAAATCTGATCAACACAGCCTCTGCCGGCCATCAAGCTGGACTATACGTCGGAAATCCTTTCACTAGTATTCGGAATCACATTTCTTATAATCATCTTCTACTAATTTAAATGCAGTAAAAGAAAAAATGTCTACCTAAATTGATGTGTATATGGTACTATTGTGAATGCTGTTATTGTGTGAATCACCCAATCTAAATTTAATGTAAATATAAGTTGCATGGACATAATGTGAACCTAAAACCCTAATAAATTCTTGCCAGTCTTGCCGACCTTCCTTGAAACAGGGGTGACATTGGCATAGTGTACCATTTTGTACAGCATGAGTGGTCAACCTCATACCAATTTTTAAGCCAAGGAATAACAATTCATTAATAACCTTTATTGGAAATACCAATATTCCTCGACTTATAGGTTGGTATGAGGCTGACTATGCATACTTTAAAAAGATGATTCACTTTTTCAATGTAACCTCTATTTCAGGGAAGTTCGGCAAGAGTTGCAAGGCTTATGTTCATTTGAGATTGTAGTTTTATACTCGTATAGTAAGTCAATATGTGTTATTTGGTAGCGTAAACTTATACGTGACTGCTTATAAAATGCATTAAATATGAATCTTAAATTTAATATATTTTTGCAACTTAGATTATCGATTATATCGACCGCTTAAGAGACCTTTTTCCAAAAAAAATATTTTTTCTTTGAACAATAATTAACAACCATTTTGTTCAGGAGTTCAAGGTCGCTGTTTTCTGGGGTTGATCTTCAATAAAAATCTTGATTCTCCCTTGATATATTGGTTTTGTATTTCAAGTATAAATTTTACAACAGTAGATTGAGTAACTTCTGGCTAAGTATTGAAATATTATGAAACATTCATTTGAGATCATCAAAAAATTCTGACTCGAGACGCTTCCGCTTCCAAAGGTGCTCATACCAAAGTTACAATATTGATTCTCCGTCTGGCGCCAACGATCCTGGTCTCCCATAATTTGGAGACATCGTTCCCTTCAGGTGAATCCCCACGTAGGTACGTTTTTCTGAGTACACTTTGCGTTTCAACTCAACCAAAAAACATTTGAAAACTACAACGCAGACTCTGTTGAAGATTGAATTTTCTATTTGTTGTTGGTTTACGTAGAGGTTGAGTTTTAACGTAGAAATTTATACTTTGGAATACAGGAAGCCATGATTTGCATATGGACGCGATTCTTGTCGGATTTTCTCTGAATTTTTACAGATTTCCGAGGATTTTGATCCGAGTTTCGGAGCATTAAGGGCATGACGTACGCTTCTCGGATTCAGCTGAGTTTTATACACAAAAGTTGCATTATGAGGAAACTTTTTAACAATATTTACATTTTTCGATAACATGAACGTGGCGGGGATGATATATTCCGCGATCTCATATCATGCAGTTTTTCGTTAAAGATTTGATATCAAATGTGTCGTTATCTATTTGTGCTTTTTCAGTTTTCCAAAAAAAAAAAAATCGAATGGAATTTAAAAAAAAAAACAAATTTAACGAACCATTCCTTGACTGATAGGTTGGTATGAGGTTGACCACCCATACTGTAAAAAATGGTTCACTTGGCCAATGTCACCCCTGTTTCAGGGAAGGTCGGCAAGAGTTGCAGGGCTTATGTTCATTTGAGATTGGGTTTTTTATATTGTAGGTCCACATGCGGCATGTGTGAGCGCGAAATTATGCGTGTCTGCTTGTGGGAATGCATTTAATTTGAATCTCAAATGATACATATCTTTGCAATTTAGATATAGATATTGTACAAAAAAACGGGTTTTGTGTCTTTTTTTTGACGAAAAAGACCAAACTGTCAGAAATAATTGTTGTTGTTTGTGATTGAAGATTATAAATGATTGAGGTGTCTTTTTTCTGATTAATTTATATTAAATGTAAGAAGTTGATTTTTTGTTGGAAATAAACCATTTTTCAATGAACAAGGATATAAAACACAATTTTTACTGGCCTGAATATAGTTAACTGCATGGTTTAAGATCCTTTAAAGAAAGTGCATGATATTATGTATTTTCTAAGATGAAAAAAGATCAAAGTTTCTTTGAAGAAAGTGTCAAAGTGTGGGGTTTCTTTGAGAGTTTAAAATAAATTATTATTCACGCTCATCGAGTTTAATTTCAACACACTCAATGTTCCATTAGGTAATCGAGCGTACAAGTGTGAACAAAGTGCAAGCTAGTTTTCAAACAATATAGCCATAATTTATAGAAGAGTTTTTGTTAAATTTTACATTTGTTGGATAAGGTTGGTGTAAGATTCATCAGTAGAAAACGGAACGTTTGAATTTATATTTCAGGTGGAGCATTTGCCATTTTTTTTTTAAATAGTACGCTCTACGCTGCGTTAAAAAATGCATAAGTCTATCACTGAAGGTGTATTCAAACTTACGGCAATTATGCACAACGACGACCAAGCTTACAGAGGGCTCTTGAGGAGTGATTCACACAAAAACAGCGCTCATCAAATAAATCATACTAATATTATTACTATCATTTCAAATTACATAACATATTGTAGAGCCAAGATATTGTACGCTCTACGCTGCGTTAATAAATGCATAAGTCTATCACTGAAGGTGTATTCAAACTAACAGCAATTATGCACATCGACAACCAAGCTTACAGAGGGCTCTTGAGGAGTGATTCACACAAAAACAGCGCTCATCAAATAAATTATGCTAATATTATAACTATCATTATAAATTACATAACAGATTGTAGAGCCAAGACTGTGGCTTTGACTGGCGTGTTTGAAATTGAAGAGTCTGCGATAAAAAAAAACTGCATGTTACAGCGTCTTTAGTAAGCATTTTAATCTTCATACTTATTTTTGCACACGATAGTTAAGTATTTACTCACTTTTGTATACATATTGTAATGCTGTAGTACTCTTATAATATCCCTGTAGGGAACAGTGAACTCTGTAAAGCGTGAACACAAGTTTTTAAAGAGCAAATAAGCTGAGAGCGGCATCTGCATGCGCCGGCAATGTCTTTATGAACACCTCCACTGCCGGGTAATGGAGAAGTGAAGATTATTTTCTACAATTTGGCTGAAACGTGCCCGCCAACCTAGCGAACTCTGCTTTTGTTGTGCACTTTTTCTTCGCTCACATTCAAGTGAACTTCTTTAAAATTCTTTAAACTGTGTAAAAACTCTTTTGTTTCGCAAGTTTAAGGTTGATTTAAAAATATACATATCAGTGTTGTCAACGTTAACAAATGAAGAGGACAAAAAAGTTAAATTTATGTAAATTGAAAAAAACTATGGTTGTTTCCTATCTAATTTCAAATGAGAAGAAAAAATAATTATTGTGGTTTTTACACATAAGAAAATTTGTACAACCATGAGGTTTGCACATTTTTAGAATGTCAAAAAAGCAGTTTGGCTTACAATTGGTCATTGATTGCCAAGGATCTTACATACCGCTTTGACTGGTGTATGCTATTTTTTTTCCGTGATAATGCATGTACCATAAAACATAATAAATATACAATGACAAGAAATGGACTGAAAGCAATAAACAAACAAGGATAATTTTAGTTTGATATTCCTCGTTGACGGTTACCTGGAAACCGATTTTTACAAAAACCTCTGACGCCCTAAAAACCGGTTGTAAAATTGCATCTACTTATTTTGATTTGTTACATGATTATTAAGGAAATAATTTAATTTTCCTACAACAATTTGAAGACAGAAATTTGTTAAATCGTAGAGATAAAAGTCGAAAGAAATTTCTAAGTTTGCAGAAATAAATTCTCAAAAAATCTCAGCGCTAAAAGAGCCTTCGTTTTATTACGATCGACGGGATAATCTTGTTGAAAAGATTCATCGCTTTGTCCTGTATCTTCCTGGCGATATGATCTCGTCCAAGGCACTTATAACTATCCCCACTTACGTTTTACAAAAGTTGTTTGCAGTCTTAAACGCACAGAAGAGGTGCTTCTTTAGTTTTGATTCATTTTTTGTTTAACGCTACGGTTGGGTTTTATACTTTGGGTGGTGGTACAAGCAAGCTGAACCAGCGATGTCAACGCTAATCTTAGATAACATTTTATCGATGAAGACGCTGCACAAGTTGCTCCTGATACAAGCAGTGCACTGAACCATTACAAGTATAACACTTAACAAGAATATAAACATATTGTAACTAAAACAGCGCCTCTAGTTTAAATTACACTTTCCGTACATTTTTGGTTAACGCTATAGTTGAGTTTGGACGTAAAGTTTTATGACTTGAAGTACTGAATATCCAGTATAGTTGATAGAAGTATAGAGCACACATAAGTGGAGCCAGCTACCTCTTCGCCTTGCATCGTCCCCTGATGCAAGAACGGATGAATTTTTAATTCATGCATGCGGCAAAAGTTGCTAACAGATTGAGTGAACTTCATTTTGAGTTGGATTCATTTGAAATGTACGTGTGGGAGCCGAAAACTATTTGCGAAGTTTAAATGCGGCTCGATTACTTACTGAAGACTTTCTTGGGTTGTTTCAAAATTGTTCAACTACAGGATTGTAGTTATCTGGCTAGCACATATTTTTTTCTATAAAACTTACACCTGCATAAGATATGTCTTGAAGCTGTTGTCCAACTTAATGAAATGTTTTATTTCATCATTACTGTGACTGTCTCTTTGTCGCCATTTCGCCAGGGGTGGTCAGAGCCTCTGCAGAGCTCAATCCTCAATTCATTCATATCCATCACCTTTTTCATGCATTTTCTTCTTTGACACTCTCTTTGTATATCCCATTCTTTCACAATCTCCTCAATCTGATCACTCCATACTTTTATCGGTCCCCCCTTCCCTCTTGTTCTTTTCACACTTTCTTTGTATATAATGTGTCTTTGTGTCATGTGTCTCACTTATCAAAATGTTTTTGATAGATTTTGATTTTTCTTCAATAAAAGTATTTACTGTTTTGTCTAATGACTTAATGATCTGACCTACAAGCGATTATCGCTTCTAAACTCTCTAAATAAAAATGGGTATGGATCATTAATCTCGCTTGCACGATAACTCTGCATACACGCACAATAGTTAATGTTAGACTTATCTACACACCACTTATTTGATAGTTGTGTATATTCTGATGCAATCCAAACGTAACAAAAAATGTAATCAACGATGTACGCGCATATGTTAATTTTACAAAAATATGTAATATTTCTCCAGTTATTTTATACAGAAGACTAAGTTGGCATGTAAAGAATTACTCATGTAAGTTTCATTGCAATCTATTCAGTAGTTTAGGAGTCCATACTGTACAAACATACATCCGTTTGATCATATAAATGCAGATTGCTTTCCTTTCAAGGAACAGCAATGCATTCAATTCAAATTACAGAAAACCTGAGCTTTTATGATGGAAAAATCTACCTTTGATGTCATCTTTTCTTCATCTCTTTAAAGGACATATCCACGCAGGTTTTCATACGTTAAAAGATCTGGCAATCAATACAAACCTCTCTTAGCTAACATTTTATTATACGATGTAGTATTATTAGATGTTCTCCTATTATTCAAGTACTCGGTAAAGGGATGCTTTTTTATATACTCGTACATGCAGGCTGGTAGAACCTGAAGTTTACACTTTAGGTATACACTTCACCAATATTATATGAAAGCTTAAACGTTCACAAAGGCTCTGTTGAAGTTTTTTATGCATTTTTCGGTGAGACTCAATGGTTGAGTTTAAGCAAAATGCTTTATACTTGAAGCGAATGCATCGAAGTGGTCGTTCCTTGCAAGCCACACAAAGACGAAAATGCTGTAAGGTTTAGTAAGTTGATTAGAGATTCTAGAAACTTCTTATAAGGACATCTTGTATACGCTGATGCTTTCACGTGTTTTGTATGGATAACATAAAATAAGATATCTCTCTTTTATAAGCTCAGATTAAATTGTGAAGACTTTACAATTTGCATTTTCTGAAAAGGTTTTACAAAAATTTGTTTTGTATTGAATAAACAAGATTTGATATTATATTTTTAAGAGTAAATCTTTTCACACAGTGAAAGTCCATTTTTAATTATTTTTAAATTAAATTGGATAAAAACAGAGTTTAAATTCACTTATTTATAAATAAGTGAATTCATATAAACTCTGTTTTTATCCAATGTAATTTTTTAATAATTAACAAGAATTGAAGTTGGATTTTTTTGGAGTTATTTCATTATTCTAAGCGCCTTTTAAATAATCTGTGAAAAAGGCATTTCTTGAACCTTTTTAAAGCACAATAATTGCAGAACAAAAAAGGAGTATTTTTTAAGAATTGCAAGACTCCCTTACCCTTAAGATTATCTTTCTAAGAAAATAAGGCAAGGATCACACGATCACAAGAACAATACGCAAATTTTTCATGTGTTTTCCCCGAAGTGGTCACATGACGAGTGAAACCTTTTTATTTTTATAGGTAAAGTGGCTGACCTAACGCCAACCATATCAATTTAAGTGGGAATTTCCCAGCTCTTGAAAGGCTGGCACTCATTTCATGTAAAGACTGAGTAAACTTTGCCAGTATTTTATTAGAAAACGCGAAATCATTTCTGACACTGACACACAATAAGAGATTAGATTAGACACTGTCAGTGGGATTTGAACCTTTGCTCTTGGCATGGAATTCAAGCACTCTATCAACTTGACTATTACATAATTTGTCGAGACTGCAGAGGTAGATAGTATTTTTTTCAAAGGAAACCAAGACAAACATACAAATTTACTCAAGGAATGAACGAAAAAATCTGAAGTATACTAATGTTTATAAAAATAAACTACGTATTTCTACGTAGAATGACACTGACACTGCATGAATGTACATAAGAGGATACTTTCATGAAATAGTTATAACATTTTCGTATGAAACAGAACCGTGGCTTCGCTTATCACAGCAGTTTCTGCAGCGCACAGCGCACAGCGCACATAGAGAAGAGAAGCAGTGCTTGCAAGTTCTGAGCATTTCTCTGAGAGAGCGACTGGTACAGCTGACATGGTTATGGGGGATGCTGATAGACATGAGGGGCGTCCGGTTCAAAAAACCACGTGGATAACATGTAGACGTAAGCATTATATTTTTATGATTGTATCTCGGGTTCACTTTTACATTTTTTTTAACAAGTTGATTACATAATATGGTTCACTCTTCACACATCTGTTCATGGCTTGGGCGTTAATCGATAACTGTTTGCTTCACAGAACTGCAGTTTATTTAAATATAACCAAGGCCTATTCTAGAGTGTTCCTGAATTGATGAAGTGCCTCTAGAATAGATATTTTCAGAGAGTAGGTACCAAAAGTATTGTTACGAAATTAGGGTTCAATTGTCTTCAAATTAAAAATACACAGGTCTTCTTCAATAGTTATTTATTTTACACAGTTACAAAATTTATTTTCACACTACTTTCTCGATTATTCTACTTGGTTTCGGTTCACTGATCAGATGGCTTCGATGTCTTTGTTAGTCGCTATGATACTGCCCCGCTCTGCAGGCCATTCGCACCTTTATACTCTTCAGAGCAGTATGATCCAGAACTAAAGTCGCCAGACGGTTCCAGAGTAATTATTACTTCTCGACGCTTCACGTACTACCTAGAGATACAACCAAAATCCTACCTACAAATGTAATACAGTATTCCTATAATTATAACAAATACCTACTTAGCCTAGAGAATTCTACACTTATACATAATTATCGATCTTACCTACCAATACTTTTGAGGATTCTTATAACTATAACTATCCATACTTATTTCAATATTTATATTTACATAACACTACCCCCCACCTAGACTGTTTCGTCCCGGAACAGTCTTGACTCTGTGTAGGTAGGGGCATGCTGATCCACGTCGACACCCTGTGGTCAGGAAGAAGTGGCAGTCCACGGATTTCTCCCCACTGGCTCTCGGCTGCGCTTGCTCGCAGCACACCATGACGCTGATGCCGACTCCCGAGAACACTGCTTCAATCATACTCCGGATTATCCGCCAGTCTCGATTAGCGCGGCCGCCACCCATCTTCGGTATTGCCAGACGCGCCTGCTGATCCTCCAACATGTAGTCACGCAGCTCAACAAGGCCGTCCCACAATGCCTTGTAGTCCTCTTCCAGGTTGCTGGAATCCGGGACAACCAGGCAGTATGCTTGTTGACGCCCCTTCGGTAGTCTCAGAGCTCTTCCTTGCGGGCTGCTCGAGGGTTGCGGTTCTCCGAATTTGTATCGGAAGACCCGTGCAATTCCTCTAGACATATCTAGATCTTCCGGTACACTGCATGCCAGTGTGTGGTCCCTAGTGACCTCAAATAAGTCCTTGTGGACTTCTGTGGTCACCCCATGGCGAATCTTCTGTCCCTCTTGCACCTTGCTCCAGAACGTCTCAAACAGGGGCGCTTCTTTGGATGCGACGCATTTTTGTACTCTCTGGGCGGGCTGGTCATTGTTTGACCACTTTGCTCTTTGAGTTGGCCGGTGGTTATCCTTCATTCGAGCTCCCGCCTCCTTGGTGTTGCTGATCTTGGACTCCAGGTTGGCGATGGTGTCCTTCGTCCTGGGCCCCTGCCCAGCTTCCAGCTGCTGGAGCTTAGTCTTAAGCCCCTTGTTCTGTCTCTCCAGGCTCAGCACAGTCTCATGCAACTCGTCCCTCTCGGCCTCCGCTGTTCGCCGGACCCTTTCACTGCTGGCCAAGTTCTTCGTCAGCTGCCTGTTCTCCGTCTCCATGACTTTGACCTTTCTCTCGGCATCCTGGAGCTGTTTCCTCAGCCGTTTGTTCATCTCCATGGTGGTCTCTACATCCTTGCGGTCGTCTTCCAATTTCTCCGGTCCTTGAGACTTTGGGCACCTCGCGCTCAGGTGTCCTTGCTGGCCACACGTCCAGCAGTGCGCCTTCTGTCTCGTTGGCTCAAGTTGCTGCAGCACTTTTTCTATTATTTCCTCGGTTGTAGGTAGCTTGACCTCCTCTGCCTCGACTGCACGAACCCTGGCGTGGCCCCTGATGGACTGTTTGACAGCCTCAAACTCGAGAGCTTGGCTGAGCGCCTCGTTCAAAGCCTTGGGATGGGCCAGTTTTACGGCTTGTTGCGTCTCCCATTCCCGCAATCCATTTAGGAACTTGTCCACTGCCAAGCTCTCACAGATGTCGTCGGAGGCTGTCGGGTAAGCGTCTCGTACCAGGCGGGCGATGTCCATTTCAAACTCCTGGAGGCTCTCGTTGGGCTTCTGCACCCTTGTGTTCAGCTGCGACTTGTACAGCTGCTCCAGGCACTTGTGGCCATAGCGCATATCCAAGCGCTGCTTCAGCTGCCCAAAGTCACCACGGTTGTCCAGGGGTATGGCCTGCAGAACCCTGAGAGCGTCTCCTCGGAGCGACAGGCTGAGAACCGAAGCCTTCTTCTGCTGGCTCCAGGCTCCCATCATGGCAGCCGTCTCAAAGAGGGTCAAGTATTCCTCCCACGACGTCTTCCCGTCGAAGGTTGGGAGGTTGTGCTTTGCTAGGGAAGGGTCATCATCCCCTCTTGTGACCCTGGTTGGAGTTGAGCATCCCTGGTCGGTCTCGTCGTGAAGGCCGCCTTTGGGGGAGATTCTGGTGGACTCCATCTGGCACTTGTCAGCCAGCTCGGCACGCAGACGGTCCTCCAGGCTTGCCACACGGGCCTCAATCTCTGACATTGCTCGCGAGCTTTCTGCCACTTTCTTCTCCAGCACGGTCAGGTTGCTGGTCATCTTCTCCTCCAGCCCAGTCATCTTCTCCTCTAGCCCGGTCAGGTTGCTGGTCATCTTCTCCTCCATGGTTGCCAGGTCCTCCTTCATAGTCTTGGCGTTGTTAGCCATCTCCCCTTTCAGCTTTTCCTCCATGGAAGTGAAGTTTCCGGTGATGCTGAGGTTTAGCTCGTCCAAGGCGCGGTCCCCTCCAGACGCCATGACAAAATATGCCGGGTCTTCGCCTGACTGTTCTAAGGCCTCCATGAGGCGTGCCTGTAAGGCCGCCTTCCCTCCTGAGGTCTCCAGGTCCCTCTCCAGAAGCTCATTTTTAAGCTCAGTGACTTTGAGGTCCTTGATGTTCACTTTGGTTGCCATTTTTTTCAAAATTTACTTCAAAACGAAAATATTTTTAAATTTATTTAATACAAGTTTTGAGTTTTATATATATAGCTGTTTTGAATACGTACTTTAGCAAAATAATAATTTATCTGATTACACTGATTGGTAGGTACTGTCTTTTAATATTTATTTTTAATTCACCAATATTTTTAACATAATAATGTCTGATAGTACATAATTATTTATTTCGTCTCAAGTCTTTCAAACACACAGGTAGGTACTTAATGTACATTCACACACTTGTCAACAAAGGATAGTTATTCAAAAACTTTTTCTCGATGAATCTGGAACGTTCTTTTGTAATATTTTTTTCAAGATTTTTATTTATTTATTTTATTTTTTTAATCACACACAATAATAAAAAAACTATGGTCCAATTTGATGACTTTCTCAATGCGGTAAAATAGTCATTATGTTATGTCCAGAATTATGTCCAGAATTATGTTCCATATGATGTTCCAGAATTTATAAGCAACTTGCTTTTGCGTCTTTTCTTTTAACAAAAATTTATTTAAACACTTGTTTTCACAAAAGTCAGTTCACACAAAGTTCAATTTGAATAAAGTTCATTTTAACACTATTTAATTTATTTTATTTATTTTTAGACAGAAGATCTTAATTTTTCTTGACAATTCCGCACCTGACGCCAATTGTTACGAAATTAGGGTTCAATTGTCTTCAAATTAAAAATACACAGGTCTTCTTCAATAGTTATTTATTTTACACAGTTACAAAATTTATTTTCACACTACTTTCTCGATTATTCTACTTGGTTTCGGTTCACTGATCAGATGGCTTCGATGTCTTTGTTAGTCGCTATGATACTGCCCCGCTCTGCAGGCCATTCGCACCTTTATACTCTTCAGAGCAGTATGATCCAGAACTAAAGTCGCCAGACGGTTCCAGAGTAATTATTACTTCTCGACGCTTCACGTACTACCTAGAGATACAACCAAAATCCTACCTACAAATGTAATACAGTATTCCTATAATTATAACAAATACCTACTTAGCCTAGAGAATTCTACACTTATACATAATTATCGATCTTACCTACCAATACTTTTGAGGATTCTTATAACTATAACTATCCATACTTATTTCAATATTTATATTTACATAACACTATAACTACCCATACTTATTTCAATATTTATATTTACATAACAGTATCAACAGTTCAAAGTGTCAAGCACTCAAAGCAAGTAAACACGCAGGCATACAAGCAGACATTCCTATTCAATCGTTACAATATGTTTATATTTTTTTATGAAAAAATGCAATTGGTTGGTAGACAAACTATGTCAACAATTTATGTCAACTTCACACTGTAGTCTCTCTTGCTCTTCATAGTATTTCTTCACAAAGAAGAGAAAGAATAACAAGATGGGATTATATTTTAGTAGATTCTTAGCGGTTTGTGCATTAAAATATATTTTTACAAAAGTATATACATAAACATAATTCACTCTGATATATATATTTTTTTTAAATAAACAATGTTCCTAAAATTATTTGTGTCGTTTCAATTTAATAATAAAAAATGCTTTGACAAAGTACTTTGACAGTCCACTTATTTTATTTTCGTATCTAATCTAAATGTTTCTAAGAGTTTTTTTATCCTTCAAAATTCAATTGAAGAAGCTAATAAAATGATATTTTTAACTTCCAAAAATCTTTCAAAATATTGCAACACTTTTTTATCTACAATTCTTCGTCTACGCCAAATCTCTTTCGTCGTAATTTTTTACCTCTACGGTGATCGTAGTATGTTCCAGTGTGTTATTATGAGACTCGAGCCCTGTACAATGGGGCACTAAATAGTAACGCCCGACATCTTTCTTTGCTTCTGTGTTATGCCAGCATTTTTATCGAGTTTTTTTTCTCGGATCTCGTAATGACTGCGACGATCTCCATCATGTTTATGCCCTGATATATAAAGGTGGAATGTGCTCTGTCTGAGGTTTTTCTTTCATGCGGAATAGTCTATTACCTTATTTATTATTTTTAAGGAGAAACTGAGATTTTGAAAGAATTTCTCTGAGAAACCCTAAGGTCACCTTGCGCAAGTAGGTACACTGTGTACAAACAAACTCATTAAAACGGTAAACAACTCTTTTTGTTTTCTACATTACTCTATGCTTAGAAAAAAACATTGAAGAATATGTAACAAGAATGAATAATAGCACGTCTAGGGAGCGTTTTACTTTTCATGGATTTTTTTTTGTGCAATATTTTGTACTTGATATACTTCATTTAAACAACAACAAAAAATGTATGTTAAAAAGTCATATGGACTACGTAGAATGTTATTTCAATTTAACCTTTTAATAATAATAATCATATTAGGATGATTTATTTGGTGAGCGCTGTTTTGTGTGTGTATCACACCTCAAGAGCCCTCCAGAGTCATCTCCAGAGATGACTATATTGGTCGAAAAACGTTTGTACTATTTAAAATATTTAAAAGTTAATAATTTTTAAATATATTATATTTGTGGAAATAAAACAGTGTTTTAAAATTTAAAAAGTGTTGTTTAATAAAATAACAATAAAAAAACATGAATTTTCACAGTGTTAATACACAAACCATAAAAAAAGACACGAGTAAGTTTGCACTTACAAATGCTAAATGTGTACTTACAAATTAAAACCATACCTCAAATGAACATTAATCCTGCAACTTTTGCCGACCTTCCCAGAAACAGGGGTGGCATTGGCGAAGTCATTGCAGTCCATCAGTATAAAAAATCTTGTTAGATTTTTTTTTCATATTCTTTGACTTATAGGTTGGTATGAGGTTGACCACCCATACTGTAAAAAATACTTCAGATTGCCAATGTCACCCCTGTGTCAGGTAAGGTCGGCAAAAGTTTTAGGGCTTATGTTTATTTGGGGTTTGCATTTTATTTGTGAGTACGCATTCAGCATTTGTAAGCGCAAACTACACGTGCTTGTTTGTAGGCATGCATTTGAGACCTTAAATGTAAATATATGTATCTCTGCAACTTACATTATAGATTTATGGACCTAGCTTTTATCTCACAGTTTACAAACGCGGCTAAATTACCCATTGAATATTCTCACTTCGGATAGATATTTTTTTCACCTTTATTCCTTATCTCACGGCGCGACTTTAACGCCTCCATATTTCCTGTAGATAAAGGGTCTACGCCAAACTCGCCTTAAATAAGGTCCCCATATAAATTACCGTAGACACTTATGACCCGCCGGGAGACAGTCAGGAGTGCACGCTGACAAACTGTCTCATATTAAGGGAAGGAAATGCAATCATATACATCGGCCATTAGGGGGAGGAGCGTTGACCGGGATTTTATCATTACCAGAGCGGGCTGCAGTGAAATTGCTCGGAAAATATCACTAAATTGCTGGAATTTTCTCCGGTCTTTTCTTAACTGGAAATTCCTTGCAAGAGTAATACAATAACCTTGAGGCTTCCGTTTAATTTTCAGTTGTTTTGCTGTAGAAAATGTTACTTTGTTCAAGAAAACTCGGCTGGTATTTCCTACTTTAGTTGCAATAGGTTTATTAACATGAAAATAATTGTAGAGTACGCACACATTTGGTATTCAAAAAAAGTAAATGTTGACAATGTTTAACTTGTATGAGTTGAAAAAATTACAGTTTACTTAAATGTCCGGTCGATAGCTCAGATGGTAGAGTGCTTGCATTCTACGCCGTGAATTCGGGTTCGAATCCCACCGAGGGTGTCAGAAATGATTTCCCGTTTCGGTTGTTATTTCAAACTCCAAAATAAAATTCCACGTTTACAAGAAGTGAATACCAGCACTTTAGGGAGCTGGGAAACCCTCACTTCAACTGAAGTAGTTGGCGTAAGGCCGGCCCCCATACCTGTAAAAATAAATAGGTTCAACTTGCCACATGCAACCCCTTCGGGAATAACGCGGCAAGAAGTTACACTATATGTGTAGCTTAGTTGCATTGCGTTTAAATGAATTGACAAAAAATCTATCTAACAATTTGCTCAAACAGGTGCTAACTCAAGTTAGGCTCTCTGTTCAGAAAATGATAGACCATTGGTTTATTTTGTTTAAAATGTAGAGAAGAAGTAAATATATTGCGAAAGAAAGAAATCTACTTATGAAGTCAGAAATAACTGATAGAATATTGAAGGTTTCATACCCTTCAAACAGAAACAAACTTTTTATTACAAAAACAGCGCTATGTTTCCAAAGTATATCAGAATATTTATTATATTTATCCCTTTCTACAACGCAATATTCCTTAATCATATTACTTCATCTTCTGTATCATCGGAAAGAGGATGAGATTCATTACAAAGGCATGTTATGATCAGTGCTACACATTCCTGTATCAAGCATTTTACTATGGGTGTAAACTTATCCACAGCGTTTGCAAAAAAAATGTATCTACAATAAAACTGCGACTCTAATAATATTTTCAGTTGAGATACATTTTCGTTGTTGAGTTTTAACGTACGGTTTTGTACTTCGGGGTACTGATTGCGTTTTGCCCGTATAAAGTCTTAAAAAGAATTTCCAATGCTTCATTTAATAAGAACCAATCCCCTTTGAAGGGATCGTTTACTATTCACGCACGTACTATACAAATACGTACATATTTCTTTTCCAAAGAGATCGTGAAGACAGCTGTATGGGTGTGTTTGATCATGGGAATATTTGTACAGAAACTTTTATATTGCTACGAATATGCAGGATGCTGTGTGATTATGTAATTGTGTTTGTCTGTGTAAGTTTAGTAAGAAGTCTCTCTAGAAATGGGTGGAGGCTTTGGTAGGTAATTTGTGATATGATTTGTATTTGATAATAATTTGTATTTGTTCAAGATTGGTTAGGTGTTAAATCGAGTGTTCTGGAAAAATCTAGCAAGGTGATATGTAGCAGTTCTTGATGTTTCAAGAATGATCATTATTTTTAATGTGAATTAAGGACCTAAACTACATGTTGTTATGTTATTTTAAAATAACATATAAAAACAATCTCAAAGTGTACAGTATGTGTCGTGGGCCAAACAGAGCCGAACGGTCACGGAAGCAGCCGGACTGCGCCGTGGGATCTGATCGGGCTGTCGATTATCGCTCGGCAGTCCTGGGCCAGAAGTCGGCGACAAAGCACCAAGCACCCAAGCAACGGAGCTCCCTCCCCTTCTACTTGGAGCATCCGCCATCCAAGGCACTCGCCTTGTGGACCAGAGACGGGAGCCTAGGAGCGCCCACCCAGGGGCTCCAACGTGTGGAGGCGTCCACCTCGTGAGCAGAGTAGGGAGTGTTTTAGTGACAAGGTCGGGCCATTCCCTTATTTCCCTTTTTTCCCCATATTATTAAAGTAAATAAACCCTTATTTGTTCATGTTAAACTCATCTTTTAATTAAATATACAACCTTCCCAAAATACAAGTAAGCAACGCAAAGAAAGAACCCCACGCCCTGAGAGTGATGCTGATGAGAGCTAGCCGGATGTAAGTATTCTGTAGGTACATTCTGGAGATGATACCTTTCAATGCAAACATAACAATGTAGTTTAATAAAATCAACCTACCTTTGTAATATTCTGTGCAAATGTTACTCTGATCCAAAAGTGATTAAAATAAGTTTTGTGAAATAATTAAATCGCTTTTTATCAAAAAGACCCCGCTTAAAAACGTAATTCTATGATTGTTTGAGCTGGTAAATATTTTAAAGCTCGTATTAATTGTATGTCAACAAGCAGGCACATGTAAAATAACGCTAACACGTGGTGCACGTGTACATAAAAATAAACCAAACTCTACATGAACACACATTTTGCTACATTTTCATGAAACCCGAGTGGCATTGGCAACAGCGAACCAAATTTTAACTGTATAGGAGCTCCGAGCTAATTTTTAATACTTTTGGCTTCAATATATTACGATTTCTTAATCTAATCTAATCTAATCTAAGCTGCAAGGATATATATCACTTAAGATTCATACTAAATGCATTCCCACAAGCAGACATGTATAATTTCGCGCTAACACATGCCGCATGTGGACCTACAATATAAAAACCCAATCTCAAATGAACATAAGCCTTGCAACTCTTGCCGTCCTTCCCTGAAACAGGGGTGACATTGGCAAAGTGAACCAATTTTTATATTATGGGTGGTCAGCCGCATAACAACCTATAAGTCAAGGAACATACATGACAAATTACATTTTTTAAATCAAAGAATAAAAATTACAATATATACATGGACATAAAAAACTAAATCATAAAACCAATTTCACTTTAACAAACCCTAGCCGCCAACATCACAGATCAACCGCCATTTCTTTCTATCCTTGCATACTTCTTTCATTTCCTCCAGAGTCTAACCTTCTTCATACAAGCTCTTCTTTTAAATAACTTAAAATAACATAAAATTGAAAAAAACTACATTTTTTTTTTTAATATATTGAATAAAACCTACCCATAATCATAAATTTCATTAGAAATACAAAAGGAGAATCTTCCTCTACGGCGTAGACCGTCCCGCTCCATATCAATCTCGAAGCTAAAATTTCATTACTCCATTCCGTTGCATCTGTACGTCTTCTTTGGAGGTTGCCTTAATTTTTGTTCGGTATTATTTCCTAGATTCCAAGGACCAACTTCTACATATAACAGTCGGGGTTATAGCCGCGTGGGCCAAGAGGGCTGATCTTTCTAGCGTGTTTCGAATGGAACAACGTTGGTTCGATCCCCGCTTGGGTCACTTGACTTTAACTTTGACCCTGGTTCAACAGATGTTATTGGGTAATTATTATTTAATAATTCATTAATAATAAACAATAATGAATTATTAAATGATGATATTAATACCTGTTTCTGGCCAGGCAGAATAGGTTGGTGAATTGCATTCCTCTTCACAAATCTATTTTTTTTTAAAAAAAAAAAAAAAAAAAAAAAAAAAAAAAAAAAAAAAAAAAAAAAAAAAAAAAAAAAAAAAAAAAAAAATAACTTACACAGAACCGTTCTCTAGAATTCTAGATGAAATTTCCAGTAAAACACAGGTTTGTAGTTTGATATCAAGTCTGATGTTGGCTGCGTTGCTTGAGAATCTACGATGTTTTCTCTGAATCAACTAACGTTGTTATGGGATCTCATAATAACAGAAGTTTAAATAACGTTAGAACCAACATGGCATATATTTATTATTTATCCAATTGGAATTTTCTATAACTTGGTTTATTCGGAGAACCTTGTCTTGTCTTGTATCCTGCCGCCATTCCTCTAGGGGTGGCCAGTACCTCCACATAAGTGCCTCCACTTGACTCTGTCCCTGCATACTTCTTTCATCTCATCTTATTTCATCACTCTTTTCATGCATGCTCTTCTCTTGTTTCCACTCTGTAAATTCCATTCATTCGCAATCTCACTTATCTGATCAATCCATTCTTTTCTAGGTCTTCCCCTTCCACGCTTACCTATTACATTCCCTTTATACACTCTTTTTGTCAGTCGGTCTTCATTCATCCTTTCAATATGTCCAAAACATCGCATCACACTTCTTTGAACTTTCACTTTCACGCTTTCTTTTACTCCGCATTCATTCAGAACCCATTCGTTTCTTACTCTATCTTTGAGTGTTTTTCCTGTCATACTTCTTAAATGAGCCATTTCTACGGTGCATACCTTATTTACTTCTCTTTCATTCACCGTCCATGACTCGCTTCCATACATCAGGGTCGGCAACAATATACAATTGTGTACCGCCATTTTCATTTTCTTTGGTATCCTTTTATTCTTCGCTATTCTACCAAACGCTCCTATCACGCATCTTCCTTTGCTGGCACGCTTCTCTAATTCCTTCGTCATCTTACCATTCGCCTCAAACTTGCTTCCTAAATAGTTAAACTCATTCACTACTTCAACTTTTTATTGCTAAATATTGCTAAATTTACAATGATTTCAATTATATCATGTTCCAGCATGCAAACAAACGTTTCTATAATCTAAGTTGCAAAGATATGTTTATTTAGATATTTAAGATTCATGTGACATGCATTTCCGCAAGCAGACACATGTAAGTTTGCGCTTACACATGTGAACTTACAAATTAAAATCCAAGTCTCAAATTAACAGAAAACCTTGCAACTATTGCCGAAATAGGGGAAACATTTCCCAGAGTGAAATACTTGTACAGTACGGGTGTTAAGTCTCATATCAACATGTAAGTTCAAATAACAGAAAATTGATGTTCATATCAATTTTGATCATTTTTTTCTACTTTACTATTGTGCTTAGTGGAACTAATTTATTTTCACAGGTAAGTGGGATAACTTTTCACCAGCGTTCGAGTAAGCGGGTTCTTATTTCTAATGGAAACTTTTAATTTGCTTTGTTTTTGGATTCAAAATAAGTACCAAAACGTGAAATGATTGCTAATAACTTTTGTAATGATACAACTCTAGACCTTTGGCATTCAACGCAAGAATTTTACTAGGTAAATAGTAAAGGAGAATGAAAAAGTTCTGACCACCCCCTGTAGAACGATAACAGTGATACCATTTCCGCTGATAAAAAAAACTCTCAACAATGATCTAAGGGAAGTATGTCAAGATAGGAATAAGTAAAGGCGGCTCTGAACAAATTCTGGCCACCCCTAGTAGAACGGTAACAGCGTTACAGTTTCAACAGTCAACTTCATGAAAAGGCAAGGATTTTTCAACTTGAAATCATGGCACATCATAAATAATAGAGTGTGCGGACACAAGACTAGAGTGTCCTTTTGAAATGTCTCGCAGAGAAAAGTCGAGCTGTATCCTCGGATCACCTTTGTGTGGCCTTATCTGGGAGGTCCAATCAAAAAGCCGTCCCTGAGGCTCAGACAAAGGGCCCTCTCCGATCTCCGCTGAGCCTAATATGATCTGTCCCCCTTTTCATACTCGGCTGAATATTTTGGCGACATGGAGAGCATGGGACCCGCGGTGGGGCGCATTCATAATATCACACGCATGGACGACTCGCTGAATTGATTCACGAAATTCACGACTTTGTACGTAGCGTTGCGATGAAACGCTTAGCTTTTTTGAAATGCTTTTTTTGAAAGATGTTAGTTTCAACAAAAAAGTTTTAGAATTTTAAATGTATATTCTGTAACTTGTCGTGGTTTCAATGGGAGAAGCCAAAGTCTCTGTAAAGTCCCCTTCAACTTATTCCCTTTTACTTACTCCTCTTATGAGAAAGTATAACAATAAAAATTAGAACACAGTTTTGTTTTCAAAATTGTGCATTTATTTTACCTCGATTACTTTCGCATAATGAACTTACGTCATTTTCAAGAGGACGCTGTGAATATAAAAAGTGTTTTTAATTTTGTATACTTTCTCATTAAAAATAATTTTCACTGTGACAATACACAAACTCTAAAAAAGTAAATTTTCTTGGTTTTATTCATATCCATCACTTTTTTTTAACATTTGCTTCTTTAATTGTAACTCTGTATATTCCATATCTCCATAATTTCTCTCACATAAAATAAACATAAACAAGATTCTAAATTGCTTTTCATTGAGAATTGACCGATATTTTTTCGTATTCCTCAGGTTCTTACTATCGGGTTTTTAAGAGCCTAAATTCGCAGGTTCTCAATATGAAGGCATTTGAAATAAACAACAAAACAGTACCCGTAGTAGTTTCAAAACTTGTTTCGCCAGAGGTGCTTTTCAAGTTCACATGCATTTTTTCTTGAATACTCAATACTTCGAGTATTGTGAAAAAACACGTACTACGGGTACAAATAAATCATTTCTGACTCTGTTGATAGGAATCGAACTCTAGTTTTGTGGCATGGAATACAAGCGTTCCACCAACTGAGTTATTGACTGAACTAAAATCATAAACTGGTTATACTTCTTGGGTGTAAAAAACCTTATACTCTCTATATTCTTAAAGGTCCAATCAGCAACCAATGAGCCAACAAATTTGAATAGAATTCATACATCAAAATGACATTTTAGTTCTTTGATCTTTTGCTTTACAAAAAATACAACAAAACAATGACGAATCTGCACGTGTTTCATTTATTATTTTAAATGAGCTCAAAAAAGTTTGTTACAAATAATGATAGCATAAAACACGTGTCACCTATACTCTCTGCATAGTACCCGTGTACGTGTAGACGAGATTCTGTTACCTTTGGCAGTATGGCGCTTTTCGCCTACAACGCAAGTGGGGGCTGGAACAAAAAGCCTCGGATTTAAGGGGCGGAGCAGGGGGCTGGGACAGGGGTAAGGGGCGACGAGAGCTCGCTAAGGTTTCACAAAACAAAATCCAATTATTTAACAATAAAAGTACGCGACGGATGAGGACGCTGAAACTTTTGGGCCTCGCCTCACGCCCGCGAAGCAAACAATGCCACAGTCACTGTAACTGCGTGTTGTTCTGTTTGTATGTACGGTATAAAACGGCTTTATGACGTAATCATGTTTTACATTTTGACTTGTGTGCCTACCTTTTTTTGTCCAGTAAACAAAATATAATTTAACAAAACAATCTCTTACGTGTACAAAGTTTATTTTGATATCTGAAATTTCTGACTTTAAATGTTAAATATTTTGATTAATATTTGATCAATTTCAAACAATAACTTAAAGGTTGTGATACTCAAAGAAAAAAAAAATTGTGTTCATTGAAAAATAATGTTGCAGTAAAATTACGATTGTTTTAATATATTAATTTTTTTTAACCCAAAGTCTGAAATCAAATGATTGAGAGAGAAAAAAATAATAACAATGACTAATTTACACTTCAGGTTCATATTTCATAGTATATGCATTCTTACGCGTACTAGTATAGGTTTGCGCTTTAACCCTCAAAAAATGAGAAAGTTAATATCGAATGAACATAAACCCTGCAACTCGTTTCCGCCGTTCCTTGAAAAAGCGGTACCACTGGCATGCTGAACTATTTTTTACAATATAACTGGTCAGTCATATAACTACTAACTTATAATTCAACGAACTGGTGCGTCATTAAAAAATATGTTGATTTATGTATTGAAAATATTGTATAACAATAATCTATAACCTAAGTTGCAAGGATATATTCATTTAAAGCTCTCAAATGCATGCCCACAAACAAACACGTGTAGTTCACGCTTACAAATGCTGAATGTGTACTAACAAATACAATCCAAACCAAAATGGTAATTTACTGTTGTAGATTTTTTTTGTAGTGTCTGACTGTAACCATAACTTTGTCACCATTCTGCTAGGGGGGACAAGAGCTTCTGTTGAGCTGCATCCATTTCTTCCTATCCTTCTACAATCTTTATTAAAAATGACGTCCACTATGGCAGTGCACTTTATTGTCGCCTCCAACAAAAGTCTACGCAAAAGTCCGAGAGTTGTTCTTCTCAGTGTAATACACGGGGGTCTTTTAAAATAGACTTTGACACTTCCGATTGTGTTCCATCCCTTTTGCCGTGGCCACCCCTGGCAGGGCGCGCGCGAAGAAACGGGGGAGGCTCTGAGAGAAAATGAAAACTTTTGTTGAAATCTCAATGCCTGGGACTTCGGCAACTCGCTGGAACTTTTCCGGAGTAGCGCGAAACTACAAACGTAGATAGAATTCCTTAGATTGGTGATATTTCATGATGAAAAATGTAGTATCAGCAGTTTGGTTTTTAAAAACAATATTGTGCTTTCAAGTCAGTTTCTAAGCTTAAAAAAAAAATGTCTGAATTTACTAAGGAAAGACTAAAGAAGAATGATTACTTCCACAACTGAGTAATGTTGAAAAGGACTAAGAACCAGAACTACACTGATAAGTAAGCGTGAGGAAATATTTATTACTCCATTAATAAGTTGATACTTGTAATGTTGAACTAATAAAATTGTATTTTTGTACATGAATTATTTGTATATAAAGTTTTTTGTATACGCGGCTGACCATCCATGCTGTAGAAAATGGTTAACTTTTTCAATGTCACTTCTATTTCAGGGAAAGTCGCAGTTTGTATGTTCATTTGAGATTTGGGTTTTTATATTTAAAATCCACATATGGTATATTTAAGCGTGAACTTTGTGATGATCCAAGCTTTTCATCAAATATAAAATAAAATAATTAAAGTTCCTATGTATGTGGGCGTATCACATTTGTGTAGGAAGAGTTTTTCTTGTCCATACGTATTTTTCCTATGGACTGACTGCACCTCTTGATGGGGGGGAATGCAAGTCAAACTGGGAGTGAGCTGGAGAAAGGAATGGGATTGGTTTCGGGACGGTCAGCTTGGGAGCACGTGCTTGCAAGGGACTTAAATCTGGGCTAAACGAATGCGAAACAAAATATTTAAATTAAAATCGGGTTTTAATTCGGAAGAAAATTTAAATAAAGAAGTCGGGCTTTTAGAGATTCGTTCGTTCGGAATTTAAGGGAGAATAAGTATTTACGTGGTTTTAATAATAATAAAATATTTGTCGACATAATATTCCGGGAGTGTATTTTTCATGTGTGGTGTCTAAAACTAAAGTACGCTAAATATGTAATTTCCGTAAATCGCAGTGATTCTCAAACCTTCGAACATAAAAATAGCTTCCGATTGAAATTTTTGATTAAAATAAAATTAAAACAGTGGTTACTAAACGGGAAGGCGCATTTAATAATTTAATAATAAAATTCATTTATTCGCGTAAACACATAGTTTGCTGAGCTGCTCCGCAGAAGGATGAGAGATTTCAAATTATTTTCTAACACACTAAACTAATCCCAATTAACTTGCGTTTTAAAATGTATTCAATTTTCACGTTTCATAATGATTTGTTCCATATGTTTCAGTCCGAGAGACTGCTGTTGCCGAGTACCCGTATCTTAATTATTACATTTTGTATTATAAATAAAATGTTTGTCTTTCAGGTCAAAAGGGGTGAATTCAACATAGCTTTCAATCAAGTGGCGCAAATGTCCTGAAATGCTTATAAATTGTTGTATTTATTCCACACAGCCTCGCAGTTACTAACAAACACACTTTCTCTCTCACAAAACACCTGTGTCAGAAAGAATTGAACGCTGTTTGCTTAATATCTGAAATACCTGAACCTAACGGTTCTTTCGCTGCTATGAAGGAGTTCGCATTGTGTTGGAAGTGAAAGCTTTCGGCTTCCAAAACTTTCCATCAAAACTATAAATCCAATGTTGACTGACAAGGAGCCATGCTCCGGAGCACGTCCTATGTTTCCTTTGGTTCATAGCTTGACCTCTCCTTCGGCCATGGTTATCTGCGTCCTCAACATCATCACTGAACGAGGGACGAGGTTACTACCAGACTTGTATCATGACTTGGATATAGCTTCCATTGTTCCTCTGTTATGGGCTGGAGTCAACTGACGTCATTCCAACATCACAACACCTAGTTCCTGCTGGATTCTGACACCAAAATACAGTGCGAGCCTCGACATGGCGATCGAGTTTTAAAAAGTCTCCATTCATTGTTTTTGGCGTTCGGTTATTTCATGACGCGGAGTAAGGTTAGGGCCAGTCCCTTCTAAAATATCCTTCCCGTGGTCTGAAAGGACCAGGCCGTGGGGCCAACCTGTTAAATTCTTGGAGGTAAGAGGAAGATGAGCTTTCTTCGATTTTGGGTCTCTCTTGCTTACGAGCAAATGAGGAATCCCATTTACAAGGAAGCTGGGGTGAAGGGAGTCATCTTCTACTGGGCCGGTTTGTCGTACCAGTTATTAAAATCAATCCCTTCCTAAAACACACTAATGAAATTTCTCCCACAGCAAAGAGAATCTTCAAAAGGTAAGTGATCTTGGAGCGAGAAATGTTTACAACCGCTGGTTGGAGCTACGGCGCAGGGAGAGAGAAAGAAGAAGAAAAGATCAAACCATATTTTCTTTAATTTCGCTAAAACAATACTAATCAAATAACTATTATTCAATTTTTGATGTTTGATTATCTCCTGTTTAATTGAGCTGTTATTATTGTACTTGTCTTTGAAATAAATTCATCTACCATTCATGCAATTCTCCCACCAAGCATTGTCAGCTGGATCCCATACCCACACGACTGCTCAAAGAGAACCTTGATCTCCTTTTACCCCTGACTGTTAAAATTATGAATATATCTCTGATGCATGGAGTCGTACCGGCATCCTGGAAGATTTCGCATGTCACTCCTCTAATTAAGAAAAATACACTCGACGCTGACGACCCAACCAACTATAGGCCAATTTCAGGCCTCCCCTTTTTATCTAAAGTGCTTGAGCGTACCATTGCATCCCAGCTGATGACTCACCTCGAGAATAACAACTTATTGCAGAAATATCAGTTCGCTTATAGGAAGCATCATTCAACTGAGTCCGCCCTCACAAGGCTGACATCCGACTTAATTGTGGGAGTGGCATCAGGTGACATTGGTTTAGTAACGGTTCTCGACATGAGTGCCGCCTTTGACACTGTCGATCATGAAATGCTTCTTCATTGTCTGGAGTCTGAGTATGGCATCTGTGGTACTGTCATCGAATGGCTGCGCTCGTACCTGTATAATAGAAGGTGGTCCATTAGGCTTAAGTCTGACTCAACCAAAGAAGATCTTGTTTCTCAAGGAGTACCCCAAGGATCAGTCCTTGGTCCAATCCTCTTTATCTTGTACATTGGCTGTATTGATAATATTTTGGAGGAGTGTGGCATGCGAAGCTATGCATATGCTGATGATCGTGTCCTCGTTGGTTTTTGCAGTCCCGACAAAAAAGACGATCTTTTGGCCAGGACCACCCATTGCTTGGAAAGACTCACAAACGTTATGGCCTATAGACGTCTCAAACTGAATCCAACCAAGACTGAGTTCATGTGGGTCGCCTCTCCGGGTCGGCAGCACCTCTTGGGTACTCAGCCAATCTTTTTCTCTGGTGCAAGCATAATACCATCCTCCACCATATCCGTCCTTGGTGTCTTACTAGACGGAGCACTATCGATGGAGGCACAAGTGTCCAGGACAGTGAGCACAGCTTTCTTCTATATCCGCCAATTGAGCCTCATCTCAAGATGTTTGCCTGTGGATGCTGTCAAAAGCCTCGTAGCTGCTTTCGTCGTCTCCCGATTAGACTACTGCAATATCATATATGCTGGACTACCGCAGAAATTGTTTGATCGGCTGCAAATGGCTTTCAATGCTGCTGCCAGGGCAATTTTTCGACAGGGAAAGAGCTGTCATATTTCGCCACTGCTGAGAGAACTGCACTGGCTGAGGGTCCGAGAGAGGGTGGAATTTAATTTGTGTCTCACTGTGCATAGGGCCCTGAACGGCACTGCACCCCCATGTCTCGCTGAGCTATGCTCTGTCGATGGGACTTCAAAAAGACCACTACGCTCTGCCCTTACTTCTGTCAACAAGGTTATAGTGCCCAATAGAGCAAACACATCAAACTTTGCAGACAGAAGCTTTGCGGTGGCCGGGCCGGTGGCCTGGAACAATTTACCCATCGGTGTTCGCGCGAACCAGCCTACCACCACCTTCAGAAAGGAACTGAAGACACTACTTTTCTCGAGAAGCCATGGCGCCCTTGAGATGGTCCTGGACCATTAAATGGCGCCACAGGAAAGAAATCATCCATCATCATCATCATCATCTGCATTAACTGGCGTCAAAATTAAATAAACGAATCTCGCGGTAGTTTTGTCAGAAATAAAATCAAACGCGCTACTACGTGAAAGTAAAATCGTGTATAATTCGGCATCGTAACCTTTGGGTTAGTTAATTAAATTCATGAAAATATTATTAAGCTAGGCACATCTGTATTTCATCCTCACCATCATGAAAGAATTTGGGTCCACTACGAAGGTAGGTCTGAGACAGTAAAACAAAAAATGACACAACGTTCTGTTTCTACCTATCGCACATCGAGGGGTCATAACCGTAAAATAGACGATCACACAAATGCATCAAGATTATTGGCCATGATCTTACAATTTTCACCTAAGGGTGAATTGACTGGTTTCACTCCAGTTGAACCGGGAAGAAGGATAGTTCCTTTCCGAAGGGAGTTTTCCAACAGGTCAGGTTCATTTCAGTTGGACCGTGACCATGGATCCCTTCATTTCCTCCGGATTTAAGTGAGGAGGTGGAATCTTTTCAACTTATACGCGTCTGCTTGTGAATATGTAGGTATTTAATGTAAATCCTCAATGTTACACATATTTGCAACTTATATTAGATTAGAAAAGATATCAGATTTATTTTGTCGTTGTAACCTTTTTTACACATTTATTTGGGTCCTAATTTGTACATTCCAAAATGAAGTTGAACTTTTAACTTAAATTTTTAGGTAAGATTTTACAATTTCTTTTAAGTTACCACTCTATCTTTTAGTATATTACAAAAGGACAGCTCCAACCCTTCGCCGACCGACCTTGGGGTATATTTGTCCTCCACCTCGCACGGCGAACAATAAAATAAATTGCTAAGTAAATAAGTTTTAGGCTCTCGTTCGTTCTTTCTCCCTGTGTGCTATAACTTCCAACGTTCGCAAAGATGTGCTCCAGAAAAACTAAAATACGCGGGTTAATATGAAAAAATGGTATTTTTGCACACGCTCCTCTTATCGTGAATGTGATAAAAAAAAAGTTTCATAATTTTTCAAGGCGAGATTGTTTGAAAAAGTTTTGCAGATAATCAAATTAGAGACGTATAACATATGAGCACTTTTTGAAATTTCGCTTTTAAGAAAACTCGAAAAACAACCAAGACACTTTTTTCGTTGATATTATTTGAAAAAAACGTGAAGAAAACATTTCTCTCAGAGTAAAACAATATTTAAAACAAGCGTGGATTATCTTAAAACATACTGGTAAGTTAATACTTATGACTCGCATACAGTAAAATCTGAGTTCGATCTCTTGCAAAGCATATAAAAATCATTTAACCTCCAAAAACCCTCTTTTTATCTGACAAATCCATATCATTGCTAAATACCTGTCACCAACGGTCTATTTAATCAATCAACAACTATGTAAATCTATTTTGCAAAATTGGCGTTGATTAGCTTACATAACTTACTACTCTTGAGGTGTGTTTCACTCAAACAAGCGTTCACCAAATAATTCTTGCTGAAAATTTATTTCAGAAAATGTGTAGAACGTTTTATGAAAAAGACTATTTTTATTTTCGCATCAGAGTTTTTTATTATTGTTATTTAAGTATATGTTAAAAAAATATACGTTTATTAATATTATTTATTTATTTATCACATTGAATTTGACATAATATCATGTTTTATAGCTTTTTACCATATGAAATTCTTATTTCTACAAGGAAAGAAAACCTCTTTTTCTCTCCCTTGTACAAACAAGCTAACTTACACTAAAATAATATAATGATTGTGCTACGGCGTAGAGGCTGCAGAGCGGCGTAGCGGGTCGTAGAGGGGCGTCAAAATAAATTAAATCGTTAATTACATCCTTTGTGAACGTCATACAACCTTATTATGGAGGTACAAATATTAATGGCTTTAACGTTAAGCTGGAAAATCATTTTGTAGTTTGTTCATCAGCGAGTGCGGCTGTGTTAACACTACAATGTTTAATAAATTCCAATCTTTTTTTTTTGACAACAAAATAATATTTTCTTTCTTTGTGTGATAGAATGTCAGATTTTTATCATTTTATCAACGTTGGTGTTATGAATCCAGTAAGAACAGAAATATGTTTTTCACGTTTATTTATGGTTTTTAGAGAAGTTCAAATTCCAATGAATTTTAGTTTTTTTTACAGTTCTATTCATGCTCAATAGAATATTCATTTACAATAAAATTTGGTAAAACGAATATTTAATTGAATGTTATCCCTTGGTTTAAAGTTTGATGTGAGGCTGACCACCAATGCTGTAAAAAATGGTTTACTATGCCACCCATGTTTCTGGGCAGTTCGGCAAAAGTTACAGAGCTGATGTTCATTTGAGGTTTGTTTTTTGCATTGTAAGTACACAATCAGCATTTGTACGCGCGAATTAACGCGTGTCTGTTTTTGGATATGCATTTCATGTGAATTTGAAATGTAACTTTATCTTTATTACTCAGATTATAAATCGCAGAAAATATTTACTGAAACACATCTGAACATCGCAGAGTTAAGTACGCCCTACTCTGGAAAAACCTTAACAATATTGTTGCTATATAAACACAAAGGCCATTTGGCTGAAATTAATCGAGAACAAAGTACAAAGTGAGCACTGAAACAAAGCGACATTGAGTCGTGTTTGTTCGCAGCAGGCTGTTCACTTTTATGACACGTTTGTAAATATTTTTTGAAACTTGGTAAATGACGCGTGACGCATATTTGAATCAAGCCAAAAAAGTAAATACATTGGATATATGTATATATAAAATTTCCTGTCACATCAATAAGCTCAGTTGATAGAATGCTTGCATTTCATGCCGGGAACAAGGGTTCGATTCCCACCAAGGGTGTCAGAAATTATTTTCCCTTTCGGTGTTTAAATAAATACCAGCAGGGCTTACTCAGTCTTTACAATAAATATGAACCAGGACTCTCGAAAGCTGAAAAACCTTCTCTTCAACTAAAGTGGTAGGCGTAAGGCTAAAAAAAAAAAAAAAAACGCAACTAAGCTTCACATATAGTGTAACTTCTTGCCGCGTTATCCCCTAAGGGGTCGCATGTGGCGAGTTGAACCTATTTATTTTTACAGGTAAGGGGGCCGGCCTTACGCCAACCACTTCAATTGAAGTGGTGTTTTCCCAGCTCCCGAGAGAGCTGGTACTCATTTCTTGTGAAGGCTGAGTAAACCTTGTCGGTATTATTATTTTTGGGTTTGAAATAAACACCGAAACGGGAAATCATTTCTGACACCCTCGCACTCGGTAGGATTCGAACCCGAGCTCACGGCATGGAATGCAAGCACTCTACCAACTGAGCTATCGACCGGACATAAGGCTGGCTCAGTTAAATAAAAATAAACATATATAGGTTGATGTAGCTTTATTGAGTTTGGGTTTTTGGAAAATGATCATAAGCCCTACCGTTCTCGTTGACCGTCCCTGAAACAGGGACATAGCAAACCACTTTTTACAATATGGGTGGTCAGACTCACACCAACCTAATAATAAATTGTTGTAATTATTATATTATAATTATAGTCGAAATATAATATTCCCCCTAGCTGTAATTCGTCTGATTTCTCATCAAAGTGCGTGCACACTTGCCTCTACTTCTTGCATAAACATAAGGAATGATCCAGCCCTTAGAGACTGGCGAAACCTCCCACTGACATTTGGTGATAGGGGATGTAAAAAATACAGAGCAGGGGAAGAAATCCATCGTGAGATAACGTGGTGTGGAATGGAGGCTTTAACTTACTTACCAGTTTCTTGAAAAGTCCATAAAAAATATCTCGATTATTTTTGTTTGATATTTCTGTGACTCACCTGAAACAAAAAAAAAAATAGCAAAAATTAGAAAAAAGAAGTCAATTAACAAGTTCTTTTTAAAGTTTATTTCAGTTGTAAGTGGAAAATAAATTAATACAAAGATTGTTTATTTGGTGAGGTCTGTTTTTGTGTGAATTTAATTTGCTTGAATGAGCAATTTTCCAATCTTTTAAATGAGTTCTTGAACCTTGTAAATACATAATATTTGTATAACTTCCTTGCCTTGTAGGTCGTGTCTGTTTGTGGGCATGCATTTAATACAAATTTTTAACGTTAATATCGCCACCTTAAAGGTTAAACTAAAGAGTGTTAATTCGATGATTTGAGAAATAGTATTGAAAGTTACATCTCATAGTGATTTAAGTAATTATAAGGCAGTGTTCATGAAACAGTTCTAAACCACAGGATTTGAACAGATTTTTTTTTTATTTTCCTTAGTAAAAAATAGAAAAAACCACTCTCGCTTCCTACTTATCTCACTTATTCAGTTTTACCTTCAAAGTATCGATAAACTTTTGCAGCTTAGATTATAGATTAGTATTAAAGACTGTGTCCATCTCGTTAACCTTTAATCTACAGACCGGACTGGACACACTCAATACATTAAATCCAATTAATTACTAGACGGATTTAATGTGATTGTAAATACGATATTGACACAGGACTCCATCGCATTGTATCAAAGGCATTTTTATCATCAGCGGATCCATTGTTCTCAGATCCAGCGCTATCGGGAATAGGACGAGGCTGTGGCAGCGTCTGAAATGGAATCTCACAGTAATCACAGCCTCTTCCCCGGAGGGCTAATGCTGCATATTGAATCAAACCGTAGACATCTGTGGCTTACACGTGTCAGGGGGTGGATGAGGGTGAGGGAGCAGAAGGGGGGCTGACACCCCATCCTCATTGGTGAGTGAGAGTGGAAATGGAACCCCTAATAATTGCACTATTCAGTAAACACAGTGTTTTCTTTCCAAATCAGATATTGTAAATATAAGCAGTTTACAAGCCAGTTAACAAACGCAATATAAATGAGCTTTACATATAGAGTTACTTCTTGCCACGTAATGTTCAAAGGGTTTCACATTTGGCGAGTAAAACCTTTTTTATTTTTTCAAGTAAGGGTGCAGCATTACGCTAACCACTTCAGTTGAAGTGGGGGGTACTAGATATTGCTTGAACATTCAATTCAACCAATGGAGTCTTATCTTATTCAACCTAAGTTGCAAAAATATGGAACATTTGGGATTCACATAATATTGATTAACTCAAGGAAACACGTATATATATACCTGTAAAAATAAATAGGTTTAATAAGTTCGTAGGTTCGACTCGCCACACAAATCTCAAACAAATACAAAATTGTTATAAGTAAATACCTAAAATGAACTTATTTCTTGATAGACTTATACAATTACTACCAAGGGCAATTCACAAACACAACTACATAATATTATTTGTTACAGTATTTATAGTAAATTATACACTGTTTACATTGTAAATACTTCATCATTATATTTAGCTATCATTGTAGCTGCATCACGATATTTAACTACGAAATAAAATAACCGTTTCCCTGCAAATGCACTCTCCGTACAGGAATATGATTAAGTGCTGCAGCTCTACGCGAGGTAAACAAATCCCCGGAGCGCGGTTACGAATTTTATTTCACATCCTCAAAGTGGTATAAATTTGACGCATAAATATCTATTCCCCGGTAGGGAAGCGGCGCCCACCTCAAGAAAATAAGAGAAATGTGGAATGTGCAGTACCTATGATTTCGCCGGTAGGTAGTCTAGTGGTTAACACTTTGAACTCATATTGGAAGGTAGGAGTTGCATGTAGTGAGCGGAACCTTTTGTTTTTTACAGGTAAGTGGGCCGGCCTTGCGCCAACCAGTGGGGTTTCCCAGCTTTCTCGAAAGCTGGTTCTCATTTCTTATGAGGGCTTAGTAAACCATGCCCTGTATTTAATTATGGACTTGAAATAAACACCAAAACGAGAATTTTTATCTTTAATCTTAGTTGCAAAGATAAATTAACATTCAAAACTCATATCAAATGCTTGCCCACAAACAGGTAAGTTCGCGCTTACAAGTGCTGAATCTATACTTGCAACTTAAAACAAAACCTCAAATAAACATAAACCCTACAACTTTTGCCAACCTTCTCTGAAATAGGGGTGACATTGGCAAAATGAACCATTTTTTACAGTATGGGTGGTCAGCTTCATACAAGCCTATAAGTCTAGGAACTGGAAGCACCGAAACGGGAAATCATTTTGGACACCCTTTATGAGATTCAAATTCGATCTCTCGGCATGGAATGCAAGAACTCTAACTGAGCTATCGATATTCAGATATTCTTACTTGAAAGTGTAACATTGTTCAGAAAAAAATATATTTGTGAATTTGGTAAAAGTGATTTTGCATTTAAGGGATGCGCACAGGAAAATTCACAAAAATTACAAAATTTATTATGCAAATACAAGTGGATTCAGTGCAAAACCTCGCTCAAAGATAATACTCGGTAGGGAAAGAGGGTTGAGCTCCCTACATATACATACAAACCTCTCCGTCTAAGGACGTACCCGTGTAGAGGCAGGAGGCACCAACACTTTGATTCTAAGCGTATTTGATTTAGAGCCGTATGTAAATACAATCTCGGCAAGCCCAACCAGAGGATGTTTGCCTTACATTTGTTCAGACTCCATCTTGCTATCCACAAAGTATAAACTCCAAGTTATAACTCAACTCAAAAATCTACTAAAATTTAAGCAGTCACTAGCAGCGCTGCTTTAGTTTGTTTGTATTTTTTTATGTTTGGTTTTGTACTTGGGGTGATGTTCCCTTCCTTACACACGGCTACCCTGTCTGTGGCGTCTCGGGCAAATAAAAACTTTTCCGGTTTGAATTAATTATTATTGTTTGGGTGGGATCGCCGGCATGACAATGTTGGTATGACTTTTTAATTATTTTGTTCAAATGTTTGTTTTGTTGCGTGTTGTGCGAATGGTTTTTATTTTTTCCTGATACGTAAAAACAATGTCTGATTTAAATTTAGGATAACAAAAAAAATGATTTAAAAAAATGATGGGTAGGCAGAGGTCGCGTCATGTAAAAAGAACGTTGAAAATAAGTGGAGAAGCGCATGGGTTACAGTCGCACCAGTACCAAATAGACAGATAAATCGCCTAGTGCGCAGCTTGCTGCTAGCGTTCTTTTTACATGACGCGACCTGTCGATAATACGTGTTTTTCTTCAGGTTTTTTGTCCAAAGTATAGAACGATTAAGTTGGTGCAATTCGGTTTATTTTTACTTACAAGTTGATATTGAGCTGACATCTCATGCTGTACAAAAATGACACTGGTAATGTCACCCCTGCTTAAGGAGAGATCGGCCAAAGTCGCAGGATTTATGTTCATTTGAGGTTAGGTTTATTAATTTGTCATTACCCATGCAGAATTTGTAAAAGTGAACTTAAACGTTTCTGCTTGTGGGCATGCAATTAATATTAATATTAAAATTGTATGAATCTTTGCAACGTAGATAACAGATATAGCATAGACTTGAACAGAATGTTTTACCCTGGTAATGCAAAGAAGATTTAATAAATGCGATCGTCTGTTGAAGAGAATTGATAAAAAAAAGAGACTAGCTTGCGAGGCAAAGATAATAATTACACAAGTATAGATGGAAGGAGGAAAAGGAGGTCACAGATATCAATAAAGAGCCTCAGTGTACCCCAGGCAGGCTTTACGATAGATCGCTGCCTTATAATGCTTCATTACAGTGCGGGCTTATTAAAAACTTTTACCCTAGAGAGTAGGGGGAAATAAAACATCGCGAGAGGGTCGAGAAAGTTGTTGGCAAAGTTTTTTTTTACGCTCTTCTCCCTTAAATGTTATGATTTCATATAACCGTGATGTTTTTTTTGTATTTCTCTGTAAGGGTCGTAATTCTGACGTCATTATGGTAAAGGGTGAAATGATTGTTTTGAATAAAAAACAAATAATAGTACAACAAAAAAAAGTTGTTCAAATTAAAAAAAAAAAATTTTTCGAAACGATCGATTGAAAAGTCTACAAGGGTTGCAAGGCTTATTATGTTCATTAGTGGTTTGAATATTTTTTAAAGTGTGAACTTATACGTGTTATTTGGTCGAAGTACATTGATAGTGATCTGAAAAGTTTTACATGTTCTGCAGGATCATACATATATGATATGTCTTTAATCTAAGTTGCAAAGGTGTATAAACAATTAAAATTCATACTAAATGCATGCCAACAAATGACACGTGTAAGTTTGCGCTTACAAATTCTGCTTGTGTACCTACAAATTAATATTCAAAGCTAAAATAAACACTTTTTCCAGCCTCCCCTGAAACAGGGGTGACATCGGCAAAGTGGTGACTATCATCGTAATCCTCAAGACTAATCCTCCTATGTAAGTAATAAGTATACTATCAACTCTTTTTCCTTGATTGCAAGAATACAACAATATACGAAATCAGATTATAAAAATAAGAAAATAAAACAGCTAAAAAGTGTTGTATATGTGTGGAAGTAGTATATAGTTATTAACTTGTTTTTCAGTCTCTCTTTTTCAGCGATCTGTAAGCACTTTCCGATCTACCTGGCGCATCCTTACAACTACCTTACATGAAACAAACATAGCAAGTATGAAACATTTTGTGTAAACTGAAGCATAGCGTTTTACCAAAAATATTTAATTTAACTTGTATCCCTTTACCTACATACTGAGGACTACGATATTTAGAAAGCATATGACAAACCCTGCGACTATTTTTTAATATAAGACATTTTAAGTACATACATTTCATTTTTTTTTTTTAAACTTATTTCTATTACATAATATTCAATTGTTTTATATGCTATACCTCACCAAGAAGAGTCAAAGCTCTTGTGTGTGGTGAGGGATTCACAATTAATTTAGTCAATAGTAATAACACATTTATTTTAGTTATTTAATATATTTAAATTATAAACTAGAAATTTATTTAAGTTACTTCATACACTTAAGTCAAATACTTATGATGTGTATTTTCAGTGTGAAGAGATCTGAAATGTGGAGAAATCAAATTAAAATAAGAAAAAACTGTATATTAAACAAAAGCAAATATATAAACATAGATAATATAGGCAAGTAGGTACCAAAGTATAATAAAATAAAAACATACATACATATGATTTATAGAGGTCTACTAATGACAAGAAAAAACAATACAAGGCACAGGCAATAATATCAAGTGGTATACAAATCTAATATTTTTCGAAATGTTTTTTAAGTTTATTTTTAAATACATGATAATCTTTTATATTTTTTAGTTCAGTCGGTAATTTATTAAAGTTTGTTACACCAACATAAATGAAGCTATTTTGATAATGTTTTGTGTCAAATTTTGACATTTTGAGGTTATGTTTGTATCTTGTTGAATAATTTGTTTCTAATTTTAATTGTTGTTTTTCCTTTAATATTTGCAATATGGCGTTTTTTTTAAAAATGATATCTACTGAGGGAACTTTAAATATTTTAAATACTAATTCAGTCGGGTAATTCGATGGTTTTTTTAATATTATCTTATTGATTAATTTTTGAATTATTTTTACAGGGTTTAATGTGTTTAAGTATGACCCTCCCCATCCTATAATGCCGTACTGTAATATAGATTGCACAATTGCGTAGTAGACTCTTCTTAAGTTATCTATTCCGAGTATATTTCTAAGTCTTATAAATATGTATATGCACTTTCTGATTCGTTTTATCAGTTTACTAGTATGTTCTTTCCATTTTAATTTACTATCTATGTCAACGCCTAAATATCTTGTAGTATCTGTTTGCTTTAGTATTGAGCAGGTTAGATTACAATTCGTTTTATTACATTTATTTTGTTGATGAATAAATACGTTTAAATTTAGATTTAATTTATTTTCATTAATAGAGAACGGGACAATGTAAGTTTTTTCGCTGTTGAGTGTTAACAAATTCACGTCGAACCAGTGCTTTAAATTGTCAATGTCAACATTTGCTTTATTGGTGACACTATTCCAATTTGTATCTTCGATGATAATAACTGTATCATCGGCATAGGATATTATTTTTCCGTTTAGTTTCAGTGTAAATACATCATTGACATATAATATAAATAATAAAGGGCCTAATACTGTGCCCTGTGGTATTCCGAAATTACTAGTTTCTATTTGGCTGTACACCTCATTTATTTTGACAACTTGAGGTCTTTGATATAGATAGCTTGTTATCCACTCGAGTGTCCTGCCTTGGAAACCGATACTTTCTAATTTTGAAGTCAATTTGTAATGAGATATGCTGTCAAAAGCTTTTTTTAAATCTATGAATATACCGATACATTTACGAGATTTGTCCAATGCATTCAGTACATAGCTAGTTAATTTAGCAATTGCATCTTGTGTGCTTCTATTTTCCATAAAACCAAACTGGTTTTCATTTATTATATTATTGCTTTTTATATATGCGTTGATTCTTCTTTTAACTATTTTTTCAAATATTTTAGCTATTATATTATCTAGGTTTTTGGCAGTTACTTCGTGAAAGTTCATTTTAATAGATTAAAATAAAAAACTTATTTGTTACAATTCACATGAGCTTTTATTATTTTTTAAACACTACCGGTTTCGGGAGAAGCAATACCTCCCATCTTCAGGTGTAAATATAAACTAACATACAAATACAATACATTATGACGTGAGGATTTGAATTACTGAGGGGGAGGGGGGGGAGTGTTATGTGGGCGGGGTGTAGTAGGAAACATAGAAAGTAGGGGAGAAGTGTTAGGAAATATAATACTATTTAACCATCTAACTAACATCTACTATTCAACCATCAAACTAATAGCCAGCAACAATGGATATGAACACAAACTAATAGACAAATTACTTAATAATAAAAAACATAAAATACTTACCAAAAGATATCTGTACTCTGGACTCGATAATAATATCACAGAAAATAAATACTGGAAAAAAAATTGTATACACAGGCCCATTATCCACCAAAATTTCAAAAATACTCCCCACCAATATTAAGCCCGCGTTTTATACAAATACGAACTTAAAAACTATCCTCTTTAACTCAAAAGATAAAATAGACTACATGATGAAAAGTGGAGTTTACGAGATCTCTTGTGGAGATTGCGATCTGAAATATATAGGTCAAACTGCAAGAAACCTTAAAACTAGAATTCAAGAACACCGCCGTTGCCTAACAAGCAACGGTCATTCTGAATTCGCTAACCATATAATAGAGTCTAACCATTCCTTTCATACCCACACACTAAAACTCCTTCACTCCATTCCCTACAAAGGTAAAATCATGAATAATTTTGAAAACCTAGAAATCCAAAAAAATATTAATTCAGTAAATAACCTCTTAAATAGTATTATATTTCCTAACACTTCTCCCCTACTTTCTATGTTTCCTACTACACCCCGCCCACATAACACTCCCCCCCCTCCCCCTCAGTAATTCAAATCCTCACGTCATAATGTATTGTATTTGTATGTTAGTTTATATTTACACCTGAAGATGGGAGGTATTGCTTCTCCCGAAACCGGTAGTGTTTAAAAAATAATAAAAGCTCATGTGAATTGTAACAAATAAGTTTTTTATTTTAATCTATTTTAGCTATGTTTGATATTAAAGAGATAGGTCTGTAATTTGTTATATCATCCTGTTCACCAGATTTAAATATTGGAATTATTATGGATTTTTTATATATATTTGGAAATTTTCCAGTCTCAAAACTTTTATTTATAATGTACATTAGTGGTTTTGAAATTTCTTTTTTAATGTGTTTTAGTGTATCGATAGTTATGCCATCAAATCCTGGAGTTGATCCTCCTTTCATATTGTCAATAATTTTTTCAACTTCCTGTTCAGTACAGCTGTTAAGGATTTCAATTTTGTTTGTGTTTGTTTTTATTGTTGGCATTGTGACTGTGTTTGTTTGTATCAGTTTAGCAAGATTTTTTCCTACATTAACAAAATAATTGTTAAAAATGTTTGCAACTTTAGTGGGTTTTGATTCGCAGCTTATTTTTGTGTTTTCATATGTGATTTCATTTATAACATTGGTTTTTTGTTTTTTTTTATCAATTATCTCATTTATTACCTTCCACACTCTTTTGTTATCATTTTCGGTGTTGCCTAACTTTTTTTCATAATATTTTTCTTTAGTGGTTTTTATTAAATACGTGAGCTTTTTTTTGTACAACTTATAGTGTTTGTATATGCTTTCATCGTTTGGTCTTTTAGTGGTTATTTTGTAAAGTGTTTGCTTATGTCTTATTGAAACTATTAGGCCATGGGTGATCCATGCTTTGATAGGTTTATATTTAGATTTTGTTTTGTTTATGTTCATTGTTGACTCATTAATGATTTCAGTTAATTTCATGTTAAATAAATTGTTGCTTTCATTTACATCACTACATTTATATACTTCAGACCAATTTTCATTTTGTAGTTTATTTTTTAAAATGTCTAGGTGTAGAAACATGGTTTTTAAGTTTTTTTGTGTTGTATCATTTATTTTACTTGGAATATCTAATTTGTATTTTAAAATACAAGAATAATGGTCAGTAATGTTTGTATGTATGACTGCGGATATTATATTATGATATTCCGGAATATTTGTAAATATGTGGTCAATACACGAAGGTCTTTGATTTTTGATGTTTCTAGTGTAAGAATTTATACAAGATAAGAAGTTTAATTCGGCGAGCATATTTAAGTAGTTGTCTTTATCGTTCGATGAATAATCATTCGCTATATTTAAGTTGATATCGCCTACAATAATAGATCTTTTGTTTTTATTTCTAATTAATACGCTTTTTAATTCGTTAACAAACTGGGATAAGACTGTTGCATGTGTTCGATATATGGCAAAAATATTAAATATCTCGTTTTGTACCTTGATTTCAATATTAAGTATATAAGTATATTTTATGTCATTTATTTCTTTAAAACTAATCATTTTACATTTTTGTGATAGAAATAATGATACGCCGCTATTCTTATTAATTTTGTTTAGTGTTGTGAAGTAGCTATAGTCAGGGATATTATAGTTCATTTCACCTGCGCTATGCGTCTCCGTTAACACTATAACATCCGGTGAACATTTTAATGATTTTAATGTTAGTACAAATTCGCTAAAAATTTTTTCGATGCTTCTTATGTTCATATGAAATAATAATAACGTATTGGCGGATTTATGTAAATTTATGTTTATGTCATTGATCGAATCAAAAACCCGTTCATCAATGTTCATTTTTTTATCAAGAATATTATCTTCGAAGTTAAACATTTTTTTATTTTAAGGTTGGATAAACATATATTAGGTATTATTCATAATCAATGCGTTCTTTTGCTCTTTTAATCATTTTTTGTCTGTAGCTACATGTTATGCTGGTTGTTCTATGGTTTGAGTCACTTTTAGCTTTATATTTAATATTCAAAAAATGGCAGTTGCTGCAGATTTGGTTGTTTTTTAAATTTGTACATTTGTCATACGTATGTTCTTCTGCGCAGTGAGGACATGTTGGGGGCCTTGTCCTGCTTAGGCATCTTAGTGCAGTGTGCCCAAACTTCAGGCAGTGGTAGCACTGCACCAGAGTATTACAGTCCTCCACTAGCGCTCTGTTGTATTTTATGTTTATTTTTCCTTTTTCTAGGATTTTCTTAAGTCCCCCTGTGGTTTCCATGATGTAGTTTGTCATTTCTCTCTGTTTTCCACTTTGTTTGTCAATACTTTTTAGCTCTTTTATCAGTTTCATGTTGCTTCTTTCCCTTTCGTCTATACCCTCATTTTGCATTGTAATGCCCATTATGATTTCCTCTTCCGTAAGGTTTCTTTCAAGTCCTTTTAATACTATGTATGGTTTCTTTTTTTTAAATTCCTCTGCCATTATTTCCTTCCCAAGTGTACTTGTAATTTCCTTAGTTAATTTTTCTGCACTTTTTTTCTCAGCGCAAATGATTGTAATTTTATTTTCACCTGTTGTTTTCATTCCAGCTATTCCAATTTTTAAATTCGTCACATCAGTTCTATTTTTAATTTTTGTTTTCATTTCGTCCGCCTTTAATGTGTTTTTTTTTTATTCTACTTGTATTGCATATTTTGTTTCTTCTCTGTTTTTATCTTTTATAAATGTGTTGGTAGAGTTTGTTACAGTCGCGTATGTTTTGCGTCCACTTGTTGTTCCTCTTAGTTCTATTCTTAATTCTTGTATCTCCTTCCTACACTCTTCTATCTGTGATTTTAAGTCCTTGAATTGCCCATTTAATTCTTCTTTTATATCGGCGAATTTTTTTTCCATGAATTCCATGATTTCTTCCTTCATTTCTTTCTTTGCTCTCGTCATCTTCTCTTTTTTGTTTTTTGTTTATTAATCTGTGTTAATTTTTAATTTAGTCACTCAAGTTACTCGAACACATCGCGAACACGCGTTTGGTGACGCTGTAAATTTACAGCGATGCGATGTTCCTCGCTCGGCGGCTGATTGTGAACTAACTACTATTGAAGCCATTCTCTTAAGCAAGGGGATATTAATCCACTTTTACAGTTTTTGTGTGTTCAAACTCGTACAAACCTCAAGGAACAATCTATAATCTAAGTAGCGAAGACATATACAAATTAATAATTCATATTAAATTCATGACCACAAACAGACACGTATAAGATCGCGCTTAAAAATTCTGCATGTGTACTTACAATTTATATTCAAACTTCAAATGAACATACGCCCTGCAACTTTTACCGACCTTTTTTTTAACTGGGTGACATTGGCAAAGCGACCGTTTTTTTACAGTGTGGGGGATCAACCTCGTACCAGCCTTTAAGTGAAGGAACAATAATTGCATTAATGAATATAGAATGGTACAATTCAATCATTGTAAATCATTGTGAGATTGGTTTTGTGAGTTGTTGTGCGTGTTAGTGTTGTAATGTTTTTTGTTTGTTAACATTCTTTCTGTTTCACCAAAGATCTTTTTTTTCCTTTTTAAGTGTATTTTAAAAGATACTTTTTGCAGGTTATGACGATGTGCTGGCAATTTTTTAAGAGCGCCGTTTCGTGATGTAATCACTTCAATCTACAAATAGTTCCAGAAATTTTCTGAATAATTAAATAAATAAACACATACATTCCAACTAAAATAGCACCTCTAGTGAGAGTTTTAATTTGCACGCATTTTTGTTAAAACGCTTTAGTTAAGTGTAAACGTAACAAGAACACAGCCAAAGGAAGTGTACAGGTATTCTTTGAATGGAATAAAATAAACTAGCTACCCCCGGTATTGCAGGGGTTGGGCTCTTTGTCGCACGAGGGTGGACTGGTATTCACATTCTATACCGGCGACGCTACAGCCCTTTTATTACTGACCGGGAAAATATTATTTTCTGTAAAAAAGCACATCCTTTGTCATAGTTTGAAATATAATTGCATGCAGTTTTATAGAGTATACTTTAATAATTATTGTTATGAAATGTCATTGTTTATTTTCAATGGTTTTTCTGTTTTATTGGTCTGATATAAGCTCGTGTGCATGAAAATTTCAATAATGAATAATTAATAGATGATATTGATACCTATTTCTGGCCAGGCAGAAAAGGTTGGGGAATTGTATTCCTCTTCACAAATCTATTAAAAAAAAATACATCACATAATTTTTGCGAAATTATGAAAGTTTGTTAGTATTCTATAAGAAAGAAAACTTTGAAAACAAAAACAGGTGTTGGTTAATCTTTCAAACGCCGTTTTGTATGATTGGAATACATTTTCTGTTATCCGACTCCAAACATTTGCCATTATGTCCACTTAGTGCTTGTTTGTCTTATGTGCATCATAACGGTTTGGGCATATGGAGAGAATGAATGAGGAAAGACTGACGAAGAAAGTATATTGTTATGTAAATATAAATATTGAAATAAGTATGGGTAGTTATAGTGTTATGTAAATATAAATATTGAAATAAGTATGGATAATTATAGTTATAAGAATCCTCAAAAGTATTGGTAGGTAAGATCGATAATTATGTATAAGTGTAGAATTCTCTAGGCTAAGTAGGTATTTGTTATAATTATAGGAATACTGTATTGCATTGGTAGGTAGGATTTTGGTTGTGTCTAGGTAGTACGTGAAACATCGAGAAGTAATAATTACTCTGGAACCGTCTGGCGACTTTAGTTCTAGATCATACTGCTCTACAGAGTATAAAGGTGCGAATGGCCTGCAGAGCGGGCCAGTATCATAGAGACTTACAAACACATCGAAGTCATCTGATCAGTGAACCAAAACCAAGTGGAATAATCGAGAAAGTAGTGTGAAAATAAATTTTGTAACTGTGTAAAATAAATAACTATTGAAGAAGACCTGTGTATTTTTAATTTGAAGACAATTGAACCCTAATTTCGTAACAATTGGCGTCAGGTGCGGAATTGTCAAGAAAAATTAAGATCTTCTGTCTAAAAATAAATAAAATAAATTAAATAGTGTTAAAATGAACTTTATTCAAATTGAACTTTGTGTGAACTGACTTTTGTGAAAACAAGTGTTTAAATAAATTTTTGTTAAAAAAAAAGACGCAAAAGCAAGTTGCTTATAAATTCTGGAACATCATATGGAACATAATTCTGGACATAATTCTGGACATAACATAATGACTATTTTACCGCATTGAGAAAGTCATCAAATTGGACCATAGTTTTTTTATTATTGTGTGTGATTAAAAAAATAAAATAAATAAATAAAAATCTTGAAAAATATTACGAAAGAACGTTCCAGATTCATCGAGAAAAAGTTTTTGAATAACTATCCTTTGTTTACAAGTGTGTGAATGTACATTAACTACCTACCTGTGTGTTTGAAAGACTTGAGACGAAATAAATAATTATGTACTATCAGACATTATTATGTTAAAAAAATATTGGTGAATTAAAAAATAAATATTAAAAGACAGTACCTACCAATCAGTGTAATCAGATAAATTATTATTTTGCTAAAGTACGTATTCAAAACAGCTATATATAAAACTCAAAACTTGTATTAAATAAATTTAAAAATATTTTTGTTTTGAAGTAAATTTTGAAAAAAATGGCAACCAAAGTGAACATCAAGGACCTCAAAGTCACTGAGCTTAAAAATGAGCTTCTGGAGAGGGACCTGGAGACCTCAGGAGGGAAGGCGGCCTTACAGGCACGCCTCATGGAGGCCTTAGAACAGTCAGGCGAAGACCCGGCATATTTTGTCATGGCGTCTGGAGGGGACCGCGCCTTGGACGAGCTAAACCTCAGCATCACCGGAAACTTCACTTCCATGGAGGAAAAGCTGAAAGTGGAGATGGCTGACAACGCCAAGACCCTGAGGGAAGACCTGAAGGCGGAGATGGCTGACAACGCCAGGACCCTGGAGGAGAAAATGGCTGACAATTCCAAGACCCTGAGGGAAGACCTGAAGGCGGAGATAGCGGATAGTCTCACAACCCTGAAAGGAGAAATAGAGGAGAAGATGACAACCAACCTCTCGGCCCTGAAGGGGGAAATGGAGACTCGGATGTCAAACCTGGAAGACCGTCTGCGTGCCGAGCTGGCTGACAAGTGCCAGATGGAGTCCACCAGAATCTCCCCCAAAGGCGGCCTTCACGACGAGACCGACCAGGGATGCTCAACTCCAACCAGGATCACAAGAGGGGATGATGACCCTTCCCTAGCCAAGCACAACCTCCCAACCTTCGACGGGAAGACGTCGTGGGAGGAATACTTGACCCTCTTTGAGACGGCTGCCATGATGGGAGCCTGGAGCCAGCAGAAGAAGGCTTCGGTTCTCAGCCTGTCGCTCCGAGGAGACGCTCTCAGGGTTCTGCAGGCCATACCCCTGGACAACCGTGGTGACTTTGGGCAGCTGAAGCAGCGCTTGGATATGCGCTATGGCCACAAGTGCCTGGAGCAGCTGTACAAGTCGCAGCTGAACACAAGGGTGCAGAAGCCCAACGAGAGCCTCCAGGAGTTTGAAATGGACATCGCCCGCCTGGTACGAGACGCTTACCCGACAGCCTCCGACGACATCTGTGAGAGCTTGGCAGTGGACAAGTTCCTAAATGGATTGCGGGAATGGGAGACGCAACAAGCCGTAAAACTGGCCCATCCCAAGGCTTTGAACGAGGCGCTCAGCCAAGCTCTCGAGTTTGAGGCTGTCAAACAGTCCATCAGGGGCCACGCCAGGGTTCGTGCAGTCGAGGCAGAGGAGGTCAAGCTACCTACAACCGAGGAGCTAATTGAAAAAGTGCTGGAACGTCTGAGACCTCGAAGACGAGACCCACGCTGCTGGAACTGCGGACAGCTGGGCCACCTTAGCACCAAGTGTCCCAAGCCTCAGAAACCCAGAAAACAGGCTGCGGAAAACTAGAAAGGGTTAATGGGAAGGGGCAACCGTTGACCCACGCTGGAGAGGCCCTGAAATCTGCTGCTACTGTCGCAACCGTGAGAGGAAAAGCCAGCAGCATTTTTATCAATGGCATAATAGATGGAGTAACTCGTGAACTACTGGTGGACACGGGAGCAACCAGGACAATTCTGAGACGCGACATAGTGGCACGAGGCAAGCAGATTGCACCAACAAAGTGGTCTCTGCACACCGCCACGGGAGAGTCAGCACAGGTGTATGGGGAGACGATTGCCACCTTCCAAATTGGCAGCACCACTTTTGATCATCGGACGTTAGTGGCCAACATTGAAGAAGACGTTATATTGGGAATGGACATACTGGACAGATTTGGGTGCAGTTTAAATTTAAAGAAAGGGTCCATTAAAATTGGAAATGAAGAAGTCATCCTGCAAAGACGGAAAGAACTGGCTGCACGTGTTATCCTAGCCAAGAATACCGAAGTGAAGGGGCGATCCGAGATGATAGTGAGTGCCCGCCTGGATTCCAGTAGTACAAATGACCAAATCTGTATGATAGAACCGGAGAACATGGACAATGTTAACAAAGGAGTCATGGTGGCAAGAACGGTGATTCGCGCAAAGGAGACCATTCCTGTCAAGATCATGAATGTGAACAGCTACCCAGTTAAAATGAATGAAGGTTTTGTTTTGGGCAGATGTGAGAGGATAACTTCCATTGTGCAACAGATGACAAACATGTCATGCGAAGGAAACAAATTGTCAACACAATTGGAAGCCCTGGTCCACGACGCTTCCCAAGGTCTAACCGAGGAAAACAAACGGAGAGTGAGGAGTTTGATCTGCCGCTACCAGAACATTTTCGAGGACTCTAATGGCCGTCTGGGAAGAACCAAGGTAGTGCGACATAGCATAGACACCGGAGAAGCGAGACCAATAAAACAGGCTCCAAGAAGACTACCCTTTGCAAAGCGGGAAGAAGCTGACAAGATCATCAAAGACATGAGCAAGGATGGCATCATAGAACCATCAAGTAGCCCTTGGACATCCCCGGTGGTACTGGTGAAAAAGAAGGATGGTACCACGAGATTTTGTGTGGACTACAGACTGCTCAACGATGTTACGAAAAAGGATAGTTACCCTCTGCCAAGGATTGACGACACTTTGGACACATTGGCAGGATGCACCATTTTTTCCACATTGGACCTGAAAAGTGGCTACTGGCAAGTTGAATTGGATGCCAAAGATAAGGAGAAAACTGCATTCTCGACTGGATCTGGACTTTGGCAGTTCACCGTGATGCCATTTGGCTTATGCAATGCCCCCGCCACGTTTGAAAGGCTGATGGAGAATGTGCTGCGAGGACTATCATGGGAAACCTGCCTGGTATACTTGGATGACATAATCATCCTGGGAAAGGACTTCAACCATCAGTTGAGAAATCTGGAGCAAGTTTTCGGGCGACTACAAGACGCTGGACTGAAGCTCAACCCGAAAAAGTGTAACCTGTTCAAGAAACAAGTAAATTACCTGGGACACATAGTTTCTCAACGTGGAGTTGAAGTTGACCCTGCCAAAATCAAGGCAGTAAGAGACTGGCCCGTGCTGAAGGACAAACATGAAACTAGGAGTTTCCTGGGGCTGTGCACTTATTACAGGAGGTTTGTGCCAAGATTTGCGGACATTGCAAAACCGCTCACCAAGCTTACGGAAGAAAACACTCGCTTCCATTGGAGTGATTCCTGCGCACAAGCATTTGAAGAGCTTAAGGGAAGATTAACAAGTGCCCCCATCTTGAGCTACCCACGAAAAGATGGAAAGTTCATCCTGGATACCGACGCTAGTAATGTGGGGATAGGAGGCGTCCTTTCCCAAATACAGGATGGGCATGAGACTGTTCTGGGTTACTTCAGTAAAGTGCTTTCCAAGCCAGAACGAAATTATTGCGTGACCAGACGAGAGCTTCTTGCCGTGATAAAATCAGTGGAACACTTCCGCAAATACTTGTACGGGAGAAAATTCACACTACGGACTGATCATGCTGCACTGGTTTGGCTTCTGAAATTCAAAAACCCAGAAGGGCAAGTGGCTAGATGGATTGAAAGGCTCCAGGAGTATGATTATGACTCCGAACATAGACCTGGCACGCTTCATCGAAATGCGGATGCATTATCCAGACGACCATGCGCCAGTGACTGCAAACATTGCAGCAAGATGGAGGACAAGGTAGCAATTGTCCAAAGGACGACCACCGAAGATGAGGACTGGCAAGATGAAAAATTGGCGCAAGACCAACTGAATGATCCGGACTTGAAGTATGTGATGGAATGGGCGCGAGAAGGAGAAAGGCCAACCTGGGAAAAACTCGCCCCCTTATCACCAACTGTCAAGGCTTATTGGGCTCAATGGGGATCCATAGTGATAGAAGGAGGGTTTCTGAAACGAAAGATCGAGAAGGAAGACGGCACACTTAGAAGAAAGCAAACCCTCGTTCCGAGGAGCCGAGTACCGGAAATCCTTGGACTGCTGCATGGAGGAACTTCTGGAGGACATCTAGGCGTTAAGAAGACGCTGGAGAAAGTGAAAGAGCGATTTTACTGGATCAACTGCAGCGAAGACGTCAAAGATTGGTGTCGAAAATGTGTAACCTGTGCAACGGCCAATGGACCGCAAAGGAAAAGGCGAGCACCAATGCGTCAGTACAATGTTGGCAGCCCCTTTGAAAGAATTGCCATCGACATAGCTGGCCCATTTCCTACAACTGAGAAGGGTAACAAGTACATCATGGTGGTGATGGATTACTTCAGCAAGTGGGTGGAAGCTTACTCAATCCCTAACCAAGAGGCCGTAACCGTGACTGAAGTTCTAGTTACCGAATTTATCAGCAGGTTTGGCGTACCCCTGGAATTACATTCTGATCAGGGAAGGAACTTTGAAGCTGCTATCTTCCAGCAAATGTGTGAGCGGCTAGGGATCTACAAGACCAGGACCACTGCGCTACATCCACAGTCTGATGGAATGGTGGAAAGGATGAACCGTACCGTGGGGAGGTACTTAGCCAAAGTAGTGTCCAGCCATCAGCGGGACTGGGACCGACATCTGCCTTTGTTCTTATTGGCTTACCGGTCGGCTGTTCAGGAAACGACGAAGAAGACTCCCAGCAGCATACTGTTTGGGCGAGAAATGCGACTTCCTTGTGATCTCAAATTTGGCTGCAAACCAGGTGAAGACCTAGCCGGAGAAGACTATGTGACAGACCTTCGCAGGAGGCTGGATGACATCCATGATCAGGTCCGCATGAACATCGGGGAAGCCAGCGATCAAATGAAGGAGCGCTATGACACCAGAGCTGACAGCATGGGGTACAAAGCTGGTGACTGGGTGTGGCTTTTTGACCCCAAGAGGCGCCAAGGATACTGTCCGAAACTTCAGCGTTCCTGGGACGGGCCGTACGAGATCTTGGAGCGCATCAACGATGTGGTCTACCGCATAAAAAAGAGACCAAACGGAAAACCAAGGGTCGTGCACTACAATCGCCTCTCACCATACCTAGGCGATAATGATGACCAACCAGCCCAAAAAGTACGACAGTGCGTCGCATCCGAAAGATCACCAGCCTTTGAGACGTTTTGGGAGAACGCGAAGGCAGGGCAGAAGTTTCGCCATGGAGTGACCACAGAAGTCCACAAGGACTTATTTGAGGTCACTAGGGACCACACACTGGCATGCAGTGTACCGGAAGATCTAGATATGTCTAGAGGAATTGCACGGGTCTTCCGATACAAATTCGGAGAACCGCAACCCTCGAGCAGCCCGCAAGGAAGAGCTCTGAGACTACCGAAGGGGCGTCAACAAGCATACTGCCTGGTTGTCCCGGATTCCAGCAACCTGGAAGAGGACTACAAGGCATTGTGGGACGGCCTTGTTGAGCTGCGTGACTACATGTTGGAGGATCAGCAGGCGCGTCTGGCAATACCGAAGATGGGTGGCGGCCGCGCTAATCGAGACTGGCGGATAATCCGGAGTATGATTGAAGCAGTGTTCTCGGGAGTCGGCATCAGCGTCATGGTGTGCTGCGAGCAAGCGCAGCCGAGAGCCAGTGGGGAGAAATCCGTGGACTGCCACTTCTTCCTGACCACAGGGTGTCGACGTGGATCAGCATGCCCCTACCTACACAGAGTCAAGACTGTTCCGGGACGAAACAGTCTAGGTGGGGGGTAGTGTTATGTAAATATAAATATTGAAATAAGTATGGGTAGTTATAGTGTTATGTAAATATAAATATTGAAATAAGTATGGATAATTATAGTTATAAGAATCCTCAAAAGTATTGGTAGGTAAGATCGATAATTATGTATAAGTGTAGAATTCTCTAGGCTAAGTAGGTATTTGTTATAATTATAGGAATACTGTATTGCATTGGTAGGTAGGATTTTGGTTGTGTCTAGGTAGTACGTGAAACATCGAGAAGTAATAATTACTCTGGAACCGTCTGGCGACTTTAGTTCTAGATCATACTGCTCTACAGAGTATAAAGGTGCGAATGGCCTGCAGAGCGGGCCAGTATCATAGAGACTTACAAACACATCGAAGTCATCTGATCAGTGAACCAAAACCAAGTGGAATAATCGAGAAAGTAGTGTGAAAATAAATTTTGTAACTGTGTAAAATAAATAACTATTGAAGAAGACCTGTGTATTTTTAATTTGAAGACAATTGAACCCTAATTTCGTAACAATATGTTGGTAGAATAGATGGATGTCGTGGTAGAGGAAGACCGAGAAAGGTATGGATGGACCAAATATCCGAAATTGCGAATGAATGGAATATCCAGAGTCATAATAAAAGAAGAGCCTGTATGAAGAAAATTATGACTCTGGAGGAAATGAAAGAAGTATGAAAGGACAGAAAGAAATGGCGGTTGATCTGTAATGTTGGCGGCTAGGGTTTATTAAATTAGAATTTGTTTTTATTTGTAAATGGATATTTTGTATTTGGTATTTATTATTTAGTGATATATAAAATGTAATTTGTCGTGTGTGTGTGTTCCTTGACTTATAGGTTGGTATGCGGCTGGCCACCCATGCTGTAAAAATGGTTCACTTTGCCAATGTCACCCCTGTCTCAGGGAAGGACGGCAAGAGTTGCAGGGTGTATGTCCATTTGAGATTTGGTTTTTATGTTGTAGGTTCACATGAGGCATGTGCAAGCGCGAACTTGTACGTGTCTGGTTGTGAGAATGCATGTAATGTGAATCTCCAATGTAACATATCTTTGCAACTTAGATTAGATTAGATTAGATACGCAATTTCACACGAGCAATGTTTGTACGTCAACGCAACTGTGGGCGCCCAACTCCACGCTTTGCCGTCCTTGGGCACCAGCACAGCAGTCGCCTTGTCCACTTTTCATCTGGATCGCGAGCGACATGTCCCGCCCATCGCCACTTGAGGGTTGCGGCCATCTTGATGACATCGGAAACCTTTGTCCTGACTCTTATGTCCTCATTTCTGAGTCTGTCCCGCAAACTGACACCCAACATGGCTCTCTCCATTGCTCTCTGTGTGACTCTTAGCTTGTGACGATGCTCAGAGAAGTGCAGGACTTGCGTGGATGCGGATCGCTCAGGATAGAAACGAATGGAAAATGCGAGAGGAGGCCTACGTCCAGGAGTGGACGATCAATACAGGCTGAAGAAGAAGAAGAAGAAGAATGTTTGTATGTGTACTGGACCAATGTGCCTCATGAAAACTGGAAATTGATTTTAAAAATATTTTGAGCACATTACGGTTTTTGACATTTTTTTCTTAGATCAGTGTAGAATGTGATGCTTAAGACAATCTCATTGTAAGGTCATCTTTAAATCGAATGATAGATAAGCCAAACAAGCACTGGGGGGACAATTTGTTGACATTTATATTACACATGTATGTAAGACGTCGATGGAACAAATAACCAAAGTCAAGCCTGTGAGAGTTTCTATAGGATATATTTCAAGATATTTTTTATTTTCTATTTATTAATATAAGACGTTTATTACATTTTTTTTTTTTTTTTGAAACTTATTTCTACTACATAATAATTCAATTGTTTTATATGCTGTACCTCACCAAAAAGAGTCAAAGCTCTTGTATGTAATGTAGTTCCTATGAGGAACCCGAAATTGGGAAAAATTAAACATTTCTGGGAACCGATCCGAGTATTGAACCAGAAGGAGAAGATTCTTGGAAAAAATGTTTCCCAACTTAAAATTTCAATGTAAAAAAAACCTCTGTCGGTATATACTTGTATAAAACTACCACCACTTTGGCTAGCACGCTTACATCGGCTTTTGACTGTGAAAAAGCTTTTCCGCCTGGCTTACTGCGCGCTATTACATATGGCCGCTGGTCAAACACATTCACGTCACACCTGCCCGCCCTGCGCACACCCCCCTCCCTCAGCACGCATCAATTGATTCGTGGTAGGCAAATTTAGCACGGCCATAGTAAAACTACGTACAGTAGAAGGGGGCTATTGCGAACTGGTGAATGTATATAAAACGTCTGTAAAAAAGTATGCAATGGGATTTTGAAAATAACGTATTTTTATGTTATGGAAAAAACTCAAAAACAATGTTTATTTTTTTTCATTTTACTTTCGATAATTATTTTGCTATTGCTTCCATCCAACTCACAATAAAAAGTTTGGAATTTGAATTGCAAAAAAAATCCAAATTGTAGCTATGCCGCCATTCACTAGGTGTGACTAGAGCTTCTGGCAATTTGCCTTAGTTTTTTCCTATCCTAGCATACTTCTTTTGATTCATTCACATTCATCACGTTCTTTAGAAAATTTGAGCGTTTCCCCATTCACAAACCTATTATACTCACAAAAGTGACCTATTTTAAAGACTAAAAGTATATGCATCAATAAAATGATGTTTTTAAAACCATTCGTGCATATAAATAAACCTATCCCTCTTAGAAATAAAAAATATATCATTTAAATCCAATTCAAGTCAGTAATTCCGTACAAAAAAGTAGCTATACTCGTACATCTGATTTTGGGTTTGACAAATCTTATGCATCAAACCAATAGACTCTTGATTTTTCTAGTCAATGAAACCGTGAATTTTTTTTTATGTGCGCTGAAAGAAAGTGATTCGTTAAGAATAGGATATTAAAGTATCAGCTGTTTAACCTGCCAGGTGCGGTGTGTAGTTTGCCCAGCCCACATATGTAAGTAATGTTTGGACTAAATACATAGTTTTTTTTATGGGCAGCCTGTTTTATGTAGAAACTATGCGTACATCACATCGATACCTTAGAGATATAACTGAATAAGTGATAGTTAGGTTTAAGTTAGAATTACGGTCGTTTGACATTTTGACAATTATATTAATTTTCGGATATTTAACGAACCGTTCGGTGAGAACTTACATTATTCTCTACGTTTCGTCAGCGACGTAGCCGACGTCTTCAGGAGAACATCCTATATGTACGGCGACTGAGGATGAACATGAATAAGTGAACCTATAAAAAAATAGTTCCTTGACTTATAGGTTGGTATGCGGCTGACCACCCATACTGTAATAAATGGTTAATTTTGCCAATGTCACCCCTGTTTCAGGGAAGGACGGCAAGATTTGCAGGGCTTATGATCATTTGAGATTGGGTTTTTATAATGTAGGTTCACATGTCTTAGCGCAAAATTATGCATGTCTTCTTGTGAGAATGCATTTAATATAAATCCTAAATGATATATATCCTTGCAGCTTAGATTAGCTTAGATAAAGCTCATATCGGTTTTTCAGATAAATGCTCCTTACATCCTATTTTCTACGGGAGAAAACACAAAAAAAGTGGGAGAATTCTGCAGTTTAGAAGATTGTCATGAGCACTGCCTTATAATTAAGTTCACGTATTACGAGAAGTTGTGCACAATAAAATATTTTATTCAAGATTTCTCAAATTAGAAAATTGGCACTTACACAAGTTTTACCTTTAAGATGGTCCTTGACTTACAGGTTGGTATGCGGCTGACCACTCATGCTGTAGAAAATGATTCAATTTGCCGATGTTACCCCTGTTTCAGGGAAGATTGGCAAGAGTTGCATATGTTCATTTGAGATTTTGGTTTTTATATTGTAAGCCCACATGCGGCACGTTTAAGCGTGAACTTATACGTGTCTGTTTGTTAAAATGCATATAATGTGAATTCCTCCATGTGTTTTTTTCAAATCGGTGTAGATATTGGCCTCCTCAAAGAAATTCCTTCACTTTCGTCTTTAATTCAAAATTAATATCTAATACTCGTAAAATATGCTTTATCAAATACGTGATATAGTGCTCTGTTAGAATATTATTTACGGAATCATTATTTTGCACAAAAAATTATGAATACAAAAATCTTGATATACTAATTTAGCATTTGAGTTAAAAATAACATGTTTTTTCTTTCGAGGGAATCGAAAACAAGATACAAAATGAATTTGTTATTTGAATGTGAGTGAAATTGAAGTTGTTAGTGGGAATTAGAATGAGTTATCTCCAGTTGAATGGAAGCACTAATGATGATTGACCGCTGGTCGCAAGCTTCGCTCAAATAAGCCACTTATTCCATACATTCATAATACGGATAAATAAGCCACTTAAGGGAGGATCAGAGTATGAAAGCCTCACTCATTCCAACTTATATCAAGTAAGTATGATATCATGATGTTAAACAACTAATACGCAACTAAGCTTCACATATCTTGTAGTTTATTATATTTTGCCTGCTTTATCTGCGAAAAAGTTGCATGTGGCGATTCGGGACCTACTTATTTTTACGTGTAAGGGACCCGGCCTCACACCTTCAGTTGAGGAGGGGCTGGTTCTCGTTTTTAAATGCTTAAGTACACCTTGTCGGTATTTATTTTGAGTTTGAAATAAACACTGAAACGTGAAATCATTTCTGACACACTCGGTGATAGAATCTTTGGTCTCGGCATTAAATGCAAGCATTCAACTAACTGAGCTATTTTCCGGACTTTTTAAGAGCTTGGTCATCGAAACAAAGTGACAGTAAGACATAATATCGTCCTTATGTACAACTGGGGCTATTGCGACATCTATGAATGCATCACCGAAGGTTAATAAAAGTACCTGCAACCTTCGGCCACGATCAAACTACAATAATTCAACAGTTCGTGGTTCTTCTTTGTAGAAGAGACACGCTCCTGAGGACGTCGAATATGACTCCAACGAAACGTAGAGAAAATCGTTCTTCTCTTTCGCACGGTCAGTAAAATCCGTTTTTTTCATTCTAAAAAATAAGTAAGACCCAATTGCTGTAATGCTGGATGGACGTTTTGTGACCGGTCTTTGGTAAAGGCTATTAGCATGTGATAATGTAAATGTATAAACTACAAATACATGTGAAAATGTTGATTGAGAATGTCTTCTTCATCTTATTATACAGGATAAGATTATGGAGAGAAGATCTCAGTGACGCCGAAAAACATTGTGGCTGAAAAACCGACGACAATGATTTAACAAAAGCTCCAAGTACCTGTTTCGAGCCACAGCATCAGAGGTCAAAAAAGCCTTGATGATTGCCGATCTTTGATGGAAAAGGCACAAAATAAAAATGAAAGGCAATGTAAAATTGTAGCGCAAAAAAAACCTTGAGTTACCAGGAAACATTCACATTAAAAGCAATGTGATTTTAAGCTTTTTTTTTTTCCTTTCTGCGTTAAATCAATCAGAAAGAAAATAAACACTTTGAGCACGCGCAGGGTTGAACGCAAAAATAAACATCTTTTTTTTCTGTACGCAATATAAAACACAAGGTAATGAACAGTTTAAAAGGGAAGCGTAATTGCGAATATTTTAATATAAATTGTTTATTCGCACGTGAAATCTGAGCGCCTTCGCAAATAGCACCCACGGGGTGAACATTAGCCAAATATATGTAAATTTTTGCGTCGAAATTCGAAAAAAAACGTCGCTATAAAACAGTACTCAAAGTATAAAACTCTTTATACAAACTCAATCGCAGCCCGTTACCAAATCGTTCATAGAAACTAAAACAGCAAGTCTAGTGAGTGATTGAGTTTTAATACATTTTTTTATAAAACGCTGTGGCTAAGTTGGAACGTGTTTTTTTTACACTCGAGGTACAGTATTCTAGATTCGCTCCGTTTTCATTTTATTTCAGCTACGAGAATAATTTGCTACGGTTCCCTCACACGTTTCCCCCCCGGGCGATAAATGATTATTGGCGTAGAACTTGGGGGGGGTTTGGAAAAATGCTACGCGGGATGGGAGCCGCTACGACGACAGTAGCGCATCTAATAAAGACAGCGCGAGACGTCTCATATTGCTTTTTGTATTACTTCCTATTTCTCAGAAATGTCACCGCATAATTTTTGCATCGTTTTCTTTTTTTTTGTATCCATGCATTTAGCAGTGTTTTGTTCTTACTTTATTTTTAGTTAGCCCTAATTTTTCACATTTTTGTAAGAAACTAATTACTTTTATTTCGGTTCTAGATAAATGTGTACAAATAAAACAAAAAACTTCATGGTATACTTTCGAATATTTTAAGGTTTTTGACATAAATTTATGATTTTTATGGCTTCCTTTTGAAAGATTTTTGATGGCCCGAGTAATCAATTATAATTTGTAAAAGTATAACAATCATATTTCATTCTCGAATAACTGGAAATGAAAAAAAAACCTTATAATTTATCACAAATAATGAGGTTTGAGGTTATCATTTGAGGTTTGGTTTTAATTTCTTTAAGTACACATTTAGCATTTGTATTTGCAAACAAAAAACTTCATTGTACAATGTGTCACGTGTCTGTTCGTGCGTTTGTAATATGCGTTTTGCATGTTAATATATTTTTGCAACTTTGATTATAGATTGAATTGGTACTCCTTTGAATTTTTGCAAAAACAGCAAGGGGCATATTATTGGCTGTGTAAAACAATCGTGCAAAGCCCCCAAAGTTGAATATTTGCAAACGTTCGAGGTTCAAATAGTTCTCCATATAAAATTATAATACGAGTCCGACCTCCAGCCTCCCCGTCATTCCCCAAACCAGAAATTCTTTTCGGGTTCTTCCAAATCCCATTATGAAAATATCTTCGCCTCCAATTTCGCCGGCGCTGTTTGCGAGCCGAACTCGCCGTCGTTTTAAATAATCCGAACGCCTTGCATGCAAACGGCGCGGCCGACTCACTCTTCAGTGATCAATATTGGAATGGATAAAATGTACGATTCGAGTTTTTCATTGATAAGTAAGACTTCAAGGTTCGGTATTTTCAACATTAGCAATTATGGCAACTTTCAACTAAATGAAAAGGATGTAAATAGTCAATAGTGGTATAAAAATAAATACTCACGTAATCGAAAACAAAGCTGTTTTTCTTTTATCCTTAAGGATGCAATTATGTCAATTGTGTGGGTAGTTTTTTCGCCAGTTAAAAGTCAGATAAACTAACATTGAAAAAACCGGGCTTTAGAAAGAAAATTTAATGACACTTGTTTACTCAAACTGATATGTTGAAGCAAATAGATACAACAATGAAATTTAATACAAAATTTGTATTTAAAAAAATGAAACATTTAACTATCGATTTTATTTCGAAATTTAGTTGGAATCGATAAAAACGGACAGTCAAGGTTTATGGAGTCCTAGCGTATGTTTAAAATAAAACACAACGGTTTGAGACCCGTCTAGTCCTTTAAACGATTGCCATGAATCTTTGATATCAAATATGTCATCGTGTTATGAGGTCCGCACACTCCAAAAAATATAGGTCTATAAGTAGGTAAAATATGAGTCCATCATTCAAATAAATGAATAAATGTGATGGAGTAGAACAGAGTTCATGCAAGGAATAGTTTACAGTTGTCAGCATCAGGTTGAGTTTCCAGACGAAAATCAAGTTGTAGGTTTGAAGAGAAATACAAAAGAATTGCATTCGTGGTCCGAGGGAGGCAGTTGATCCCTCCGAACAAAATAAAAAGTATTTTAGGAACTTCTTTGAAACCCGCACACACCGGCCATTGTATGACGCGAGTATCCGGAGCGCAGACAAGCTCAGGAGGTAACTCTTAGCAGGGCTTATTGTCCGGACTGCGCTTCCCGGGGGGCGGGGCCTCGCTACCAGGATTACAGCCTGTCGCGCGACTATTGCAGGAGGTATTTCTAGTAGATCGCATTCACCGTGGTCAGTATAAAACGCAAGTTTCAATTAAATATACAGAAACTAAAGCAGCGTCTCTTCAGAGCGTTTAAGATTGCTTACATTTTTGGTTAACGTTGTGGTTTAGTTTACACGTAGTGTTTTGTATACTTGGGTGCAGTGCATGGATTCGGTCGCAGTCCATTGTTACCCCTTGCTATTTATTTATCCCTGGTTGAACTCTCAACTGCGATACTTCATTTTTATATTGTGATCTGAAGAAATGGAGTGAAATTTATCTCCTGTGCTTTTGTATTGTGTGTTTTGTATCAATGTATAAGAAACCTACAGAGATACGTCTTAGATTTTTTTTATATCCACAATGAAATTGTTTTTATAAAAACTTGAATAATATCATGTGATATTTACAAAACTCTTGAGATATTTATTTTTCTCTTTCACACATTCTTTTTTGGTGTCGTCGAAAGGAAAAATATATTCATTTGCGGGAGTAAAAACAAATAAAATGGGTCTTAAGAAGGAACATTAGGTGGGACAATCATGAATTATTTTATAAGTAGTTTATCCTAGATCAGTATTACTTTGGTGTTTCCTGAGGATGTTGTTTACGACATAAACAAAAGGTAAAGAATGAAATGGGTTCTCCCTTAACGGTCTGCTTGATATCTGAATTTGAAAGCATATCAAACGACCGCGATTTCAAAACAAAAATCATAGGTTTTAAATTAATTATACAACAAAAAAAATAGTTTACGTAGATTTTACTCAATATTGTTACGATTTGCTTGGTTTCAATTTAATGCAATTTCGATTGAATTTATTTTACACATTTTTTTTAGATTTTGCTCACATATAGTTCACAGTTTAAATCTTTTTACTTATCGCTTACTAATCAAAGCACTGCAATCCGTATTTGTAGGTGGCTAAGATTAGTCTACCATATACTAGACCATACCAGAATGGACCATCCAAATATTTTCGTATAGACACACATATATTATTGTTATGTAAATAGTAGATTATGTAATATAGGTGTACATCGTAGGTAGCAAGAAATCTAGATATAAAATAATCCCTTTGTACTCTCGAAGCTAGTAGAGCGTTCGAGAGTGTGCTGGCAAATTGGTCCCTAGAGGCTTCTGTCTTTGGGGTATATAAGGTGCAAATTTGGGTGCAGGAGATCAGATAGATATTCGCCTTTGATCGAAAAACAAGTGTGAGGTGCTGAACTGTGAAATAAATTTAAGTTGCTAAAAGTGTTAAAAATAAATATGAAATTGTCAATTAAGTGTAATAAATTAAGTGTAAATAAATATCCAAAAAGAAGACCTGTTTTTTTTTGTTTAAAGTCTATCCGAACCCAAAAATACTACAATATATAAATAAGTACAAACACACAGACACACAATCATAAGTAAACACACACATATATAAACTCATACATTTGTAACAATGTTTAAATGCAATCTTTCAAAAATACAACAAAACTTTAAACGTTAAAATGGAACTCATTCTTTCAAATTAAAGCTTGTTACAAAAATTTCCAGACTCGGGGGTGTATTTGAAAGTCTACGTGATAGTCTCTCGTCCGAGATGAGCGAATGCCGGACCCTCGCCCCGAGCAATCTTCGTGAAAGCCTATCCCCGATCTGCGGCCCAGCAAACTTTTAATCCAATAATCAAACAGTGGCCGCCACGGCCGGACCTGGCCTGGTGAAATGGCCAGAATAAACGGAGGTTTTTATTTGCCCCCCTCTCCACGGCGTGCTTCCCTAATCAATGTTTGTTTTACAGCTCCAAGAAAAACATAAAGACGCGCCAGAGCTTTGCGTTTCTCTATTTTTTTCAACGTCTTTGTGTATTGATTGCTGTTTTCATGCATTTGCACCACAAAGAGAGCACAGAAATACGTACTAGTTTTGGAGGGACATAAAGTGATTGGGTTTGACAACAAAAATATACATTGAGAAAAAAAAACTTAATGGATAAATGATACACAAAAAATAAACACCTTTATTTTAATAAGAAAAATATTCACTTATTTTTCAGTGTTTACAAATTGTGTCATATCACTTCATGGTGTTTTTCTTTGTTGGTGTTCTTCGTTGTCATTATTTTGTACTTATATATTATTGTTCATCATTTAATTAAGCCAACTAGTTTAAGCACTTATAATAAAATAATGTGGAAATATACTCTGATTACATAGTGTTAAAAACATTTTTTTAGACGTAGTATTTAAATCATACCTCAAAAGCCCTCTGCAAGCTTGGTCATTCACAAATTCACAGTCGAGACTCAGTTGTAATGCTGAATTGGCACGTTGTGACAGGACGTTTGTAAACAATAATTTTTTTTTTTTTCGAAGATAAGATATTTAAATTTTTTAGTGTTGATCTGTTAACACAGTGAAAGTCCATTTTTATAAATATTTAAAAATATAAATGGTTAAACATTGTTAACCATTCTGCTCTTGAAGATGCCTCATTAGGCGAAAATATTCGAGCATAAACAAATAAAATAAAGTGAATTAAAACAATGTTTAACCATTTATATTTTTAAATATTTATAGATATTTAAATCATACCTCAATTGCCCTCGGCAAGCTTGGTCATTGCTATAAAAAGCGTCAATTCACAATCAAAACTCAATTGTACCTAATGCTGAATGGATGCGGTGTGTCAGTCATTTGTACAAGCGTATAATTTTTCAAACCAGCGGGCATCATATTTGAAGATTAAATAACGTAGAACCCACTACCTTTATATAAAGCACGAGCATAAAGCGTTAACCACTTCCCTACGGACCTGTCAAGGATATAGTATATCCTGAGACGAGGTATTTTTAAAAATACTTAACAGGATTTGAAAAGCTTTAACCGGGAGATTTCCCTTTCGTTTGGTGACACTTCCTTGTCATTTCAATAATATTAATTATCTTCTGTGGCTGTGTTTCCTGTCTCCTTCATTTGCAGACCTCTTCATCAGCCGCTGGCAAAGAGTTTCTGCGGGTCCGTCTCCAGGCTGAGGATTTCCTATCTCTGCGGTGCCCTGAGGCTGGGTGAACCTTCCGGTGTAGAGGGATGGGGGAGAAAGGATGCAGGAGTTAAGGGATGGCCAGTTCAGAACACGATTCAAATTAAAAAAATAAAGTGGCTTTACATTTATTTTATTGCAAAATTCGAGTAAATCTCTTTGATTTATTTAATTTTTTTTTTCTAAAACGTAGTTTTATTTTCACAATAATATTTTCTACCTCAAGCACTTTCGACCTTCAATACTCAGGTCATTATCAAGAGTGATGTATGTTAAATTAAAATTATTAAGAAAAAAACATATATCAATTATTGTACCTATACCTATTTATTTTAATTTATATAATTTTGATCTATGGTTTTTTCTTAATAATTTTAATTTGACATTCATCACTCTTGATAATGACCTAAGTATTGAAGGCCGAAAGTGCTTGAGATAGAAAATATTATTGTGAAAATAAAACTACGTTTTAGAAAAAAAAAAATTTTTTTTAAATAAAATGAATTTTCACTGTGTGCGTTTCACTATGAATACACAAACCCTAAAAAATTTAACTTTTTGATTTACTTTTCGTTGATTTCATTCAATTCAAATTCATACAAATTATCCGGGTGGATTAAGTGAAAAAATCATGCTCAGTATTTGTATATTTTCTTGTGTTTTTTTAAATTAACATATCAATTTCAGGTTGAATTGGTTTACCTTGCCTTTGCATCAATATCCATATAAAAAATATGACTATATTTCATCAATAGTCTTAAAGGTTTTTATGTATTGAAACTATGAATATTCATTTTATTTAGTTGTTTTCTTGATAATGGCGTGATAACATCGGGAAAATATCAAAGCGTGACGAAAAAACATAGTGTCTTAATTATTTAAAAATTCAAATGGATAAAACATAGTTTTATTCACTTATTAATTTCATTTTTTTGTGCTCGAACATTTTTGCCTAATGAGGCATCCTCAGGAGCAGAATTCGCAGAAACAGATTCTGCTCCTGAAGATGCCTCAAAAGGCGAAAATATTCGAGCACAAAAAAAAGAAATACGGAAGTGAATTAAAACTATTTTTTATCCATTTGAATTATTAAATAATTCAAAATGGACTTTCACTGTGTCAATGGATTAACACTAAAAAATACAAAGTGTCTTATTTTTACATCGTTCATCATCTTTCAAGTTGATTTTGTCTTTTTAAGTTTGAATTTTTTCAAAGCAACTGATCTTTTCATATTATGATTTTGAGAAAAAAAATCTTATTATAATGGATTTACAAGAAGGAATACCAACAGCGCTATCCTTAAAACATTTGATCCACAGCTGATATACGGATCATCATTTTTTATATGGAAAATTCACTGTGGTTTTACTTTTTGAGAATAACTCCGTTGGAGACTCTTGATTCAAACAAGAAGAAAACATGATAACTTTTGCCTTTTGTACGATTTTTTTTATTTAAATGCTTTTTATTATTTCACTGTACATTTCTTATCTTACACATCCCTACTGCTGCGAGACCCTGCCCCCTCCACAGCCCGCCGGACGGACTCGCAAAAGGAACTAGGGATGGGCAGCGCTCTAATGGAGTTGATGGACCCCGCCTGATTGGACTTAATTAGCAACTCGGTCCGCTGTTTACTCTGTGCCAGGCCAAAACCTACTCTACGCGAGTGTATTGTAAAGATTATATTCGTTCCACTGCCGTATGCGATTTGGATTTTGGATAGGAGTAAACAAAAATATTTTTATGTTATGTTTGTGTATTGATTTAAGTTTTGTGTTTTTGCGACTTTTTGTAGCGTAACGTACTAACAGCTGTATTTTTAATCTAAGTTGCAAAGTTTGTCGTTGTTTTTAAAATTTTCTTGTATTTTACGGAGATAACGTATCAGTGTAATGTTTATTTTTCACAAAAAAAAAAAACCTTCCTTAAACGCTTAATTTTTTACAGGAAATCATCGTGTTTTCCTGTTCCTAAAAGAAGAGATTTTCATGGCAGATACAAAACAGCTGGTAGACACTCTCCGGGAGTTAATTTCATCAGAGGTAATTTCACATTAGCAATGTTTGTATGTGTACTGGATCAATGTGTCTTATGAAACTGGATATGATTTTTTTAAATATTTAAAACAACTCTAACATGATTTGATTTTTTTCTTAGCTCAGATTGTGTGGAATGTGATTATTAAGTCAATTTAATTGAAAGCTCATATTTGAATCAAATAGTGGATAAGCCAATCAAGCAGTTGAGAGTACTATATTTTCTAACAAAAATCAACTGGTTGACACCCTACAGGAGATTTGAAATGTTTTTTTTTTTTTAACTTTTGATTGTCTTTTTTAGTGTCAAAAGTAATGCCTATTTACAAAACACCATCATATCTGTTGTAGAATTGAATGGGTTCTACTCATACCAGTGGCAAAGGGTTCCATACAAGCCGTGTCCCATTGGCTTTCCTTTTAAAATGATGTAAAAAAGTAGTTAAAAAATATAAGCACAATGTAAAAAAATACAATTAAAACCAAAGAAACAATACGCATTTTTTCCCCATTGAAATCTTGCAGTCAACTTAATTATCATTTTTGCCTCATTGGGAAACCGATGGAAATCGGCTTTTATGGCACTCTTCGCCACTGAGTCATACCCTTATGCTTAAATGATAATTGAGTCTTATAGAACCAAAGGCGGCAAACTAGGGTTTTCCCAAAATTAAGATAAATGTATGGAAAGATAGGAAATCATTTACTCTCCATATCTTTGTATAATGGATGTAATATTAAGTTTTGGAACGCATCATAGATTGCCATCTTTGGTGCTTTACAATTTATATAACCCATGTGCATGTTATATGTTTTTCTACTCCCATTTGGTAATTTACTAATTACAAAACGGCTAACGCAATCACAATGCTATACATTTCCACACCCGTTGCGTAATGTTACATTACGCAACTGATAACGGTGTTGAAATGAAAATGTGCGCATGCGCATTGTCAGAAATGGAACCATTTATGAATTTCAAGTATCAATCTTGTATGAGGCTATCCTTCTAAGCGACCGATAACAAACTATTATTGGCCGTTTCCATAGCAACCACGTTTAAACGTCAGCCATTACATGAATATTTTCAATTTATTGATAGTTCCTCCCCACTATGTTCAATCTTTGTTCAAATGAAAATTAATATATTTTATGTGTAGAGTCAAAAAAATGTGTTAATAGTGTAGTAATTCGTCAATTTTATTTATCAAAATACTCCAAATTGTAGCTTTCCTTTTTTCGAAGGAAAACAGAAGGCTTGAAAGTAAATAATGCAAAATATTTGCACCGCAAAAAAAAAAAAAACTTTACTTTAAACATTTACTTGGCTAATAGGTCGGTATGAAGTTGACCATCTATGCTGTAAAAACTTGGTTCACTTTGCCAATGACACCCCTGCTTCAGTGGTTGCAGGGCTTATGTTTATTTGAGTTTTGGGTTTGAATATTAACCCTTATATGCGGCATGTATAAGCGCAACCTTATAAGTGTCTGCTTGTGGGCATAAATTTAAAATGAATCCCAAATGTAATATATCTTTGCAGATTAGATTAGATAATCGAGGGGAATGATAAATTACACGGTTTGACAAAGGTGGGGTATTAATTACTTCAAATGGACGAGTACATTATAATGACTATTATTTATTATTTTGTTATTTATTTCATGGTCGTAGAAAAAGTATTGTATGCCACTGCACGTAATTAGTCTTTGTAACACTCTTGCTGTCTATTGTGCCATTCGGCTGCGCCTCATGGCACAAACTAGCACTCGAGTTACAAAGACTATCATTACTAGGCAGTGGCATAAATAACTATTGTACAATCGACAAGAATCCCCAACTTATTACGAACTGAAATTGTTAAGTTCGGCTTAATTTGTGTGCATATTAATTCGCAGTACAACTTATGCTCAAGTATGTGCATTGTACGTACCCAGCGATATCATAGTGACAAGATAACGTGTGCCATCTTAAAAATAATTCAATTTGAATTGTAGTCACTTTGTAAGTGCATGTTTGTCTTATCTCTAACAGAGGTAATATCACATAAGCTATGTTTGTATATGAACTGTGTCTTATAAAAACTTGAATTTATAACAATTCTCGTAAACGTTTCCACGTATTTTTCTTTGTTCAGATTGTGAAGAATACGATTTTAAAAATCATCTTTGAAATCAATGGTAGATCGGCAAAATAAACAATGGAGATACGTGTGTAAAAACCAGTACAAAAACCAGTCTGTAGAACCATCTATTCATATGTTTTCATGGTCAAGCAGTGTCATATATTTCTTGAAGAAGGCACTGTTAGGAGGCACACTGACGTGCCCGTTCCCAACAGAAAGCGGACACCAAAGGAACTGTGTCACTTCGCTAGCAAGCCTTTGAACTAATTCCCACATAAAAAAATAAAATAAAAGATACCGTCTTCTCCGTCTTACTGTACAAGGAAAGATTGAGAGGATATAAACTTAAAGAAGTCAAAGGGCGTCGTGGCTGAAAATCCTGTGGCATTAGTTTGGCATAAGCACCAAGCTACTTTTCTGAGCCACAGCATCTAAAGGGAAATAAGATCGCTTCATTGGGTTTTTTGTTGTTGTTGTAAGCTCACATGTGTACGCGTGAACTTTTACGTATCTACATGTAATATATATTTGCAACGTAGATTAGATATAAAATAGATTTTCAGCGATCTTCGTTAGAAGTAACACTGAAATAAATATGAGAATAACGAAACAAAAACATGGAAAAACTGTTTTAATCTTTGTTGATATATTTTCATGTTGTCTCGTCAGAATTATTCAAACATCCTTATTCACACATATCCAGTTCTGGTGTTTTGATGTTCACTACTGAGAAAATCCATTCCAGCCATTAGCCAACATTACATTTAGGTGGCCACAAATTACATACATGCTCTGCGCACACATACGCCTCGCAAGCAAATACATATCGCTCGGTTCATCGGGCCCGCTACGAGTTATTAAGTAATAATCGCGGGAATGTTATAATGTGTACAGAGCCCTCCCCGTTCAAAACTGAACCACCCAGTTAAGCCAAAAGTGCATGGAAACCCAAACGCTCCATGGATTCGCTGCTTTCCTTTCTGTATATTTTTTGGTTTAGATCGAACGGAATGTTTCGTACTTGGCGTAGAGAGCGTAGAGTCTTGCGGGGCAGCATGGAAACTGAATCAGAAGTTACTCGTATAGTTTTGAATTTGAATTTAGTTTGCAAATTTAGGCGATACAATCTAATAATAGGACAGCACCATTGTAATGTATTTGTATAATTTTTATTTTAATAGTTGTTTATATCCTAAATCTGCCGTTTTTGTTTCTTACGCTTTATAGTCTTAGCAAAAGAGTGACTGTAATTAAAAAAATCAGGAGTGTTTATTCATGTTTTTATCTAAATTATTTCTAGGCTAAACAAATATATAACTTAAAAATTGTGAGCACAATTTTTTTTATCCAAAACACGTTCGTATGTTCTCTATTTTGGAAACATATTTTTTTCTTGAAAGTTACAGAATTATACATTGTTTATTATCCTATAGGACATTTTTTATGTTAATAGTTGTGAGAAAACATGAAAACACTGAAACTAATTACTAACATTTCTTGAAAACCTTGACTTATCGGTTGGTATGAGGCTGACTACCCATACTGTAAAAAAATCGTTTATTTTGCCAATGTCACCCCTGTTTCAGGAAAGGTCGGCAAGACTTGCGGCTTATGTTCATTTGAGGTTGGATTTCTATATTGGAGGTCCACATGCGGCATGTGTTATCCATGTTGGCTTGTGGGAATGCGTTTAATATGAATCATAAATGATCTATATCTTTGCAGCTTACATTAAGATTAGATTTAGACTAGAAAACGGATCGGTCAATGTCACACTTATTTCAGGAAAAATGAGTTTCAGGGTATACCTTCATTTGAAATTTGCTTTTATTTATTTTTTACTTACACATTCGTAATATGTAAGCGTGAACCTACATGTTTCTGTTTGCGGGCATGCATTTATAATGAAAAATAAATCTTTATATTTATTTGCAACTAAGATTATAAATTATATTTGTGCTGTTCAAATGTTAGTTTTTGAAAATTTTATATCCACCTTAAACATCATCATGATATCAGCTTATATTTCAATTATTCAATAATGATCACGTAATATACTCACGATATCATCGCGTATGGGTTTATCATGGAGTGGTTTAACACGATAATATCATGAAGTGGCTTATCATGTAACGATGATATTATTTTTCCACTCTAATAACAGATTATCGTCGTTTTGAATGCGCACATTTTGATATTCGATATTTTGACGAGGGCTGTCACAATATTGTTGTAACCGCATCTGCTAACAAGGAACAGCTACGATATACATTGATACATCATACAAAATAAACAATGGGAATATTGATTTTTTTCGATGTTTATAATTTATATGAATTTCTATCTATAACCTAAGTTGCAAAGATATATTTATATTAAAAATTCACATTAAATGCATCCAAACGGACACGAGGAAGTTCACACATACAAAATATGCTGCATGTGTACTTACAATTGAAAAACCAAACGTCAAATGAGCATCACAACCCTGAAACTTGTACCGACCTTTCCTGAAACAGGGGTGACATTGGCTAAGTGAACCATTTTATAGCATGGGTGATCAGTTTCATACCAACCTATTAGTCAAAGGATAATGAAAAGGAGAAAAATATTTCTACGAACAACTGGTTCTCTTTTGCAAATGCCACTACTCTTTTGTGGAAAAGGCGTAAAAAGTAACATAAACGCAGTTAAGCTACACATATAGTATAACTTATTGCCGCATTTTCCTCGAAGAGATCGCATGTGGCGAGTGGAACCTATTTATTTTTACAGGTAAGGTAGAAGAACTTACGCAGATCACTTCAGTTAATGTGGGGTTTCCAAACTCCGAAAGGAGCTGGTACTCGTTTCTTGTGGAGGCTGAGTATACCTTGCCGGTAGTTTATTTTAGATTATTTAAAAATTCAAATGGAAACATAGTTTTAATTCACTTATTTATTTCTTTTTTGTGCTTGAACATTTTCCCCTAATGAGGCATCTTCAGGAACAGATTGATTACAAATATTTAAATATGTTTATTTTGGGTTTGAAATAAACACCCAACCGTAAATCATTTTCGACACCCTCGGAATGAAATGCAAACATTCTACCAATAAAACTATCGACATGGTTTATGTGATTTGGACGTTTCAGTTTTTTTATATTGCACTTGTAGCATGTGTTACTCCAAACTTCAATAGGCCTGCTTGTGTTCGTGCATTTTCATTTCAAATTTAATGAATTCATTTTAAATGAAAAACAAAATTAAGGAACACAGAAGTTTCGAAAGGTCAAACCACATTTGTCGAGTCTCACTTGTAGAAACCTCATTTGTGACGTGAAATCCTCTCAAAATCTAAAACGCATATAATACGTAGCCGTGTGTACTAAGTACTTACATTGAGAACATTTCCAAAGCCACATTGTCCGATACAAAATACATCTGCAGCAGTTTGTTAACCTCCACAATACGACCCGGGTGTGTGGCGAGTATTTACTGTAACTCCACATTCTATGGCCGGACGCAAATCGGTCCGCCCCGTCCTCTCTACGTGTCGAACTAACCGTCTGTTTTTGTCAGCTTTGTTCGTTTTGCACGTGACGTCACTGCGCCGGGATTCGAACCGCACGTCTTTGTGATTTGCTGAATATGCTTTTGCGTAAATAATACTTTAATGGGGCACGCCTCGTTGTGTGTGTATCGGATTGAGAATGGTTTGCGATTTAAATTGGTAAAAAAATATGATAAATTTGTGTAACCTTAAAAAAAAATTTTAGGACGTATAAATATTTTGAAATAAAACCCTATCCCTGAAAAAATAGGAATCGAATACAAAAAATTATACAAATGGAAAAAAACTCTGTTTAAATCTTCTCTTAACTATTTTTGAAGAATAAAAAAAAAACATCAGTAGATATTAAAAAAATCGAGTTCTGAATAGTTTCCGCGAAAACATTTCATGCATTCTTTAATTATATATATTTTTTTAATTTTCTTAATAATCATGTGGAAATTGTCATTTTTTGGGTTAAAAAAACATTTTAAAATACTTAATTAAAAAGATTAAAGAAAAAGAAAAGAGACCTGAACGCGTTTTTCACAATCAAAGTTCACTTTGCCAATGCCACCCCTGTCTCAGGGAAGGACGGCAAGAGTTGCAGGGTGTATGTCCATTTGAGATTTGGTTTTTATGTTGTAGGTTCACATGCGGCATGTGCAAGTGCGAACATGTACGTGTCTGTTTAGGAAAATGCATGTAATGTGAATCTCCAATGTAACATATATTTGTAACTTAGATAAGATTAGATTAGAAAGTGAAAGAAGTGCTTATTCCAGTTTTCAAATTTAGATTTTGTTTTGCAAATAAGAGTCCGTGTAGAGATCGGCATTCAAACCATTATTAATGCTAACACAAGTGTATTGTTAATTCTAGATCACTTTGTATATTTACAATTCCAACGACACATTTTTCTCTCATCAAATTCAAATAGAAACCGTAGAGCACAATATTGTTAGCTATATTATGGAAATGCGTAGCACCCACATGCTACGGCGTAGAGGTGAATGCAGCCGCTACGCCAATATTGTCCCGGCAGATACTTAAAATAGAAGCGCCGAATTACACGGTCGGCGTAGTGCTGTTTGACTCTACGAACAAAACGTAGCGAGCGCATATGCAAATTTATTAAGGTAATAATTTATAAATTGTTTTTTGGGACGTGCTGGCCCTACGGCGACCGTTGGGGATGAAAACGAAGCCGCATTGTCTCTTTTAGGACAAACTGTAGCCGTTATTGTCGCGTAGCTTTGTGCCAAAGGCTACGCTGGGTGGGGAGTTGGGGGGAGGGGGTTGTTTGTTTGCAATGGTAATCTTTTGCTTCCATCAATAATTTAAATCGGAAAAACCTGCGCATATGACGCTACAGTTCATAGGCACGTTTCATGTATAAATAGATGTGTATCAGAATTAAAAAATGGTTTTATGATGTTTTGACCATTGAAGTAAGGCTTTTAAGAAACAAAAATACCTAACACTTAATAATTTTGGGCTCTTGAGGTGGGGCGCTTGATTAATGAATTGGGCGCATAATTTTTATAAAAAATATAATGTAATATTTTAATTTATTTAAAAAAAACACAGTTTCAATTCCCTTTTATTTATTTATTAGATATGCTTTAACGTTTTTGCCTCAAAAAGCATAATCAGAAGCAATGACATGCAATAAAATTGAGTGTTTTTTTCTTAAATCAATACAATGGACTTTCACAGTATGAACCACCAAACCCTAACAAATATAATATTTCAATGTTCCTTGACTTATAGGTTGATACTGGTCACCCATGCTGTTACAAAATGATTAACTTTCCATATGCCACCCCTGTTTCAGGGAGGTTCAGAAAGAGTGGCAGAGTTTATTTTCATTTGAGGTTGGTTTTGTACGTAGTAACTCTAAATGCGGCTTATGCAATCGCGAACTTACAAGTGTACGGATGTTATGTAAATACAGTTAAGTAAGTACAGGTTTATCTTTACTACTAAGATTAAATATCATTTTCTGGAACAATTTGCAAAATATTGCCCACAAAAATCGTTGTTATGCGTCTTTAAGATTTATTTCTTTTAGATTTTTCTGGTTACTACAATTATGTCAATTGCATTTTTCACAAAGTGCTAAATGTATGTTTAACATGTTTGTGAAAAATAAAAGCATTTCAATAAGAGGATTGAATCAATGAAGAAAATGCGCCTCATATTGCATGGTCCATAGCTCGCAGCAAATGCTCCGAGTACTGAAATGGTTACTGCAACTTTAATTGAGAATTGATAACCGTTCTTTCCTGCATTGTGCTCTCTATCGGAAGTAAGCCTCCGGGCATTGAAAGGAGCTTTAAGCTCCCTGCTAGTTTTTTTTTACAGTTATACTGTTTTGCAGAAATAAACGTATTGAATTCATTGAGTACTTTGGCTTCAACAGAGGAATAGACATACAGTTTTATACTTGACTGATGCGTCACTTGTACGATTAAAACTGAATAATTACCTCTTTCTAAAACATGCCTTTTTTCATTTCAAGTTACAACCCTGTAATAAAAGCGGGTTAGGAAATAAATATAAAGCATTCCTTATAAGTATTGGTTGACCTCGAAGGTTATTATACAAATGCTTTTAATTTTAAGAAATCGTGAAAGATCAAACTTCGTTCACTTTTGCCAATGCGAGTCCGGTTTCAAATGTAAACGTCATGAAGTATGTGTAAGCGTGAACTCACATGTGCCTGCAATGTATTAAATATGGCCCTCAAATACCAACATATTTTTACAATTTCGATTAACAAACTGTTTGATTTCCATTTCAAAAATTCGTTTCTTTATGATTTTCATTACTAATAATTGTTACACACAAAAAAATGTGTATTGAATAATAACAGGTACGTCTTTTGATATTTGCATGATGTATAAAGCTTGTGACGAAGTGAGTACAAAGGTTTTGCAAAGAGGAATGGAAAACTCAAAAGGGAAACTCTATTTGTGCGAATACTTACGTCAAAGTTGGCAAATACGTCTGGATATGAGAAAAACGTGCGCATAGCGTTCGCACACGAGACTTTGAATACCTGCAACTTATGATACATAACAGGGGCTTCCAATCTTTTTCAGCCCGCGTCCCAGTAACAAGTTTAGTATTTTGTCATGCCGCCCTGCTGTAGTAAGCAATTTGGAATATATGTGATGGAAAAAAAAAAAACGCAACTGAGCTCGCACAAATAGTGTAACTGTGTTATTTTATTTTTATTTTCTTTGTGCACAACAGGTTTCCCTTATTACAGTGCACCCTCACACAGTCAATAACAAGCTGGGAGGAACTCTTTAACTAGATCTTTGAAAGATTTTAAAAATAAAATATATTTTTTTAGTGTTGATCTGTTAACACAGTGAAAGTCCATTTTTTTAAATATTTAAAAAACTGAAATGGTAAAACATGGTTTTAATTCACTTTATTTTAATTTAATTTAATTTTAATTATTTTCATTGATTTTATTTAACTTTATTTTATTTTAATGTATAATATGTTTAGTATCCCCGAAGGGGTCGCATGTGGTAATTCGGGACCTAATTATTTGTACGGGTAAGGGAGCCGGCCTCACACCAACAGGTTTTCCAGCTCCCGGGGAGGGAGGAGCTGGTTCTTTTCTTTTTTAAATTTCTTGTGAAGGCTGAGTACACCTTGCCGGTATTTATTTTTGGTTTGAAAAATATACCAAAACGGGAAATCATTTCTGACTCTCTTGGTGGGGATCGAACTCTTGCTCTCGGCATGGATACGTTGCAAATATATAAAAAATTGGGGATTCACATAACATGCACTTTCACAAGCAGACACGTACAAGTTCGCGCTTGCGTTTGTCGCATGTGAACCCACAACATAAAAACCAAATCCCAAATGGACATACACCTGCAAATCCTGCTTACCTTCCATGAAACAGGGGTGAATTGGGGTTACATTTTCTACAGCACGGGTGGTCAGACGCGTACCAACCTAGATTTAAAAAAAAAATAGATTTGTGAAGAGAAATGCAATTCACCAACCTATTCTGCCTGGCCAGAAACATGTATTAATATCATTAATTGATAATTAATTTTTGTTGATTTTTAATGAATTATTAATTATTAATTATCCAACAACATCTGTTGAAACATGGTCAAAGTTTTGGTTAAAAGGCGAGGATCGAACCAAGTTGTTCTATTCCAAACGCCTTAGAGAAATTAGTCCACTTGGCCATCTCGGCCATAACACCGACGAGGAACAACCTCTTTTTACTTTCTACGGCGTACACTTTGGGAAACACTGATACATAAGGTAATACATACGTGTGTGTACATACTTGTATGGTAGGGAACACAATCCGCTTAGAATATAATGGGCGCTGTCTACGTCATACGAGTATTCAATAATACGACGAGAAAGGGGAAACTATTGTTTTCCTTTCAATACATCAATGCAGGCATTCAATAAATGTTTATTACTATATTCTAAAATCTTAGTTGCAAGGATAAACTCACGATTAATACTGTAAGTGTAACTCTGTCGCCATTCCGCTAGGGGTAGCCAGAGCCTCGGCAGAGATGCCTCCATTTTTTTCCTATCCTTACATACATCTTTCCATTCATTCATATCCATCACCTTTTTCATGCATTTTCTTCTTTTGCGCTCACTTTGTATATCCCATTCTTTCACAATATCCTCAATCTGAACACTCCATACTTTTCTCGGTCGTCTTTTTCCTTTTTTTTCCTTTCACACTTTCTTTGTTGACATACTTTGTCAATTCAATATGAAAATATTTAATGCACAATTCCTTGACTTATATGTTGGTATAATGCTGACCACCCATACTGTAAAAAATGTTTCACTTTGCCAATGTCACACCCCTGTTACAGGGAAGGTCAGCAAGATTTGCAGGGATTATGTTCATTTGAGATTGGGTTTTATATTGTAGGTTCACATGCGGCATATTTAAGCGCGAACTTATATGTGGATGCGTGTGGGAATGCATTTAATATAAACTTTAAATGTAAATTTGGTTGTTTAGTCGTTTTTTCTTGACAAGTGTATTTGGAACACACTTGGTCCTTTGATCATAAACTGCGACCTTGGTTCAACAGATTTCATAGCATGCACACAAACTTTTGCTGTCGCATGAACACATCCGGCCAGCTAAAATAGGTAAGCGAATGGTATTCGTCTTCACAAATCTATTTTTTATAAAAAAATAAATAAAACTGGTGTGTAAAACATAGGTATGTAGCTTTGAAAACAGGTTTATTTGTATCGAATATGCCGATATTTTTAAATGTAAACAACTTAATTTGTCGGCGTCGCTAACAATGCTTCGAGAAGGCAGACAAGTGAAAAGAAAGCAGGGCGAGTCATAAAAATAAGACGGGGGATGAAAGAGGGAGAGGGGTGGTGATATAGAAGAGAGGAGGGGAGGAGGAAGAAACCTTTATTTACGAGCAATGCTATGCTAAGGTGGCTTATTGAACAAGCCCGCACAGTAACGAAGATTGCTTGCGATTTGAGACAATTGAAAACGTACAAATTTACATTTTTTGTAAGTAATGTGTTCAAAATTATACATAAGCTAATTAATATTACTTAAGTGTATAAAATGTTTTTCTTTTTCTTTGAAAAATCGTTTACTTGATACCGACCTTAGTATTTGCATATTCATTAACTTAATATCAATACAAAAATTAAGTGAGGTATTTTTTTTTTCACATTGCATTTACATAATGAAGTCGGTACAGACATCAGGAAAAAAAGTTGAAGCATCACACGGCCGATTTGCTTGGGAAAAAGGTAATAAATATAATTTTATTGGTTACTAGAGTTTTTACGTAAGCGTTCGAAATAATATGGCTGACAAAAGTTGTAATCTAAAACATTGTCGCTGGAATTCCCAAGTTCATTATTGTATTTCAAATTTGACTGATGGGTTGATATAAGGCTGACCACCCGTGCTGTAAAAATCGGTTCACTTTTCCCAATGACACCCCGGTTCAGGGAACGGCGACAGGAGTTGAAAGGTTTATGTTCATGTGAGGTTTTGCTTATTTGTATGCACACATGCAGAATGTGTAGGCGCGAACCTACATGAGCCTTAAATGTTAACATATCTTTGCATCTAAGATTACAGATTATAGAGATAGATTGTGTTATAAACAATAGTTAAAATAAGCAGGCAACAAAGGGTCTGCACATCAACTGCCACATCACCAACACGTCTGCGGCACAACAAGTGTCATAGACCCGTAGAGTCGCTAAAATCTGGGGAGTCTCTCGCACAGGATTCCTTCAAAAATTGTATGTTTTTAAAATAAAATTATTTTTCTTTAACGTAGTTTAATTTTCACAATAATATTTTATATCTCGAGCACTTTCGACCATCAATATTCAGGTCATTATCAAGAGTGCTCGAGATATAAAATATTATTGTGAAAATTAAACTGCGTTAAAGAAAAAATTATTTTATTTTAAAAAAATGAATTTTCACTGTGTGAATACACAAACCCTACAAAATCTATTGTATTTTATATTTATTACGCAACAACGTCGAATTTTCTGGTTCACCATAAGAAAAAATATGGAAATTTGAAACCAAAACGAAAGGGTGCATTAAAAATTGAGAAATACCATCCGAGGGGATCAGGGGTGTGATTTGATGCAAACACGTTGCAAGACTGCGAGAGAGTTGTATTCAATTTTCAGGATGAATACATGAATAGTAAGACGGAGGTGGAAGCCCGGGAACTTGGCGCTGCTGAAACATGCAAGATGGGAGAGAACAAGTTGATAATGTGCAATCTCAGAAGTTGCGCCGGCGTTCTGGATGCAACTCGCATCATTTCCTTCTTGGATACGTTTATCTACGTTTTCCATCCATATTTAAACTTTTTTGAGGTATACGAGCTTTGCTGTATGACAAATTAAGAGTAATTTGTCATAAATGTTCCTTGACTTATAGGTTGTTATGCGGCTGACCACCCATACTATAAAAAAATGGTTCACTTTGCCAATGTCACCCCTGTTTCAGGGAAGGACGGCAAGAGTTGCCAGGCTTATGTTCATTTGAGATTGGGTTTTTATATTGTAGGTCCACATGCGGCATGTGTTAGCGCGAAATTATACATATCTGCTTGTGGGAATGCATTTAATATAAATCTTAAATGATATTTATCTTTGCAGCTTAGATTAGATTAGATTAGATTAGCACGTTTCATTGTATGAGGTCCGCACAAAGTTGTGATAACACACAGCCGGGTTAAAAAAATTAAATTAGGCTGATTTAGTTGGTGAGCGCTGTTTTTGTGTGTATCATACCTCAAGAGCCCTGTGCGAGCTTGGTCGTCGCTGTAGAAAGCGCTAATTCTCAAGCAAGACCCAGTTGTTGTAAGGCTGGATGGACCTTTTGATGACCGGTCTTTGGTAAAGGTTTATGAATTTTTCAACCCAGCGAAGAGCAAATTTGAAAATATAAATAGTATATTTTTTGTGCCCCGCCGGGATTCGAACCCACGACCTTCCAGTTACGAGTCCGAGGTGTTACCACCTGGACTACGGACCGGGTTGCTGGTGAAAAGGAAAACAAATGTTCAGTTATTAGTTGCTCAAGATTGTAAGATGTTTACCCGCCAAAAAAATAGTTCTAAGTTCAAATTTATGCTATGTAATAATCTATAATCTAAGTTGCAAGGATATATTCATTTAAAACTCTCAGATGTATGCTCACAAACAAACACGTGTAGTTCGCGCTTACAAATGCTGAATGTGTACTTACAAATAAAATCCAAATCTCAAATGAACATAAGCCCTGCAACTTTTGACGACCTTCCCTGACACAGGGATGACATTGGCAAAGTGAACCATTTTTTACAGTATGGGTGGTCAACCTCATACCAACCTATACGTCAAGGAATACGAATAATAAATTACATTTAAGTATAAAAAAGAACAAAACCTTAACAATAAATCTATACAAAAAGAGTAAAAAATGCTGATTTACCATTATTTAAATGATCATTGTTTTGACTTGTTAGGAATCCAGTCTTTCAGATTAGCGCTCCGTAGCGTTAAGTATTAGACTATGGACCGTTTAAATAAACGTCAAACCGGTCTATGACATTGGTTTTTTTCTTAACATACTGTAGAGAAAAATGGTTTCATAAAGAGGCAGGAAAATGAAATCGAATACGATTCCAATAAAACATTAATAAACCCGTTCTTCTCTACTCAACAGTTTGTAAAATACATTTTTCAATTCAAAACAAAGTGCCTAACAGCCGTCATTCTTAGTTAAAATAATGTATTCATTTTGTAAACCGTATAAAATGTATAGTAAAATAAACTTGTAAATCATTTGAAGGTTTTCAAAACAACTTCGTTAATCAAAGAAAATTTCCTTCAGAGTAAATATCTCGGTTGGTGCTTTATGTAAAGTAAGAGATCTTAAAAGACAAAAGTGATGCAGTCTACCTAGACAACAATACACATACAACACTAAACTTTTCGTTCAGCCAACTATATTCAAAAGTTTTTGTTGTCAAAGCCAATTAGCGTTAAAAAGCTGCGGCTGCGCTTAAAGAAGGCTTCTTTGCCTTCAATGGAGCCTTCGGGGTAGGCGGCAGGCAGGCGGCAAGGCGGCGCGATGAAAGGTGTATAAATGATAATGAATTTCAGACAGGAAAACGTATTTGTTACCGAGTTCTTTTGTAATTTGTACGGTTTCTTTAGAGATGTAGACGATGTGCAAATGCTCCCTGTATTCGAAAGTTAAATGAAAAAAAAGAAACAAATATTTAAAATATTGGATTCTTCATATTTTCGTCATTGCATTTTGATTTATTTTGAAAACATCACAAATATATGTTTATAAAATGGACGCTGCAGAGAGACGCGGAGACATTTCGCCTATATCTGAGATACACTTCATCGGCGTGATGATGCTTTGATAGTGCATCATCATATCGACTGCTCCAAGGAAGACAACAATAAGTCAAAAAATGTAGTTTTGCAGGAAAGCCAATTGAATGTTATTTATTCCATTGAGTTCAATACATAAACTATTTTTCACATTAATTTATTTACGAAATTAAAAGAGATAGAGACACGGCTGTCATCTTGGAATGAAGATAATGATTTGTTACCTTCAGAAATGGAAATAAGTCAAAAACCTAAATTTCGGAGCTACTTCCTTCTTCCTTGGAGCAGTCGATATCAAATAACAGTTCGTCAACATTCGCTTCATGATACAAACTAGCACTCATATTACAGTGGATAATTACGTGCAGTGGCATACAATGTTAATCACTATGACCATGTAATAAATCAAATAAAGCATGAATGCTGAACTTTCAAAACTGAAATTATTGTCTTGGTGGACAAAACTTTTAAAATTACGCAGTCTACCGTTACCATTGTTTATATTGCATAATGCAAAACCATGCCTATTTTTAATGTGAAATTCTCTTCTTGTTAAAAATATAATGAAATTTTCAATGCAACAACATTACAATTTCAGTTATTTTTCTACGAAGCGCATCGGAATTTCTTACAATTTCGAATGTTTGCCAAGTCGAATAATTGATATAAATTCGTATACGGAGACCAGTTAGCAACCTTTGATGTTTGTTAGCAGGAGCATGATACGCCAAAGTAACGGCAGGTAATAAACAATCATAAAATTTGCGTTTTTCTTTTTGCCATCACTAATTGGGATGGCTGAGATAATTGGAGCGTCTTCTCGGAATACTTCCCTGCGAATTTGAATTCTTAATTTTACATGAATAAGATCTTTCAAATGTTTTTTTTGTGTTTTTTTCGTTGCCCTGTGTTTTTGTACAAACATGCTGTAAACCTTTAAAATTAATTTTATACAAAATATAACATTCGTAAAATCATCTTTTTGAATCTTCAATGTAACATACCTTTGCAACTTTGATTAGATTAGATTAGAACATTCAGACATTTTTTTAAACAAACAACTAAATACGTATATATCTATTAGGAAATCAACGTTATGCTGCGTAACTTCTTTGTTTTTCTAGCATCTTTTAACCGCTTTGTTTTTGTGGCAGGTAAAACCTTTTTATGTTTACATAAAAGTCAGACCAACTGTTTCACTTAAAGTTTGTGCATCCTTATGTCAGTGTAGCCAGGGTTTTTATTAATTATTGTAGAGGCTGAGTAAGTTTTGCCGGTAGCACGATACTGACTTTGAAATAAACACTTAAAAGCTTAACCCTGTTTAATGCTGAGGTGGGAAGTGAAATTAGCCTTTTTATCCCCCAAGTGCTTGTTTGGCTTTTCGACCATTTGATTCAAAGATGATCTTTTGATGAAATTGTCTTAATAATCACATTCTACACAATTTGAGCCCATATGAACGCACAACAGAATAATGTGAGAGTAGTTGTAGGCTTACACGGCTGGCTGATGATGCTGGAGTGATGTTTTCCGGGATCTGTTGCCGTGGTCTGTGGGACCTGGAGCTTCTGTACGTTTTGCCTATTTCTACTTCACTCTGAAGAAACCAATCGTAGAAATGGGCAAAACGTACGGAAGCTCCAGCTCCCACAGACCACGGCAACAGATCTTGGAAAGCATCACTCTAGCATCAATGTGAGAGTAGTTTTAAAGATATTTGATTTTGAATTTTCATTAAAAAACATTAGCCCGGTATACGCACAAACATAACGCATGCGAAACTACCTCTGATGGACATAATACAAACAAGCACTAAGAGAACATTCTGGATTTAAAACAAGCGTTCTAACACAACTATTGAGTATTGACCAGAAAATGACCCTTAAATGTTTACAATCAATTTATTGTTTAGATACGTGCTACGCATTTCTCATAATTTTCAGTGATGAATTTTATTGTTCTAGAAAAAATAGAATTTTTGCATTTCCTTGGTTGCTGTTCTCATAAGAAAGCCATACAAGATGAAACAGGGGGAGCCTTTTAGGAGACGCAGCATTCTTCTGTTAAATTATCTTCCCGAGAATTTAGCTTCCCTCATTTAATATGGGTGTTTCTATAGATTGTATTGTGTTGAAAAAGTTTCACTGATTGAAGGGTCGCAGAAAATATTTGTTCGTTTTATAATCTGGCGGTTTTGAGTTCGGAATCCAAAACGCAACTAAGCTACTCACATGTTGTAAATTATTGCCTATATTATCCCCGAAGGGATCGCATGTGGCGATTCGGGACCTATTTATTTTTACGAGTAAGGAGGCCGGCCTCATACCCACCACTTTCAGTTGAAGTGGGGGTTTTTCAGCTCCCGGGGTGGCTAGTTCTCATTTCTTGTGAAACCTGAGTAAGCCTTGAGATCGAACCCTTGCTCTCGGCATGGAATGCAAGCATTCTACCAATTAAGCTATCGGCCTTTATACGAGCTTGGTCGTCGTCGCAACAAAGTACCAATTCTCAAGCAAGACCCAGTTGCTGTAAGACTGGATGAACTTTCGTGATCGGTCATTGGTAAAGGTTAATGAATTTTTTCAACCCAGCGAAAAGCACATTTGGAAATATAAATGGAATATTTTTGTGCTCCGCCGGGATTCGAATCCACAACCTACCATTTACGAGTCCGAAGTGTTGCTATTGGACTACGGACCGGTCCAAGAAATCGCACGCTTAGTAATTCGAGATTTGTAATAAAACGCAATAACAATGCAAGAAGAATAGGTAGAATGCAACAGCCGTTCAATTTGGACGAATATGACCGAGATAAAATATTGGTCGTCTTTTTCATCCCATACAAGTTGTACTGGTTGCCTGAACTTCAAACGTGATTTCCCAACATTCTTATTTTTTGAGCGTGCGAAATGCCAACAACACGCAATGTACCTGAGCGGTCACCCATCAAATAGATCCGCGCCCAATGTTGCTTAACTTCGGTGATCTGATGAGAACGTCGTTGACGTTGAGTATGTCATTATGTACAAATTTATGTAAAAAAATATTCAGCGACTTCAATAATAGGTATAACGAAAGGACAAAAAACTGTGACCGAAGTTTCTAGCATTTATAATCTATTTTGTATTGTTTGTGTATTAACACTGTGAAAATTCATACGGTTTTAGTTTACAATTTTGAAGGAATTCAAAAACACTGTTTATTTTCACACAAATATATTCAAAAAGATTACAATCTTTAGAACAAGTTACAAACGCGTTTTCGACCTAGAAGGTCATCATCAGGCTGATGATGATCTTTAGAACAAGTTACAAACGCGTTTTCGACCTAGAAGGTCATCATCATGATGATGACCTTCTAGGTCGAAAACGCGTTTGTAACTTGTTCTAAAGATTGTAATCTTTTTGAATATATTTGTGTGAAAATAAACAGTGTTTTTGAATTTCTTCAAAATTGTAAACTAAAATTTATAATCTAAGTCGCAAATAAGTATTACTTACATTTAAATTTATATTTAATGCAACGCAACGCATGCCCTAATGCATGCCCATAAATAGACACGTGCCATTGCGCCCTTACAAATGCTGCATGTGTAGTTACGAATTAAAATCCAAACCTCAAATGAACATAATATGCCCTCCAACTTTGACCGACACTCCACGAAACAGGGGTGGCATTGGTAAAGTCTACCACTTTTACTATGTATTTATGTTTTGTTTTTCATTTTCTTTTGTACATGAATAAAATAAAAATGAATTAAATCACAACTGCTTTTATTTAAGACAATAAAATAGAAAACAGGAAATGGTCAAAAATATTATGCTTAATTTTTTGGTTCCGGGTTTTGACCGTGGTCCACATTTTTGTTTCTTTTCTTCTTTTACTTCTTTCTTGATACTTCTTGAAGACTTTCAGCTGATGTTTTGTCTCCTCTGTGGGTGACTTCTTCGGAGCTCTGCTACTTCTGAGGTCGGAATGAAAGGCTTAAAAAAGATTTAACTACAGTGGGCTGCCATATTAATAGGGACACTTCAAATATTTCGTATTTTTTGTGTTTACATTGCTATTACTTCTAAATAACGGTCATGTGATGGCCAATTTTTTATTTATTTTTACTACTGGTAGCACTACTGACTTATTTAAAACGTGGTAGCACATGCAAAGTGTCACACCTTTAAAAAATGTAAGGTTGATCCCATGCAGTCATCATTTTTGTGAAAACGAGCGATCGAGAGCGTCATAAGTAAACATGCATTACAATTAATTTAGTGAATTTTAGCAGATTTATTTTACGAAAACTTAAGTAAAAATTAATTCTGTATAAGATTAATTTAGTTTTTTGATCATTACTTATTAAAATTAAGAGTTCTACAAGGTTGAGTAAAAAATTTGTATTTTTTCAGTATGGACTTTACTTAACTTAACTTTGGACTTGGACTTTACTTTACTTAACACCCGTCTCCAAAAAAATATGAGGAAGTTAATTTTTTTTTTTTACACTGAACATTTTTAAGGCAAAATAAAAGACATTGCAGGTGTTTTGGAGTGTTTTTAAAACAAAATTTAGAAAAAAACCATCAAAATCTTGCATGGGATTGAAAAAAGTAGCAAAAAACGAGTCACCACACGTCGTACTGACCAAAAAGACAACTGTCTCCAAAATCGAAAAAAAAGTGTGTTTCGTCTCACCTTGATAATCAAGGAAGAAAACCTTGAAATATCTTAGAAGACACTCCAGAGGAGGCTGGCTGAGAAGAGATTCATTGGTCATGGTCGAGCTGCGAAAACTCACCTTTTGGTAGCAATGAAGAAAAAGTGATAGCAATGGGTCAAAGCACATCTCCACATGACTACAAATGAAAACAGACGTTAGGTGATTGATATTTTAATGGGCTCAAATCCATTAAAAATCCTATCGCGTGATTATCTCTTTTATATGTAGACGTGCTTCTCTGATGAAGCCATTTTTCAAATTTTGGTTAAAAATTCATCATTCGTTCGATGGCACCTGGGAGAGAAATTCCATAAGGAGTGCCCTTTGAAGACAATCAAAGAGATTACCAGTATCATGATTGTGGTCAATCATCGCTTCCAAGTGGATGGGTCACTTTCACATCAAGAAATGGACCATGAAGCAGGATCAGTACAGACAAATACTGAAAAATTGACTGCTACCTGAATTCGGAGAATGGTTCCCTGATGGCCAGGAGTACATATTTATGCATTTTTCCACATTATACCATAAAACCAGTAGTGTCACTGCATTTCTGGCTGAAAAAATCTTGCAGGTTTTACCTTGGCCAGCGGATTCGCTGACATGAACCCAATCGAAACCCTGTGGGAGCTCACGAAGAAGGCGATTGCTCAGGAGGTGATTCCAACCAAGCAGCAGCTCATCAAAACCCTCACTCAGGTGTGATATCATACCCCTGAGATAAAATTCAGTGCACAAAAATTGCATTGAGAGCATGCCACGACTCAAATAAGCCATTAACGCAGCTTAAGGCAATGTCACAAAACATCGTTTTTTTCATCAAAAATGTTGAAATATGATATAGCAATCAAAATAAATGACAATTAATAAGAAATACGGTGTAAAAATGTTTCCAATAAAGTGTTTTTGTCATTAAATAACAAAAACATCACAATTTATAATAAAAATATATGTTTTCTGAATACCAAAGTGAGATAAATACGTTTTTCACAAGTGTCCCTATTAATATGGCAACCCACTGTAAACAAAACTTGGTTGAATACAATTGAAGTTATGGCAGAGAGTAGTTTTATACCTTAAAATTAAGCCACACATTCTTTAGAATTTATGAATAAAAGACGCCGCCTTTCGTTCAGACCTCAGAAGTAAGCAGAGCTCCAAAGAAGTCACCCAAAGAGCAGAAGAAACGTCAGTTAAAACCCTCTAAGAAGTATCAAGAAAGAAGAAAAAGAAGCAAAAATATGGACCACGGTCGAAACCCGGAACCAAAAAACCAAGCATCTGAATCCGGCCGTGAAAGCCCATAAACAAAAAATATTATTAAACGTAATTGTAGCGTATATATTTTTTTGAGTGTGTATTTACTCTCATATACATAAGCCTACGGTTATGTACTGGATTTCCCTGTATTTTATGTAAAATGACCAACCAGAGCTGTCAATTATGGCTGACATTTCCCACGCAGGGAAAATGATTCATTGTCAACGCTTTTTGTGGACTCGCATTATGTTTGCTCTCGACACAAACACACCGCGCCATACAAAGCCAGTGTCCAGTTAGTGAGCTGTCACTGTGGCGGAGCGTGCGTGTGTGCAGAGCAACAAGTTAGCATTTTATTATTTCAACCATTTTTCGAGTTTAATTTACACACTTCAAACGGCTGACTATGAAATATCACACTCTGCTATCTACTATTGCAATCTATTGAAAAATATTACATTTTTAAATTTAATTGAAAAGCCTACAATCCTCGAATGCCATTTTCAGAAATTATTTTGTAAAAGAAGTATTTTTTTTAAATCATTTGTTTTTTTTTCTTTAACATAATTCAAAAGAATTTAACTTTAACTTGACTATGTTTGGATGTCTTGGCTCAATCAAGATACATATTATGTAAGTACACGCCCTATTCTTTAGTTCTTGAGACACGTTGTCCGTGGCAATGACGATAGCCTGGAACGACTGGTTGTGATCGGTGGCTTGGAGCGGCAGAGAGGAAGAGGAAGATTCCCACACGAAAGACCGATCAAATGAAGACAGCAGCAGACACCTCGGTGGCTGGAGCACTGAGGGCAGAGCTCTCAAGAGAGAACTGGAGAAGAGTGGTGGCTTCCACATGGGTCACAGCCCTCAGCAATAAGTAACAAGATAAAAACCGGTCGGTAGTACAGTGGAAACACTTTGGACTCGTAAATGAAAGGTTGAGGGTTCGATCCGCGGTGGAGCACAAAACATATACCATTTATATTTTCAAATATGCTTTTCGCTGGGTTGAAAAATTCATAACAACCTTTACCTAAGACCGGCCACTAAAGGTCCATCCAGCCTTAAAGCAACTAGATCTTGCTTGAGAATTGCCGTTTTGTATATGCAACCAAGCTCATAAAAAGTCCGGTAGATAGCTCATTTGGTAGAACGCTTGCATTCCATGCCGAGAGCAAAGGTTCTATCCGCACCGAGGGTGTCAGAAATGATTTCCCGTTTCGGTATCTATTTCAAACCCAAAATAAATACTGACAAGGTGTACATAGCCTTCACAAAAAACGAAAACTATCCCTCCGGGAGCTGGGAAACTCCCACTTCAACTGAAAGTGGTTGGTGTGAGGCCGGCCTCCTAACTCGTAAAAAATAAATAGGTCCCGAATTGCCACATGTGACTTCATCGTTGATAGTGCAGGCAAGAAGTTCTACTATATGTGTAGCTTAGTTGCGTTGCTACTATTTGAAAGACAGTCGATCAGCGTGGTTTTCTTTGAATAAAAGTTGGTCACTAGTTTGGTTTGGTATTAAATAAGGAAAATGTTTGTGAGAGGGGATGGATGCTCGGTGAGCCCTGCGAGGCCGCAATACTTCAGGGCTCATTGTGACCCGTCACGCCGATAACTAGACACGTCATTTGTCAGCTCGGGGGCGACACAACACCTGGGTGACAGATGGAATGACGTGCTGCTATGGGGAGTGTTGAACAAGTAATGGTATGTACTAGTGTTAATGTATAATGTCTGTGTAATCTACGAAACGAACAAATTGCAGTTGTAGATCAATAAATTATTTAAACTTAAATTAGTGTAGTAAAAAAGGAAGAGTATAGGCGTATACACAAAAAGAGTGATGAATATCGTACATAATTTTCATGCCACTAGTAATCTATAAAAATTCTCACAAGAAGTGCCATCCTAGGGAGGCTTCAGTAACATCGACTCACTTAATTTTAGAGCTAAGTGCACACCTTTGACTTAGGGTTCTAGTTTTGTCGTAACGTTGTATTTACTTCACGGGAAGACTACTCAAGAAAATATATTGCTTTGTATGAGCGTCCATGTGCTGTGGGTTTTTCTGACAAATACATTAATTACGGGTATAACAAGAAATTTAGCATGTGCTTACCATGTTGTTCCCGGAGGAGTCACATTGGTGTGTGTAACCTACTTATTTTCACAGACAAGGGGGCCAACAATTTGCCAACTACATGTACTTGAATGAAAGGTTTACTATCTTTCTGAGTTGCTGGTTCTAACATCTTATATAAAGACTGAGTAAATCTGGCCTGTATTATTTTTGGCTTGAAAATAAACCCTCAAACGGGACAGCATTTCTGACATCCTTCATGGTTATCGAACTTTAGTCCTTGGTATGGAGTACAAATAGACTAGTCCGTAGTCTAGTGGTTAACACTTCTGACTCGTAAATGGAAGGTTGTGGGTTCGAATCCCAGGGGAGCACAAATAAATATACCATTTATATTTTCAAAAATGCTCTTCGCTGGGTGAAAAATTCATATACCTTACCAAAGACCGGTCACTAAAGGTCCATCCAGCCTTACAGCAACTGGGTTTTGCTTGAGAATTGGTGCTTTCTACAGCAACGACCAAGCTTGCAGAGGGCTCTTGAGGTGGGATGCACACAAAAGCAGCGCTCAGCAAATAAATCATCCTTATATTTTTATTACTATTCTACCAACTGAGCTTCCGACTAAAAAAGCAGTGATAACAATTTTGGAAAAACATGTGCAAATTGGATTAGACTTCAAATCTTGCCTATATTAAAGAAACGGCCATCTATTGGACATTGATCGTTCTATAGTAACTCACCCGGAGTTTGTTTTCATTTATTTGTGTATGCAATATAAAAACGAAATTAGAGCAGCGGGCGCAGAAATTTGACGTTGAAGTTGATGCTTGCGAGACGCGGGAGGCAAAGACGTTGTTTGTTTACCAGCCACGAATTTTAATTAAATCGGAAAAACTCTGAATGTCAATAAAACAAAACCGAGCAATAACGGCGCAATTTTTCACTCATAATTTTGTGTTTCGGCGCAAACAGTTTTACCCTCGGCTAATAGGATTTATATTACGATTCACGTCAGTTCAGAGTGGGGGGAGGCGTGAGGCGAGGAGGGGGAAGAAAACTCTGCAGGGGGGGTGGTGAATGAGGGGGAGGAAACTGGGTGATGGGGGAGGGGGGTGAGAGTGCGGTCTAGCGTGAATTTGACATCTAAAGAAGACGAAAAAAATAATAATGTAAAAAAGCGAAATTTTAAAAGCAATTTTCAGCAATCAGCTGTACAAACCGCATATCCTTGAGAAAATGTGACAATGTTGTATGAAAAACACAAAATACATATCGCAGATTTTTTATGAAATATTCTTGGTGTTTTGATTTTTTTCAGCGAACAATATAGCGGGAATATCTTTGTCAACGATGTTTCCAGAAAACATTCAATAAATTTATTTAGTTATTAAAAAATCATGTTTTATTTTCACTTTTTTTATTATTTATATAAAGGACACAAACGTTTTCGACTACTTCGTAGTCATCATCAGGTGATCAAAAAGTGAAAATAAAACAAGATTTTTTAATAACTAAATAAAGATGAATTTTCACAGTGTTAATGCACATTCGAATAACGCAAACATTCAATAAATATTTATGATTAATTCAACATTTTTTTTTTTTTTTAAGAAAGCCTATGCGGGAGACTTCCTAGATTCGAGAGACTCTAAGAGTCTATGACACTTGTTAAAGTGTCGCAGAGGGGTTGGTGATGTGGCAGTTGTCCATGTCCGGTTGCAGGGCCGATAGCTGCGCAGTGCTGTGGTATGTGTGGCGTTGCTTTGTTTTGAGACAAGGGAAATGGTGATTGATATTGGATTTGAAAAGGGCAAGGTCAAATTGGGATGGAAACACAGATACCGGTAACTCATTCCATGTATATATGTGATGTGATATATATTTTTAAAGAAGGTATTAAGTATGCATTTTTACTACCCATTCTATCATTTTTGCTAATGTTACCCTTGTTTCAGAAAACCACAGCAACAGCACAAGCTTGTTTTATGTGATATTTGGGTTTTATTTTATAAGAACACGTCATTCAGCATCCGGTTTCAGGAAAACGCAGCGGAAGCTTAAAAGTTAATGTTCATGTGAGATTTGCTTAATTTGTTGGTACGTACAAACGCAGCATTTTATAATGCAAATTGAATATGGGCCTGCTTGTGGAAATGCATTAATGGAAATATATATTAGCAACCTGAATCAAAGATTAAATAAATTCTGATTATCAAAAATGAAGGTAACATATCTTAAAGGAAGCAGTTTTTATGTAATCTTATCTAAGTTGCAAATATATGCAGCATTGGGGATTCAAATAACATGCATTTTCACAAGCACACACGTACAAGTTCGCGCTTGCGCATGCCGCATGTGAACCTACAATATAAAAACCAAATCTCAAATGTACAACTCTTACCGACCTTCTTTGAAACAGGGGGCACATTGGGATCGTGAACCATTTACATATGTATTTTGGTTTAAAATTTTTAAACACGTTTATTAATCTAATCTAAGCTGCAAAGATATGAATCATTTAAAATTTATATTAAATGCATTCCCACAAGCAGACATGTATAATTTCGCGCTAACACATGCCGCATGTGGACCTACATACAATATAAAAACCAAATCTCAAATGTACACACACCCTGCAACTCTTACCGACCTTCCCTGAAACAGGGGGCACATTGGCAACGTGAGCCATTTACATTATGTATTTTGGTTTAAAATTTTTAAACACGTTTATTAAAACCATTATTATAGAACCTGCCTGGGCTCCATCCCTGGCTTGTTATTTGAGTTCGGTTCAGCTTATCACGAGTTTTCGTTGTTTTTTCTTCGGCGTCTCATTTGTATTGCGGAGCGTTTAATTTATTTTTGAATGACGTGTTTGCCAAAGTGTTTTGTTTCCGTAAATTTGTTTGACATTACAACTTTCAACAGGTTTCATAACGCCACAGGCTTAAATGAAATTCCATTTCAAAACAGAATAATAATTTACCTTATTGTGAATCGAAAGATTTAATTACGTTTCTGTACTGGGTTACATAATTTTTGATAAATAAGAATTGGAGGTTTCGTAATGTTAACTGTGAGCATTATCAGCGTTAATCCAATTTTTATAGTAGATGTACCACCACAAGAATTATAATGTACTGTAGCTCCAAAAGTATACATAATTTGAACATAATCAAAGACAGTTTATAAAATTTTAGGGTTCTAATGATCCAGTTTTTCATGACTCATTCCTTTGCCAAACTGCCCGTTTATGGAATGATCTACCAGTATCTGTGTTCCCTTCCTAATTTAATCCGGTTTTATTCAAAACCAACATCAATCACCACCTCCTTGCAGCGCCTCACGATAGAAGCAAGAACTCTAGCAACACCTCTGCGGCACCCTTCCAGGGTGACATAGAGCCCCAAGACTTTCAAGAATTGGGGAGCCTCTCGCACAGGATTCCTTAAAAAAAAAATGTCTGATTCGATGTCTTGTGAAGCTCAATGAAATAGTTATGGTAACCATTTATTAAAAGCTATAAAATCTGTAAGTTGGATAGAACACGATATAAATAACGTTATTTTACAAGGCTTTAAGCAGCAGGTTGTATTATCGTGTTAGCTTGTTTTAACAAATAACCGTATTTCATGCAAACATTACATTTACATATGTTATTGTGATCGTCAAAAATTAACGCAATAAAATGTTAATTTTCTAGCATTCACAGAGTAAAAATTCATTTTAATTTAAATTACATAACTTTTTTAAAACAGATTTACTATCACTTATTTATAATATGTATGTCTTACCTTATAAACGACCAAATTTAAGGCTCTTGAATTAATTAGAATGAAATCCTTACCTGAAACAAAAAAAGACAGAATATTAGTTGCTGTATTTAAGATGACGTAGAATATCAGTTCCTTGACTTATAGGTTGGTATGCGGCTGACCACCCATGCTGTAAAAATGGTTCACTTTGCCAATGTCACCCCTGTCTCAGGGAAGGACGGCAAGAGTTGCAGGGTGTATGTCCATTTGAGATTTGGTTTTTATGTTGTAGGTTCACATGAGGCATGTGCAAGCGCGAACTTGTACGTGTCTGGTTGTGAGAATGCATGTAATGTGAATCTCCAATGTAACATATCTTTGCAACTTAGATTAGATTAGAATACGTTACAAATATTCATATCTCCTGCACGCTCACAATCACCAAAAATTCACGCTAACACAAGCCGAATTAGTACATCCTTCCACCCTGAGCATGTTATGAACATAATCACTGCAACTCTTGATGTTTTTCTTTTACACAAGAGTGATACTGGCAAAAGTAAATACTTAAAAGTATGAATGGTCCGCTTCATAGCATCTATAAGTCAACAACATGCATGTTTCATTTTGGTAGTTATTGTGATTTGATATTAGAATGGTAAAAAGCTACAATGTTCATTTTGAACCTTCATACATACAACGAGTAGAAATTATTAAAAAGATGAAGGAAAATAATTCAAGCTTAAAGGTTTATGTATTGGCATTGTGAAAATCGTTTTAAATGAATAATATAAAAATAAAAAACAAGGTTTTTCTTCACTAGTTGATTAACTACCCAAGCGCTTTTATGTTATCACACTTTAATTGACTTATAAATAATAGTAATATAACATAAAAACGCTCGTAAACAAATAAACAATCACATATTTTATTGAACATGTTTGTGTGAACAAGTATCAAAGAAAACAAAAAAAAAATTGTTCAATACAGCAAAGCACAATAATTTATACATAACTGCCGTGTTGAAATGCTCTAAGTAATTGCCCTTTGGTACACTCGATATAAAGTGTACACTCAAACAAAATTTAAGATTACTCAGCGTGGAATTTTGCAAACTTTTCATATAAATAATATCGGCTGATTTATGGCTCACCCCTTGTTTTATTTTGCTTCGTTATATTTCGCCAGCACCCCCACCCTCCCCCCCGTAACCCCGGGTTCAACCTTGTGCGTAAATTCTTTCCAAACGTCTGAACGGCGAAGGCTTTGACAGTAATTTTTATTTATTAGTGGCGTAGCCAGGTGGCTGTCTACGAACGTTAATTCGTAGCGCTCCGAGTTGCATGCTACGCCGGCTTGAAATAGAAAACTTGTTGAATGAAAAATGTAGAGGCTTTGTGTGTTTATACAATGCCGCACCTTGCTATTTGAAAGTAATATATCGTTGCGAATGTGTAATTGTGTGTCGTAGATGTGATTTGTGATTTGTTCGATACTTGTGATTTGTTTGATATTGTGTGAGTATTTACTCAAATATTCAAAATATAATGTTTTGGCAAAATCTTGCACGTTTCTCGAACGATTTTTATGTCCTTTGTAAAAAAAAGTCAAAGCTGTCTGTGGCGTTAGACTTGTGCCTAAGCCGTCAAGCAATACAGTGAAAAATCCACTCTGTGTTTAAATGTCAACCGTATTCTAAAATAAATTGTGCAATTAAAAATAACGGCAACTTTTATTAAATCTACGTCAGTTATATCATAAAAATATAATACAATAGAAAGTGTGTATCAACAATCCACATACATACATATTTTAACCATAAATTTTCAGTCATTTTTTTTTATTTTTAAATTAATTACATTTTTTCGTATGAGCAGTTTACCTACTTCAAATATCTATGATTATCGTTTTTTTAATCTAATCTAATCTAAGCTGCAAAGATATATATCATTTAAGATTTACACTAAATGCATTCCCACAAGCAGATATGTATAATTTCGCGCTAACACAGGCCGCATGTGGACCTACAATATAAAAACCAATCTCAACTGAACATAAGCCTTGCAACTCTTGCCGTCCTTCCCTGAAACAGGGGTGACATTGGCAAAGTGAACCAATTTTTATATCATGGGTGGTCAGCCGCATAACAACCTATAAGTCAAGGAACAAATTTAAATAATTCCAAATACATCCAACAGAATTCAGTATTTCCGGTTTTAAAAAAAATATATTTCTCTGTAAAATGCAATATTAATCATTTTTTTACAACCAGTACCAGATGTGATACAACATAAACATGATACCAGACATACCAACATTTCACTACTTATGCACCAATAGATTTCGAAAATTCGTACACACATTGCTACGTGAGCAAATTTTGACAGATTGACGTATTTGTAGGTGATTCATCAATTATTTTGTAAATGTTAAAATCATCATCTATCACTTTTTTTGAAAATGGTTTTTGTGAACAAATCCGAGAATAATTATTTTCTATAAAAAAAAAAAACTTTTTTCTATTTTTAAAATATTTTGCAACTTTGTGTAGTTATATTAAGAACGAGATAAAACTGAGGTATCGTAATTTTATCTTAAATAAAAATTCAAGTCATATGTTAATGACTTTCATATACTGGAAGTTTTCGAACAATCAAAACAAACTTATTTTTGTTTATTCTAAAATTTGCACATTGATTTTGTAATGTTTTTTTTTCTTCGCACAATAAAACTGAAAATTATGAAAAAAACTCTCCAGCTCAATATAAAATAAACGAGAAAATAAGTCTTTTCTTGTCGACAAAAAACTCTCATAACTCAAAAGTATTGTAAAATGCAAAAAACACAATTTAAATTTTTGATTGCATTTTCAATTTTACAACCTCCGTATTAATTAAATGTGCATGATTTATTTATTTTGTCAATACTGAGGAGTCTTTCACTTCAGGCAAAAATATAATATTATGAAAGTTAATTGAAACAACGCAACGTTTCAATGGTATGATATTATTAAAGAAATTTAATTCTAAAATAAAATAAAACATATCTCCAAATGAGGATAATAATTTGAAGGACGATATAAAAAAAAACGCCTTGTTACTGAGCCGATAAACCTACATTTCACATTGTCCCATAAAAGCTTCTAAAAATATCGTAGCAAAAGCCTAACTAGTGTTGTATTGCAGTGATGCGATGGTAAAACTCAATTTGCAGGGGCGCTTCTATAATAAGGAGGAGAAAAAATAATAACACGCCTCGCGTAGCACGTTTCTGGTACAGGCCGACTCTTCAAGAAGTGCTACGCCAAGTCGTAGAGGCTCGCTACATATGTTGTATCGCAGAGGCTCGCTACGCTGTATCGTAGAGGGTGGCTCTACGACACGGCGCGGCGTAGAGTGTGTATATTATTTTTTCTCGGAGCTAAGCGGAGAGGTTGACGTCGAGCGGAAAAAATACAGATTGCGGATAATAAGAAAAACGTTTGTTACGCCGGGCATTGCGCGATGTCTCTCGAAATAGCGACGCGCTGGAAGGGTGTGTCATTCTGTTTTGTAGGTATCTAGAGTAAAAAAATACTAAACAAGTAATATAAAGGTGCGCAAATAGAACGAAGGATTTTTAAAATACTGTATTCATCCAAAATTTTATTTTTCATGTGTCATTCTATTTTTTATTTAAAATAAAATTATTTTTTCTTTAACGTAGTTTAATATTGATGGTCGAAAGTGCTCGAGATATAAAATATTATTGTGAAAATTAATCTACGTTAAAGAAAAAAAAAAATATTTAAAAAAAATGTATTTTCACTGTGTGAATACACAAACCCCACAATATTTTTTATTAAGTTGTGTTTTTATATGTACCTTTCATGGTATATTTATATCAGTATTGAAGAAGTATATTTGCCTATAAAATCAAATGTGCTATTAAAAGCGAGGTTTTTTTTTAAATTTCAAATCGTTTTTACTTCTAGATAAAGATGTCGGTGTTATTGCCGAGGGGGCCAAGTGGGCTGATCTTTCTAGCGTGTTTGCAATAGAACAACGTTGGTTCGATCCCCGCCTGGGTCATTTGATCATAACTTTAACCCTTGTTCAGCATATGTTATTGAGTAATTATTAATTAATAACTCATTCAAATAAACCATAATGAATTATTAATTGATGATATTAATACCTGTTTCTGGCCAAAGTCGATTCCGAAACCGATTTAAATCGAGTTGTATGGCACCCTTTGCCACTGCTAGCAACAAATTTGTTTTTTAATGACTAATAAATTGCTCAACCCAGCAAAGAGGATGTTTATAAAAATATACCAGCAAGAGCAAATACTTTTTTTTGAGCCAGGAATCGATCTTTCGGCAATCAAAATACAAGTCCGTAGCCTAAACCACTAAAACTACTGGTCTAATGAACGCTTTTTGACTGATGTGTTGTTCTTTAATCATCTTGTGGTACAAAAATTTTATATTTTGTATTGTTTGTGTATTAACACTGTGAAAATTCATAATGTTTAGTTTACAATTTTTTTTTTTATGATGACCTACTAGGTTGAAAACGCGTTTGTAATTTATTTTAAAGATTTTAATCTTTTTAAATATATTTGAGTGAAAATAAACAGTGTTTTCTTTGAATTCCTTCAAAAAAAAAAATTGTAAACTAAACAAAAAAAATATTTTTAACATATCAAACACAATTGATTAAAATTGACGATTAAATTTTGATACACGGAAATTAAAGTGCCGGGCAATTATTTAGAGGTTCTTCATTTCGGCCGGAGAAGACAGGAAGTCGCAAAGAACCCGTTAATGAAACTGTGCTGTGTTAATCGGATTTTACCCCTAGAGTGTAAGAACCCCTCGCCCGCACACGTAAACCAATTATATGCTCTAAGAAAACAATTAGACCGTACAATTTGGCTGTTTTACCTGCCGCGGCTCCGGAGAGCGGGGCTATTGTAATTATAAATTTTGTTGTTCGCCGGTCGTGGAGTAATTGCGTTATGTACTTCCGTAGAGGCTTCAGATACGGGGAAGTTATGGGTTAATGAAATATTTATAAGCCTCACTGTGAGTGTTTATTTCAGGTACTTTAAATATATACTTAGTAAGAGTGAAAATTATACAACATTTAACTACTTAAAAAAATAATTAACAGTCGTTTTTTAAATTCACTGCAGAACCATAACATTTCCAAAATCGACACACTTTCAAATTTGACTGAGATACTGCACTCAGCGCGTGCAAAAAGGCATTCTTCAATAAAGATCCGGAAATTCATTAAACATGATTTTTATAATTAACGGTTTTTGGTCGACACATAAGAAAACAATGCTTGTGCCTTTTACTGTGACTGTGCCTGTTATTTACATACAGGAAATATTTATTTAATCCATCACCATACCATTCTAAATTTCAAAAAGATGAATTCAAATATGCATGAAACTGTTTTTTTTTGTATTCTTTAAAAGTTGTTTCATAGAATTTTTTAACAATTAATCAATGTTTGTTATCTAAATAATGATTTTTAAATCATCGTTCGTTTTCATTAAAAAAAAAGTACCTACACATGAAAAAAAAAGTTAAATTTTAAAACCAAACCATGATTTGAAACAAATTATCGATGCAAAACGCACCAAGACATTAGTATAAATAACATTTTTATGCTTCATATATGAAACGCATACGAGTATCAAGCTCTATGTAGATAAAATAAACGTTTTCAACTGAGTTCAAAATATACGTATTTCAAAATGATTATATTACATACAAAACAAATCAAACATCCGAGGTCTTGAGCTTCCGCATTATTAATATTCGTTCAGTTTTCATCTTTCACATTTACTTTCAACCATTTCCTTTCGATCAATCCGCAAACAGTTTTTTAGTTGTATTTTTTTATCAACATCCAGCTGGATCCATGTAACTTTCCACATCATAACGCAAACGCAACTAACCTTCACATATAGTGTAACTTCTTGGCACGTTACCTTCAAATAGTTTCGTGTAACGCGAGGGGAATCTTTTCATTTAACAGGTAAAGGAGCCGGCCTTACGCCAACCCCTTCAGTTAAAATAGAGGATTCCCAGCTCCCGAGGGGGCTGGTGCTTATTACTTGTGAAGGCTGAGTAAGCCTTTCCGGAATTTTATTTTGGGGTTTAAAATAAACACCAATGTTTCTTTACTAATATGTTGGTATGCAGCTGACCACCTATGCTGTAGAAAATGGTTCACTTTGCCAATGTCACCCCTGTTTCAGAGAAGGTCGGCAAGAATTGCAGGGTCTAATCTAATCTAATCTAATCTAAGCTGCAAAGATATATATCATTTAGGATTTATATTAAATGCATTCCCACAAGCAGACATGTATAATTTCGCGCTAACACATGCCGCATGTGGACCTATAATATAAAAATCCAATCTCAAATGAACATAAGCCTTGCAACTCTTGCCGTCCTTCCCTGAAACAGGGGTGACATTGGCAAAGTGAACCATTTTTTTACAGTATGGGTGGTCAGCCGCATAACAATCTATAAGTCAAGGAACATACATGACAAATTACATTTTTAAGATCAATAAATAACAATATATACATGGACATAAAAAACTAAATCATAAAACCAATTTTACTTTAACAAACCCTAGCCGCCAACATCACAGATCAACCGCCATTTCTTTCTATCCTTACATACTTCTTTCATTTCCTCCAGAGTCATAACCTTCTTCATACAAGCTCTTCTTTTATTATGACTCTGGATATTCCATTCATTCGCAATTTCGGATATTTGGTCCATCCATACCTTTCTCGGTCTTCCTCTACCACGACATCCATCTATTCTACCAACATATACTTTCTTCGTCAGTATTTCCTCATTCATTCTCTCCATATGCCCAAACCATCTTAACAAACTTCTTTTAATCTTCACTTTCACACTTTCTTTTGCACCACATTCTTCTCTTACAAAATCATTCCTCACCCTGTCACTCCGTTTTTTCCCAATCATACTTCTTAGAAAGTCCATTTCAACAGTATGGTGTACCTATGTTCATTTGAGATTTGAGTTTTTATATTGTAGGTCCACATGCGGCATGTGCAAGCGTTAACTTTAACGTGCCTGCTTGTGAGAATGCATATAGATACGAATCCCCAATGTTTCATTTCTTTGCAACTTAGGTCAGATTACATTAGATTAGACCAATATGGGAAATCATTTCTGACACCCTAGGTGGGTTTAGAACCCGAGCTTACGGCATGGGATGCAAAGACCCTACCAACTGTGCCATCGATCGAACAATATTTGTAATACGTTTTATGTGATAGCGCGCAGCAGATAGTATTAAGTCTACGGTGGGTTCTCCATCAATCCCCATGTCAGGCTTAGACGCATCGCCGGAACAAAGTTATGTAATGAAGAACGGAAGGGAAGCGAAGAGTTTGCACGGAGGGTGGGTGAGGATGGGGAAGGGGGCTAGGCAGGGAACCTGAACATTTATGAATTAATAAAAATATCAAGCGAGTATTTATTTTAAATCGTTTCATTAACTCTTAATACGTTTATCGAAAGAATTCCAAGCATCGACATTCATAACCTTTTTTAGTCCAATTTCAGTGTTTATTGCAAATTTGCATGTCTGGTTACTTTATGTATAAAAGTGAGATAGCAAAATAATATAACCTACAGAGTAAGAAAATGGGAAGAGTATGTATGAGGAAAGTGATGAATGTTGAAGAAATTAATGAGATATGCAAGGACAGAAAAAAGTGGAGAGACGCATTTGTGGAGGTACCGGCCGCCTCTAGTAGCAGGATACAACAGGATACAAGTTCTCTTCATTTAATGAAGGTGATGAACAAATAATTGTTAAGTGTTGTCTTAAAAGCCAAGTTATCTGTCTACCTTGATATTTTCAAATTATTTATTAACCAACACTCTAGAACTCTTGAAACGTTTACACTAAACATGGGGTGGCATTGGTAAAAAAAATAAATAATAATAAGGCATAGAATGCCAGTCTCACATAAAAAAAATATGAGGATAATTAATTTCGTGAACGCCTTTTTTGTACAAATTTCACCTCAAGAGCTTTCTTCAAGCTTGGCACTAATTAATCGAGCAACAGCTCTTGCTGTAAGGATGAATGTAAATTTGGAGAGCGGACTTTGTTAAAGGCACATAAAAATCACAACTTCTAAATAAAAATTCGTAGCGTTAACCACTAGACTGCGGTCCAACCATATATCAATTCCCTACCACATTACTACCCAAGAATTTAAAAAAAACTGGGCGTTAAAATAAAAAAATATTCATTTTATAGCAGATCATGGTTCGCTGGTTATGCGTCACTATTTGGCGTAGATACACGGTGCTACGCTTTGCCGGGCGTAGCAGTGCGCTGGCCGCTACAGCGCCGTAGGACCCGGAAGCCTACGATGCTGTTTACTCCGCCAACTTACTTATATTTACACTCAAAATATCAGTCCGAAATTTGCGGATCCCACTCGAGATGAACTTGCAAATACATTTTTCATTTTAATACATCCTCCTTGTTTGTGCTGGCATATTATCATAGCCGGGCTCTCACTCGCCGGCGTTACACGCTTCGCGTACATTTCTGATAAAAAATGTACGAAAAAGCAAACACGGCATCCTCTCAACTTTAATTCAAACTTTGTAGGTTTACTGTCTGACTGAATTCTGCATCAACGTTGAGCATGAATATACGAGATGAAATATATATTTACTATATGAATACTGGTGGAATATATTTTTTACGCTATCGAAATCTGATAATAATGGATGATGACAAATTGAATGCATATTTTTTTATGTTAAAACATCGTTTACAAAAACAAGTACTATTTATTTCAAGTTTATTTTAATTACTATATATTTTATTAAAAAAAACGGATTGTACAAATCGTGGTGTAGAAATGAACGGGTTTCTCAACATTTCGTCTGCAGGAGTTGTAACTCTTTGATGCCTTGGGCCCGGTATTTTTAAGTATCGTAAAATTAACTAAAATGCAATTTTAGTTAAATCATCATAATATTTCACTCACCGAATTTCGGCAGTAAATATAAAGAAACTTAAACTAACGATTTTCAAGATGGCGTCGCTTCACTGACAGCAGCTGTTCTTTTTTAATGTAAAATTGTTGCAAACTGAACATTTTTTTTGTGTCGTTTTCTAGCTAAATGAAGGTGAAGGATATGATTTTTATGAATAGTTGTTTTTTTTTTATGTTTTTGAATGCCATTTAAATTATTTCCAAGATTTGGGGGCGGGGCTTCATACTTCGGTAATTTTTGGTTTTGGTAAACTCGAACTTGAGTATTTTGAATAAAATTTCAAGTAATAGTTAACTAAAATATTACTACACTTCAATATACCGGGCCTAAGAGTTCTTCTTTAAGCCACGATTCGTTTTTTGAAATGTCCGAAAGCTCCAGCTTTCAAAAACCACGGCAACATATCCCAAAAAGCAACGCTCCGGTAAAAATAATGGACAATATCAGAAAAAATATGGCTGTGTCAATTATTTTTAAGATAAAAACTGTTACAACTTGTGATAAAAAGTGATAAATTGAATGCGTAACTGGATTTGATAACAATATTTTCTCAATAATAAAAACAGTGAAATCTATATACTAAAATAAAAACAGGTACGTTTTGCAAGATATTTTTTTACACACACTTCATTTTGCCCCTAAGTAAATTTTATACACAAACCAAATGAATTATATTAAATTAATTTCACTTAATCTATTTATATTCACTTACGTTTTTAATCACTCACGATCATCATCAGGTACAATAATCCACTTATTTTTTGCTCTTTATCTGGCTCGTTTACAGAAATTCCTGGGATAAAATAATTAACAAATATTTTTGTGATGGTTTACCTAGATAAACGAAAAATGCTCTCTACTATTCAGAAAACTCATCACTTGTTCTGTGTCGCATTTGATACTTTCCGAACTGGTTAGATCTCTCGAACTGAAAAGAAATGGTGTCCCTTCAGGCGTGATATTAAAGTGAACGACGCGAAATATGGTAATTTCGTAGCATCGCGAAAGAGTGCTTTGAATCTCTGATATCGCGACAGAAAAACAAAATAAACAACAACGTCTGAGTTACGAAATTTCAAGTTCTGACAAATATTGCACTTCACTGCAATAATATTTTTGTTCGCATAAAGATAAACAGAACGGAAAGTGTTGTAACAAGGAGTTGTTGCATACTTCAACATATTTCCTTAAATGACTTTGAGTGTGAAATGATACTTACTTGCCTTTTAATGTAAATAGGTTATTTTTCCCAATGTTATTTTTGATTCAGAGAAAAATGACAATGATTGCTAGTTATATTATATGTGTATATATATATATTTTTTTTGGTTCCAATTTTCTTTAATTAATTAATACACATAGGTAAATCATGAGAAAGCGCAAATTAAGACGTGCCTGTTTGTGAGCGTACATAACATTTCAAAATGAAAAATGTATAGAAATATTTAAAAATATAAATGGTAAAATCTAATCTAATCTAATCTAATCTAATCTAAGCTGCAAAGATATATATCATTTAAGTTTTATATTAAATGCATTCCCACAAGCAGATATGTATAATTTCGCGCAAACACATGCCGCATGTGGACCTACAATATAAAAACCCAATCTCAAATGAACATAAGCCTTGCAACTCTTGCCGTCCTTCCCTGAAACAGAGGTGACATTGGCAAAGTGAACCAATTTTTACATTATGGGTGGTCAGCCGCATAACAACCTATAAGTCAAGGAACCAGGTAAAACATTGTTTTAATTCACTTTATTCTTTTTTTTTTGCTCGAATATTTTCGCCTAATGAGGCATCTTCAAGAGCAGAATGGTTACAAATATATTTTTATAAACTCGAGCAAAAAAAAAAGAATAAAGTGAAATAAATCAATGTTTTACCATTTATATTTTTAAATATTTATAAAAATGGACTTTCACTGTGTTAACAGATCAACACTAAAAAATGAAAAATGTATATTTAAATTTCTTTATTGCTTAGAAAATATAAAATATAACGCATTTGGTCAGTTTGCTTTTTCAATTTCGGTGTTCAAAACACATTTTTATCAACAACAACAAAAATAGGTAAAGTTTAAACACACTAACATTATTTTTTTTCACTTAATTGTTTTAGACATAAATTCAAATTGAATTTTAAGTGATTATTTCCACTCGAAAACAGTTTTAGTCATTGCGAGAACGAACGCCATCACCAAGTGCGTCTGTCAATCTAAAATTTAATTCAGACATTAAACAGGTATCTGTGAAATTTAACGCGAATCTCTTTCCTTGCCTGAATAGCCGAGAAGTGAGCTTAATCACTTCGGCAACGTCCGTCAGCGGCGAATCAGAGCCAAGGAGGCTTTGTCTGGCGCGCCTCGTAAAAACTGCAAATTTTTCATTAAACCATTTCGAAAGTCATTAAACGGTACCCCTATTAAAATTTATAGCCCCGCGCGATAATATCTAATTGAAGTTGGCGCTTATGAGCTTGATAACTTTGCGATGAAAGGCACTCCGGCATTAGGTTACGGCCTTTATAGGCAGAAGGTCTTGGTGGGGAAATGCTACTAAGACGTTTCATTTGGGTTAAGTGTCTTCCAATGCTATCAGCCGAGCATGATCGTGCGTTTTAATTGCGTAGAGGTATCCAGATAATGCCCTCGTTATGTCTTGGTCTACATTTTGACGCACAAACTGTTCCGCAGATAAGTATCCTTATCGACTTGTAAGTGTGTTCTTATAAACATCCGTTAATTATAGTTCAGGTTTAGTTTGATATGTACTATTCGAAGAGTTCAGGAAACAATCAAAATTGATGGAAGGAAATGAGATCAACTTAACTAATCTTATAAGGTATAATGAAGAAAATGAGCATTAATAAATAAACGTACGAAGATACGAGTAAGTACGTAAGAATTCACACATTTTATAGAGCATGGGTTTGTTTTAATCGTAAAATATTTTTACGTTAATTTCTGCAAATCAGAAAACTTCTGATTAAGCAATACAAATAATTTCAAACTGAAAAAAAAAGACATTTCTTCCCCTCAGTGTTTTTTTGGCTTATCTACCATTTGAAATCTACCAGATGACCTTTCAATGAAATTGTCTTAAGAATTACATTCTACACATTGATCTAAATAAAATATAATTCTACACAATCTGAGCTAAGAAAAAAATGAAAAAAACGCGATAATTTGAGAGTTGTTTCCAATATTTTTAAAATCAATTTCTTGTTTCATTAGACACATTGGTCCAGTATAAATTCAAAGATTGCTCGTATGAAATTAGTGAAATTACCTCGAATAAGACAAACAAGCACTAAGAGGACAATTTGTTTACAAATATTTTTTAACTGATGATTCAATCAAATTCATTCACAAAACTGTTCGTACAATAGAAAGACAATTCATTTTTATTTATTTATATTGTGCAAGCTCATTCATTTTTATCCTTTTATTAATTGAATGATATTAAAGCCTCATCAATTTGATAACAGCAATTAAAAAACATTCTGTTTATTGAAAAAAAATGGAAATAAATGACAAGTCAACGACGTTAGCCATGTTGAAAGCACCGGTTCCCATAGATCACCGAAGTTAAGCAACATTGGGCGTGGTCAGTACTTGGATGGGTAACCGCTCAGGTACACCGCGTGTTGTTGGCACCTTGGACCGGTCCGTAGTCCGTAGTGGCAACACTTCGGACTCGTAAATGGAAGGTTGTGGATTCGGATCCCGGTGGAGCACAAAAATATACCATTTATATTTCGAATGTGCTCTTCGCTGGGTTGAAAAATTCATAAACCTTTACCAATGACCGGTCACCAAAGGTCCATCCAGCCTTACAGCAACTGGGTCTTGCTTGAGTATTGGCGCTTGAGTATTTGTAGCGACGACCAAACTCGTACACCTCTGCGGCACTACAACAAGTTTCATTGACCTCTAGAGTCTTTAGAATCTAGGGAGTCTCCCGCACAGGATTTCTTAAAAAAAAAAAAAAACAAGATTCGGGAAAAGTTTGATGGATCCTATATTATTGATATTAAATCATTTTGAAGGGCACGTAAGTGAACTTCTCCCAAAAAGGCTTTATCGCTCCCACAAGACTTTTTGTCGTAAAAATAACCAGTCACGGGGCCGTAAAAATGATGGAGGTCTGCGTAGACCAATAATAAAATAATAATAATTTGGATAAATTGAGGTATAAACTATAGTATTTTTACAACAATTTTGTCGGGGTTATAGCCGCGTGGGCCAAGAGGGCTGATTTTTCTAGCGTGTTTCGAATGGAACAACGTTGGTTCGATCCCCGCTTGGGTCACTTGACTTTAACTTTGACCCTGGTTCAACAGATGTAATTGGGTAATTATTATTTAATAATTCATTAATAATTAACAATAATGAATTATTAAATGATGATATTAATACCTGTTTCTGGCCAGGTAGAATAGGTTGGTAAATTGCATTCCTCTTCACAAATCTATTTTTTTAAAAAATTAAAAAAAAAAAAAAAAAAAACAACGAAAATAAGAAAAAAAGATAAAAATAAAAATCACAATGGGAACCATAACAAGGTGTTCCGGAAAAGTCAAGTAACTTGCATTTATGGTACAACTAGTTCCCGAAGAAATTTCGTTCGGCAAATAAAATGTATTTATTTTCATAGGTTAAGCCATTTCACGTGAATTGAGAAGTTTTGATGTTTTTTAAACATTCATTTTGAGTTTAGGTTCCAAATAAACACCAATAACGGAAATATTTTCAGAAACCTTTGGTGAGAAACAAAGTTTAAAAAGTATTTTACATATCATAAATATTGCAAATTAATTTCTTAAGAAGCAGACATAACCTATCTTTCACCGTTTGAATGTTTTTTTATCTTGATTGATGGCGGCTATTTTAAAATCGTTGTGAAAGCAAATACATAATGGAGTAGTCTTTTCAGAATTTTCCAATCGACATATTTTTTACTTCAACAGAATGTTCAAGGCAAAGGCATGCTTAACAAACATAAAATCTTTTCATTTAACCTTATGAAATGAATAAGGACATACCTAAATTTTATCAAAGTAATGCTACATGCCACCCATCCAGCAAAAAGGATAATACTTCAGCGTTTCTTAATGCATCGTAAAAAAGGACTATGCTCCAATTTATTATCGAGAAAACGTCCTTTGAACGGGGAAAATATCAAACCCTCTTTCGTCGACGGAATTATAATATTAACCTGTAACAAAGAACATTCTGGAAGAGGCCCGGCTTAGTTTTATTCCCCTCCATTTTATCTTCGGACTGGCGGATGTACTACGAGGCTGAGACAAAGAAACTCGGTGGCGTGTTTTTGTGTCTGTGAATGCTTTGTCGTTATTATTCGATTGACGAAATTGAGTTTAGTGAAATCGCAATAAAATGAGGGAGCTATAAAATAAGTATAAATATATATTGTGACCGTTGGAATTCAAGCTGCGTAAGATCGCGTAATTTATTTTATATTGTGAATGAAATTTACCCCGTTTTTATCTTGTTTATAGAAAATAAAACTAAAGGATAAACCGCAAGTTACGTTGAAGACAAAAAAAATAGGAAAACTTACAAAAAGTTGGTTCTTCAGTCTCGAGATAAACTCTACGGACTCTTAAACGAAAGGACGCGAGTAAGATTCTTAGCAGACACAAAACAATTAACATTTATTTTTTCTAAACAAACTTCTTGCTGGATTGAAAAGCATGTATTTTCCAATAACGCCGGTCACAAAGGCATTTGTTAATATTTTTCGAAGGCACAGATTGTGTTAAATTTTATTTTTAAGGCAACTGCATTAAAAAGTCACGTTTGACAGAATTGGTCTATACGGCAAATAAGAACTGGGGGAGCGATCTCTTGACAGCTAAAGTTTACAAGTTAAATGTGAAATAGCTTGTTTATGCATCTTCACATAAGTTTAATATGAAACAAGAAAATTGTTACGTGTTACTAACGTTTTTTAAGGGGAAAGAGTATTAAAAAGCGTCTATGAAAAAATCTACACTGAAAGAAAATGCCAAAGGGGAAAAATTTAAAGAAAAAGAGGCGTTATGTCAAAATTTCCATATTTTTTATTAATAAAAACCCCGAACGCGGCCGGGAAATGAAAATAAAATCACACACACACATATTTCACATGTCATTTGGCTAAAATTTATTCATGGCACCGTAAAAATATGTATATGAATGAGAAAAAGACGTCTCCGGCAACGGTCTATTTCACGTTTTTAATAAAAACATCTGGAAGTTTACGATTTTAATTTTTGACGGTCTCCCGGGAAGCGTTTCGGGAGACTATTTTGAATTTATGGCGAATGTTTGAATACGTGCAAAAGTTGTTATTCAAATTCGCTTTCGGAGATTTTATACTAGTTAAATTTACTTTTGATTAAATTAAATTAAATTTATTTTTAACTTAATGATACATATGATTCACTCTTTGACTTTTGTATTGGCGGCATCTCGACTCGGCTTCACAGCACCTCAGTCCGTATTTATACATGACAAAACACTATTCTCGCATGTTTCAGACCATACAAGACGCCTCGTAATAATTCCAATGCGTTTACCAAAGACTGGTCACCAAAAGTCCATCGGGCATTACGGGAACTTGGTCTTTATAGTGACGACCAACCTTGCAGAGTGCTCGTGAGGTGTGATTCACACAAAAATATCGCTAACCAAATAAATCATCTTAATATTATATTTTTTATGATGAGAGTTGCATTACTTCATATTATAAAAAAAAAAATACAGAAAAGCAGGGGCGGATTTAGGCGTTGTGGCGCACACAGACAGTCCTGGCTTTAATGACTCTGTTCACTCATTGTCGCGCCCTAGTCCACGTCGCTGGGATCATAACGAATGGCCGCGACGGCTGCAGGGAGAATGATAAGGCGAGGGGCTTTCTACCAGGGCGCACAAACTCTAAAGACCTCCCTGCTTTTTATAAAGTAACTCTAATGTAACTGAAGGAAGGTTGACTTACTTGTTGGATGGTGTTAGTAACACAAATATGAAATAATATTATTTGAAAATACAAACTTTAGGGATATTTAATATGGATTTTGTAGAAATGTGATTTTATTTAAGGTTTTTTTTACACATTTTTTTAAATTATTAACTAATAAGTACCTAATAAAAAAAAAAAAAAAACGCAACTAAGCTACACATATAGTGTAACTTCTTGCCGCGTTATCCCCGAAGGGGTCGCATGTGGCGAGTTGAGCCTATTTATTTTTACAGGTAAGGGGGCCGGCCTTACGCCAACCACTTCAGTTGAAGTGGAGGTTTCCCAGCTCCCGAGAGTGCTGGTACTCATTTCTTGTGAAGGCTGAGTAAACCTTGCCGGTATTTTATTTTGGGGTTTGAAATAAACACCGAAACGGGAAATCATTTCTGACACCCTCGGTGGGATTCGAACCCGAGCTTTCGGCATGGAGTGCAAGCACTCTACCACCTGAGCTATCGACCGGACTACCTAATGACATCTGTAAAACCAGGATCAAAGTTATTGTCGATAAAGACACAGTCGGAAATCGAACTAGCGTTTGTGCCAATAATGCAAATTCGAACCCCGCGCCGACGCCATGTTCCTTGATTATTCTATCGACATTATACACGCTTTTTTTTTCTTGAAAATTTTACTGCTACAAAGAGTCTCTTTACTAATTGAGACTACACTAAGAGATTCTTTTATTTTTTTATTTTTCAAGTCATATAACACGTATATTTTATTCTGTAAAAGTAGAAAGAAACCAGACATTTTGTCTTTTGTTTAATGATTTTGTGTAACCTTCAATTCAATCATTGAAATAAATGTATTTCCTTAAAATATTTTGTCCAAGCATTCTGCTGAAGATATTTGTGATGATATAATTTATTTTACAAAATAGTCACAAGATAGTCCAAATAGTTTTATTGATTGTAGAGGCATTAACTTTGTAATCGTTCATCATTAATGATAAAAGAAAAACAGCTTTGTTTTCGATTACGTGAGTATTTATTTTTATATACCACAACCGGTTTCGCAAACATCCGTTCCCTCACACATTGACGCTCTCTAAGATGATTCCGTACTAAGCCATTTAGTATTAATTGATCCACCTGACGATGCAAACGGATGTTTGCGAAACCGGTTGTGGTATATAAAAATAAATACTCACGTAATCGAAAACAAAGCTGTTTTTATTTTATCATTAGTCCAAATAGATTCAAATATCGCCTTAAGCACACCGCTGCAAATCCAAATTTCGCAAATGACGGTCGCGCGGTTACTTGCAGGTCACGTTCCATATTAGGCTATGGACCCACACAGTCACAAATCAAGGCTCAGATCCACACTAACACAGTCAAAATGCAGAAACCTTGTAGGGATAATGCCAGACCCTACACAGTCACCATTTAAGGACTCATAGACACGACCTAAGTCAGTCACAATCCATGATACACAAACAGTGTTAATTTAAGATTCAGATCTATACTAACACAGTCAAGATCCAGAAACCCTTGAATGGATAATGCAAGCAGCTAGATCTTAATCAGTCACAATTTAAGGACTCACAGATACGAACTAAGTCAGTCACAAATACATGACACACAAACAGTGTTAATTTAATCACACAGTCAAAAAACAGAAACCGCTGCAGTGATAATTCAAGAACCAAAAAAGTCACTATTAAAATACTGTGAAACACAAATAAAATCAGAACACAAGCAGTCACAATTTAAGGCTTAGATACACACCAACAGTGATGATCAATTGAAGCGTTTAAGATGTGTCTCTACCGAAAAATTCTTCGGATCTCTTGGCGTGATCGAGTCACGAATGAAGTCTTCCAACGAATGCGCACTACTTTTTAAAAGAACTCCTGCCAACCATTAAGCAGAGAAAGCGTTTGTACTTCGATCCCATTTTGAGAAATGAGGAGTATTTTTTTTTTTTTTTTTATTAAACAAACAGTTATACATGTATTATATGTGAATAACAACATAGTTATAACAATTCAAAAACCATCGTCACCTTCATCTTATCATACAGGGTAAGATTGAGGGGAGAAGATCCCAAGGACGCCGAAGGCCATCGTGGCTGAAAAACCTGCAATACTGGTTCGGCGAAAGTACCAAGTCCTTGTTTCGAGCCGCAGCATCTAAAGTAAAAACAGCCATGATGATCGCCAATCTTCAATAGAAGTGGCACAAAAAGAAGGAGAAGAAGTGATTATCAAAAAATCCTGGTTGTGCGAATGCTTGAACCTACACAGTCACAATTGAAGGACTCACAGTCACATTCCACGTCAGTCTCAATCCAAAGTTTCAAAATTGTAAGAAAACAAAGATTCACAGAGTCACCGTTTAAGGACACATTAACAACCAAAAGACCTCAGTGAATAATAAAATTTAAATGAATTTTCAATACAATAAGTCACAGAATCTCAATTAATGTAACAAAAAACCAACGCCAACATCCACAAAAACTAAATCTCATTAAGTTATTACACAGTCACCATTCAAAGAACCAAAAAACAAAAACCTATGGTACTGACAGTCACAATCAAATAACTTACATAATCACAATGGAAAAATAGGATAAAATAACACAGTCACTATTCAAGTAATACAACAATCACAATTTTATTCTTAGACTCACATAAACACAGTCACAAAATAACCATCCACACAGTCACAATAACAAGCTTAGACACTCCACCACACTGTCACAATGAGGGTGAGTTTCACCCTTTTTGTCATTAGGACATGTCACCATGTTTCTGCCAACGCGCGCTCCCAGCGTCCCAAGAAATCAATCTTTGTGACAGGCCATTTCATTTCTGGAGGGTCAGTCCACACTGCGGTCAGAGATCGCCGGCGGTTTTTGTTGCGCTTGTGGGAAACAAGGAAAAACTAGAAAACAAGTTTTAAATATAGACTTACAGTGTTATTCGCAAAACATTTAATCAACAGCTGCACAATAGATCATTGTTTTATTTGTATAAAATATCATGTTAGGTGGCTGTCAAGCCATGGATAAGCTGTGTGTAAATAACACCGTTATATAATGGATGAGTTGTGGTTGGTGACTTGTATTTAATTTTTAAACACAAAAAACTCAATCGTAAATGAGGCTCAATTAGATATCTATTAAAAAGTCTTGTATGCAGAGAGTTATTTAACGATTCATCCTTTATTATATTGCCCTTCGTCGTCGTCTTTCGTCGTCGAGTTTCGATTTTCAAAATCAATGCCATCACAGCAGATGAAACACATTCCTGATCTATGGAAAATTAATTTTTGTATATATGCTGCAATGCTGCGAGCTTTCGCGTTTGTGTTTAAAAATGTTTGAAAACTTCTTTCAATAAACCTGTTTCTTCATACTGAAAATGTATGGAAATAAATTGACATCTAGCGGCAAAACGTGAAAGTTTTTTTTATATTTTCTTTTATTTCATGCAAATTAAAAAAAAAAATACACAAAATAAAAATGGATTTAAATCTGTAATCTAAGTTGCAAACATATAAAACATTTGAGATTCATATTACATGCATTCTTACAAGCAGACATGTATAAGTTCGCGCTTACATATGCTGCATGTGTACCTACTTACAACATAACAACCCATTCCAAATGAACATAAGCCCTGCAACTCTTGCCAACTTTCCCTGAAACAAAGGTGAAATTTGCAAAGTAAACCATTTTTTTTAAGTATGGTGGTCAGCCTCATACCAACCTATAAGTCAACGAAATTATTTTGTGTATTTCCTTACATAATCTTAGTTGCAAAGATACATCCCATTTGAGATTCATATTAAATGCATTCCCACACGCAGACAGGTACAAGTTCGCGCTTACAAATGGCCCATGTGGACTTACAACATAAAAACCTAATCTCAAATGAACATAAGCCCTGCAGCTCTTGCCGACTTTTCCTCAAACAGAGATAAAATTTGTAAGGTGAACCATTGCTTACAGTATGGGTAGTCAGCCACATACTAACCTTTTAGCCAAGGAAATTATTTTGTTTAGTTCAATAATCTAAGTTGCAAAGATACAAAACATTTGAGATTCATATTAAATGCATTCCCACAAGCAGACAGGTACAAGTTCGCGCTTACAAATGGCCCATGTGGACTCTCAAAATAAAATAAACAAATCTCAAATGAACATAAGCCCTGCAACTCTTGCCGACTTTTCCTCAAACAGAGATAAAATTTGTAAGGTTAACCATTGCTTACAGTATGGGTGGTCAGCCACATACTAACATTTTAGTCAAGGAAATTATTTTGTTTAGTTCTATAATCTAAGTTGCAAAGATACATACCATTTGAGATTCATATTAAATGCATTCCCACAAGCAGACAGGTATAAGTTCGCGCTTACAAATGCCCCATGTGGACTAATAACATAAAAACCTAATCTCAAATGAACATAAGCTCTGCAACTCTTGCCGACTTTTCCTCACACAGAGACAAAATTTGCACTCCTTGACTGATAGGTTGGTATGCGACTGACCACCCATACTGTAAAAAATGGTTCACTTTGCCAATGTCACCCCTGCTTCAGGGAAGGTCGGCAAGAGTTGCAGGGCTTATGTTCATTTGAGATTGGGTTTTTTATATTGTAGGTCCACATGCGGCATGTGTAAGCGCGAAATTATGCATGTCTGCTTATGGGAATGCATTTAATATGAATCTCAAATGATACATATCTTTGCAGCTTAGATTTAGATTTAGAATTAGATTTAGATGGTGAACCATTACTTACAGTATGGGTGGTCAGCCACATACTAACCTATAAGTCAAGGAAATTATTTTGTTTAGTTCTATAATCTAAGTTGCAATGATACATACCATTTGAGATTCATATTAAATGCATTCCCACAAGCAGACAGGTAAAAATTCGCGCTTAAAAATGGCCCATGTGGACTTACAACATAAAAACCCATTCTCTAATGAACATAAGCCCTGCAACTCTTGCCAACCTCCCCTGAAACACAGCTGAAATCTGCAAAGTCAACCATTTTTTAAAGTATTGGTGGTCGATTTTCTTTTTCAAAGGCGGCATGTTTTTATTTTACATGTTTTCTGAATGTTAACGCGAGGAAACTATGCGCAATATACACATTCACAAAATGTTAAGGGGTTGGGCTGCGTAGCAGCCAGGGGCAACGCCCCTAGTAAATATTTAATTGCACTTATAAATTTTTATTAACGCTCTTGTCTTCATTGTTTTCACTAAGTAATAACTTTTTTCTGTTTTGTAGTTTCTTAACCTGATCATAAAATCAAAATCTATTTTTCAATTTCTCAAATTTTCTAATGAAAATACAAGAATAGTACTTAGCTTTCAGTTTATTTTTTTAGCTCAAAAGTGCGACATTCGTTTTCTTCCATCAATGCTTGCACAGAATTCATCTTTATGTGTGTTTTTTTTCCTTTTTTAGGGGTCACTCCTCTTTGGTACACTCACTTTAAAACTTTGTGTTCAAAGTTAACCTAAAATGTATGGAAAGGATAACAGCGCTACCGGTGAGAGCTTTCGTTTCTGTCCATTTTTTGGTGAAATTCTACGGTTGAGTTAAGGAGTAATCTTTTATACTTAGAGAGTGTAGGCACCAGGGGCGGCCTAGCTATGGAGGGCGCACGTGACTGGAATTTGAGAGCGCTGGGTGAACCGTTTAAGAAACGGTGCGGCGGTCTGAAAGTATGAGCGGTAATAACATTAAATCCCCGCGGCATATAAAACACTAACCGTTTAGAGGACGGTGGCGGTACTGGGCCTCAAAATCACCAAGCGTGAGAGACCACGGCTTCACAGGAAAAAATAAATGTCGTATAAAAAACAAGTAGAGCCGCAAGTTCACAAAAATTTGGACTTAGTTTAAACGAAAGTTGATAACACGTCCTCACACAAAATGTAAGTGTGCCCTTAAAGTTTTATATAAACAACTCAAAATAGTGTCATGAAATTAAATAAAGGTATTTTAAGAATAATTATAAGTGCGGTAAGAATATATGTTCTTACAATAATGTATTTTAAATATATTATATTTAAAATAAAGGATTCATGTATTCCAAAAACATGCTTGAATATACAAGCCAATAAATAAAATCTTTTTTATTTTAATGAATTATTAATTAATAATTACCCAATAACATATGTTGAACCAGGGTCAAAGTTATGGTAAAATGCCCCAGGCGGGGATTGAACCAACGTTGCTCTATTCCAAACACGCTAGAAAGATCAGCCCGCTTGGCCCCCTCGGCCATAGCACCGACATTTTTTAACCAAATTGTAGACAATTATGTGCAACAAAGCAAAAATATTTAGAAAATATTGACTCCAAGAAATCTACTTATAGCAGAGATTAAAAAAATAGGGCTTGTGACTGACTGCCTTCTAATAAAGTGACATCAGCATAAATCATCCCTCACACGTAACAAGAACAGACACGATTGTGAGCGTAGAGCTTTACGTAATGAAAGGCGGATCGTAGCATCGTAGAGCCATGCTGGCGTAGCGGCGTAGCACGGTCACTTTGATGAGCCCGCAGGCTGATTGATGGTCTCGGGCTGCAGCAGAGCCTTACACAGCCTTCAGCGAGAGGTTTCACAGGTTCAGACATGAATTAAACATGTCGTTCTACAAGTGACTATGTATTTAAAGTAGTATACGAGTACAACGTAAGTAAGAGTGCTATATTTCGAGATTAAAATAATTGAATTGTGCGGATGATTCATGTGGTTTCTAGAGAAAAAAGAAGTGAATATAAAAGCATTAAAATATAAGGGCCTATCATTGACGAAGGGTGCCTTACAAGCCGGTTTCCATCGGTTTCCCGTTTAAAATGAGGCAGAAATGAAAATAAAGTAGACTGCATGGTTTGAATAGAGGAAAAATACGTATTGTTTCTTTGGTTTTAAATGTATATTTTTACTTTGTGCCTTAATTTTTCAACTACTTTATTTCATCATTTTTAAAGGGAAGCCGATGGAAACCGGCTTGTATGGCACCCTTCGCCACTGAGGCATATCAAAAAAACTTTCAGTTAAGTTAACCATCACTTATTTATTACTACTGCATTTATTCAGATATGTGATTCCCAATGTGTGGGTACGGCCTTTTGTTTTGATAGCAGCAACGATTCAAGAAATCTATTGATGTTCATTGAAAACTATGTTTTGGACTGAGCTACCACAATAACTAAAAACATAATAAAATACTTTAAAAATAATATAATAAGTTATAACTTAAAAACTTTACATGTCAAAAGAGACTTTATCTGTTATTTACGAACGAGATACTGTAAGGCTGAAAATGAAACATGTTCTAATCTGAAACAATTTCAATTGGAATTTGAAAAAGCAAATTCATTTTCAAATTTTTTTTTTTTAAAAAATTCAAATAAAAACACTGTTTCTTTTCACCAGATATTTATTTACCTCAATAAACATAAATAACGTTTTCGATCATTTCAGGTAGGTACGAATAAAATGAAAATTTAAAAAAATTGATTAGGTATAAAATCTCATCGAAATCGCATCAAAAATCATTTTTCAATGTTAAAATAAAATTATAACGAAGTCAGTAGAGATCCCACATCACATGACAAGTCTATTTTCCTTTTTTATTTTTCCAGTATCATTTCTTGCATTCAGCATCTATTTGGTAATTTGGACCCCACCACACGTCGCAATGCAACCGCGAGGTGACGCGACGCAACACTCGCTCTGAAAGACACGGCGGATACTTAAACTTTATTATTTTCATATCTGAATTTATGAGGGGACGTGAACGTGGCTAGGTGTGGACGAAGAGATGTCAAAAATACAAGCAGTTCTTACTTTAATTTTATAAAATGAGAAAAAAGGACTGTTTAAGATGATGCATTCAAATAAAATAATTATTATTTACGTTTTTTTAACAAATTAAACATGAGCATGGTCAGGTTAGATCAGATAGGATTACTCATACCGGTGTTTGCATCTATTAACTAACTAGGCTTTCTATATAAATAAAAATCCTTCTGAAAGTTTTTAAGGTTTTCTTGCCCCAAAATTTTAAAACCATTGAGAGAGAAAATTGGAAAAAAATATGGCAGAGAATAATAACACAAATAAAAGTACAATTAAATTATCAAATGACGTATAACAACAAAATGAATGTAAAATGAGTAAGACTACATGAACAATGTGAATGATTCAATAGGAGTTTGCGGAGATAAAAGAAAACCTTACAAATGTTTGACTTGTGAAATTGTAGTGGAAATGAGATTAAAAATACGTAGAAAATTAATTAAAAACATAATGAACATAAGAGTTGCTTGACTTTTGGCGTTGCAGCGTAGACCTCCCTTTTGGCGTAGAGCTTCTAGTTTCAGCGAGAGCATTAATCCGTTTAGAATGTGTGTCACGCTTCCACCCCTCGCCCTGTTCCTCCTATAGCAGAGACACGATGAACTGTGACCCTCTACGCCAAACATAAATCTCGCCCTCGTAGGCTCGCAGATGCTACGCCATTATCGGACGTGATAATATGACGAATATTATGCGTTCTGTTTTTTTTTACGTAGCAGAGTACATAAGCATACAACAATGTTGGTTTAGGAAAGCAGCAGTAAAATTACTTAAATGTCACAATAAATGAAGAAGAACATCATGGGAGTGATCTTATATGTACTTGGTCAAATTTAAAGAAAACAAAAAAAAGGTCTATTGTTTTGCTTATAAAAGATCCATGAAGGTAAGTTGAAAATTATTGAGAGCATTTTCAAAGTCATTGTAAAAATATTCCGTGATATTTATCGAAAGATAAAACCAAATTTTATGTCTTGCATTTATACAGTTTTTAGTAAAAACGTTTTACATCTTGCTTGTGTTTATTTAGAGTGTACAATATTTTTACTTGGCAGGTTAATTAAACCTTTCAAAAATATATGAAATCAATAACATATAAACTTGCGATCTTTTTTCGGAGCTCAGAGCCTAAACTGTTTTTTCAACTGAAAAATACTACAAAATGTTTCTATCATGTTTGATTAAAACACGTGCGATTGAATTGTTTCGCCAGTGACGTGGACAGTGAAATTTGCATTAAAAAAATCACCCGGCTCGACAGCTCCGTGTTCCGGTTAATACCGTGTCGGACCACATGATCCGATTGCCTGGTGACGAGTGGACTGTCCACATGTCGCTACGACATACATGTGTGAGTCTACGCCATACATTCGAGGGTCTACGCCATACAAGCAAAGGCTTACAAAATACGTGCGGAGGTCTATGACATGTTACGTTATATATATATTTGGATGACTTTTCTTCTTTTGGGCGCCGTTTAGTGGCTCCAGCCACCCCAAGGGCGCCCACCGCTCACTCTCTTCTTGTGAAGATGGTGGTCTTCAGCTCCTTCCTGAAGCGCTCCTCGCTGGTTTCCTTCCTCAGCTTCAAAGGCAGCCGGTTCCAGCACAACGGTCCCGCCGAACTGAACGCCCTATCCCCAAAGCCCGTTCTGCTCCGTCGAGATGGCATTTTCAGCTTTTTGATAGCATCACTCTGCGCCGAGCGAAGAGTGCACCGCTTATCAAAAATCTCGTCAAGCTTACATAATTCGGCTAAGTAAGAAGGGGCCGTTCCTCTGAGTGATTTAAATACCAACAGGCACATTTTGTATTCCACTCTCTCCGGGACACGCAGCCAGTGAAGATTCTACAATAGAGGATACGTTGGTTTTATACGGCGATGTTTGCGGGTCAATTAAAGAATATACTAACAATGACTGTTTTAATTTAAAAATTCATACTTGGTTGAGATTTTTATAAAATATTTCATTTACAAAAAACTGAGGTTCGTAAGAAATATTAAACAAAAGACCATACTTTAAATTCTATACAAAACATTCAATTCTGAATAGAAAATTTGTTGGTTTTTGTTTTTGTTATCAATGTGTTAATAATAATGATTTTATCTGAAATATGAAATAAAGCTGGTCACGTACTGCTCTTCCTGTGTTACCACTCTGAAAAAAAATATTGATCTTCTAAAGATTTTTTACATGTGCTGCAATTTTTTTTTCACATATAAAGTTTTATCTTTGCAGTAAAGTTCATCAGAAAAATGAGTTTCATCAAAAAACGCAATAAAACTTTGTTTGAAGTCCAAATGATGCACTATTATTACGCTTGCACAGAGCAATAGAATGAAGATAGCTGTGTTTGTTGGAGTAAGATATTCCAGAGGCATTTGGCGGACAGCTGTTGCTGAGGCACTTTCCCAAGAGCTTAGTACCGCCGGGTGTCACCAGCGACATCTACGTCATTATAATATCTGCCGAGGTACACAACGTTAATACCATCACCTGCAAGGCTCCGTGCCGTTACACGTATGCACATATCTTGTAATATCACAAGGAAGCGTCTTCTGAATGCTAACTAGGATATTAGGAGTTTCTGTGAGGTTTCCTAAGACACGAAGTATTTGTTTCTACTCAGTCACAAATCTAAGCTTAATATTTTTTATAATGATAGAACCTTAAGCTTATAGGTTAGTATGAGACTGACCAACTTTGCTGAAAAAATGATTCACTTTGCAAATATCACCCATGTGTGAGGAAAGATCCCCAAAAGTTGAATATTTTATGTACATTCGGCGTTTGGTTTTAAAACTGTTAGTTCACATGCAGCATGTGTAAGCATGCATTTAAAAATGTATGCTTATAGGCATAAAATGTGAATTTTAAATCTCATATTTGAGATATAGACAGTACACTGGAGACAAAATTATAATGAAAAGAAATACTCATTAAATTGCAGCTAAGTTAATGTTTGGTTTCGTTAATTTGAAAGAAGTAAATAACAATAGTAAAATAAAATAAAAATAAACTGTTATGTTAAACGTAAAGTAAGTTTTTTTGGTAACTGGAAATTTATGTCAAAATTATAATAAATAAAGTGGCTAAAAATATGATTCAGTATTTCTTTTTGAATACTATGTGAGATAAAGTGAGACATCCAAAACATGCGTTGTTTTTTTTTATATTTTGATTTATACAGCGTAAATTGCTTAAGCCATGCGTTATTTGTTTCACTTTTTTTTCTCACGTTGTAATAAAATTAGAGCAATAATCCGTTGCAATAACTCACGCAAGGCGCGCTGTATGCACGTAAAGCAAAAAACCCATATCTCTACGCCAAGACTGAATTCGTTGACTAAAGTATACAACAATACCCCGAGTATAATAACTTTACGTTTAGGTTCATCCAAAGCGTTTAACTAAAAATGTTTAAAAACTCAAACGATCTCAATAAGCGCTGTTTTGGATTTAATACATTGTTTCGGAAATGCTACGGTTGAGTTTACGAGTAAGGTTTTGTACTTGTTGGATAGCGCCTGCGAAATAAACGACTCGGCCCATAAAAGTGTGAAAAACCAACGCGAGGAGATAATGTGCCATCATTTGTCTTCGTTTCTTGGGAGAGGGGTCAGAGAGTGTGTAGCTACATGATGCTCGGTGCTACGACTTGAAGGGAAGACGCTACGGCGTAGAGGAGAATATGCGTTACAGCGTAGAGGGAATGTGCTACTGACGCAGAAATAAGTAAATAAATAGGTTTTGTAGTGAAAGCAGGGTTTTTCTATTCTAAGTAGTATTATTGAGTTGATTGATTAAATGTATTCTTCACAAAGGTAATTCTACGTATAATGATATAAATACTATTATTTGTGACAAAACGTAAAGTGCGGTGCTTTTTTTTGACTAGAGATATTGTTATTTTTTCTTCAGCGAGTTATATCATCTTTCATCTTAGTTTCAAAGATGCATTGATATTTAAGGCCCGTAGTAATGTATGCTCACGAGCATGTTGCATGTGTAAATACAAAATAAACCGAAGCTCACATAAATATAAAATTTACAGATTCTGCCACCTTTTCCTGAAACCAGAGTGGTATTGGCAAAAATGTTTTAACAGCATGGGTCAACCAACTACTAAGGTAGTAGTCAGAAAACAAACTCTAGTATTATTTATACATGCCTAAGTCAGTGATTATTTTATTATAATATGAAGACGTCGGGGTTATAGCCGCGGGAGCTAAGAGGGCTGATCTTTCTAGCGTGTTTCGAATGGAACAACGCTGGTTCGATCCCCGCTTGGGTCACATGACTTTAACTTTGACCCTGGTTCAACAGATGTTATTGGGTAATTATTATTTAATGATTCATTAATAATAAACAATAATGAATTATTAAATGATGATATTAATACCTGTTTCTGGCCAGGCAAAATAGGTTGGTGAATTGCATTCCTCTTCACAAATCTATTTTTTTAAAAAAAAAAAAAAAAAAAAAAAAAAAAAAAAAAAAAAAGACGCCAACAGAACACAAGAGTTGCACATGCACAAAACACAAAATACAAACACAAAAGTATCTCTAATGCTTCAATAATAGAAATCTATCGGATATACATTTTAATTATACGAATGTTTTCTCAACAATCACTGACATTACAAAAAAATTAAAGCAGTGTTGTCAGTACTGAAAAAAGTGTTTGTACGTAGGAAGTAGGTAGGTACTGTTGTGTGTACAATTTATTTAGATTAATTAGATTAATTGGAGCAACTTAATAATTCGTGACACGTTATTTACGCGCACAAGAAAAAACGTGTAAGTTTGCGCTTACATATGTAGTATTTAAAATAACAAAAGAGAAACCAAAAGTGCAATAGACATTTATTCCTTTTTTAATTAAAAAAGTCTCCTATGGCGTGACATAAAACTGTAAATAATTTAAAGAACTTGTCCATCGCAGATCCATAATGAAACAAGATCCCGGCAGAGACTGTTGGCAGTCTCAAATCATTTAAAAGTTTCATTGGAATCGGCAAACTTTGTGCTCTGTACACACATGGAGCCGGCTCAGTTGCACGGATGAACTTTTCTAATAATAATAAACGTTTCATCATAATTGTGTACACAGCCTTATTGACGCAACAAGATGAAACTGGATTTCGTTCGATATTAATACATAACTAAAGAGTTAAATTCAAGTATAGATGCTTTTGATTAAAATGTATGGACTTGACGCAGATAACTTTTTTTTCTATAATATTTAATGAGAATTTATTTTTTTATCGAGTGTGAAATAAAAAACCGACTCAAATTTTTTTTGTGATCTAAATTTCCTATATTATTTAATTTTTGGCAGAAACTTTGTGAAAGTCCAATTTAACAGATTTAAATAATAACTAGGGGCGTTGCCCCTGGCTGCTACGCAGCCCAACCCCTTAACATTTGTGAAATGTTTATATTGCACATAGTTTCCTCGCGTTAAACTTCGTAGTATTAAAAAACATGTAAAATAAAAACACGCAGTTTTTGTAAAAGAACATTTACTTAGATTTGTTAGGCTTTGATAAAATAAATTTATGAAAATCTGCCATTACAAAAAAATACTGAGAATATCCCGCACTGTAAACGGTTATACCTTAATATAATAAATACATCGATAGTGTATGCAAATATTAATTTTTTTTACTCAAGTGAACATAAGTACAAAAAGAGTTGCACTTATGTTCATTTGAGTTGGGTGTTTATGTTGTAAGTCCACATGCAGCATGTGTAAGCGTGAACTTTTACGAGTCTGCTAGTGTACTTGTGTTATGTCACTGTGATTTTTGGTTAAAGTGCTGTTCTATCACTGTGCTGTTTTGACACTGTGCTGATTTGTCACTGTGCTGTTTTGTCACTGTGCTGTTTTGTCACTGTGCTGTTTTGTTACCGTGTTGTTTTGTCACCGTGTTGTTGTGTCACTGTGCTGTTCTTTCACTGTGCTTTTTTGTCTCCGTGTTGTTTTGTCACTATGCTGTTTTGTCAACGTGCTGCTTTGTCACTGTGCTGTTTTGTTACTGTGGTGTTTTGTCACCGTGTAGTTTGGTCACTGTGCTGATTTGTCACTGTGTTGTTTTGTCACCGTCATTTTTTTTCACTGTGCTGTTTTGTCACTGTGCTGTTATAAACTGTGCTGTTTTGTCACCGTGCTTTTTTGTCAATGTGCCGTTTTGTCACTGTGCTGTTATATCACTGTGCTGTTTTGTCACCGTGCTGTTTTGTCACTGTGCTGTTATGTCACTGTGCTGTTTTGTCACCGTGCTTTTTTGTCAATGTGCCGTTTTGACACTGTGCTGTTAGATCAGCATCACCGTGCTGTTTTGTCACTGTGCTGTTATGTCACTGTGCTTTTTTGTCACCTTCCTGTTTTTTCACTGTTTATTTGTCCCCGTGCTTTTTTTGTCACTGTGCTGTTTTGTTATTTTGTTATTTGGTCATGTATCGTTTTGTCACTGTTATATAACTATGTAATATAGCTTTGCAACTTAGATTACAGATTATAAAGAATAGAAATCAAAATAATTTCCTTGTCTTATAGGTTGGTATGAGGCTGACCACCCATACTGTAAAAATGGTTCACTTTGCCAACGTCACCCCTGTTTGAGGGAAGATGGGCAAGAGTTGCAGAGCTTATGTTCATTAGAGATTGTGTTTTTATGTTGTAAGGACACATGCAGCATGTGTAAGCGCGAACTTATAAGTGTGTGCTTGAGGGAATGCATTTAATATGAATCTCAAATGGTATGTATCTTTGCAACTTAGATTATAGAACTAAACAAAATAATTTCCTTGACTAAAAGGTTAGTATGTGGCTGACCACCCATACTGTAAGCAATGGTTCACCATGCAAATTTTATCTCTGTTTGAGGAAAAGTCGGCAAGAGTTGCAGGGCTTATGTTCATTTGAGATTAGGTTTTTTGTTGTAAGTCCACATGGGGCATTTGTAAGCGCGAACTTTTACCTGTCTGCTTGTGGGAATGCATTTAATATGAATCTCAAATGGTATGTATCTTTGCAACTAAGATTATGTAAAGAAATACACAAAATAATTTCGTTGACTTATAGGTTGGTATGAGGCAGACCACCCATACTTAAAAAAATGGTTTACTTTGCAAATTTCACCTTTGTTTCAGGGAAGGTTGGCAATAGTTGCAGGGCTTATGTTCATTTGGAATGGGTTGTTATGTTGTAAGTACACATGCAGCATATGTAAGCGCGAACTTATACATGTCTGCTTGTAAGAATGCATGTAATATGAATCTCAAATGTTATATATGTTTGCAACTTAGATTACAGATTGAAATCCATTTTTATTTGGCTTTTTTTTTTTTTAATTTGCATGAAATAAAAGAAAATGTAAAAAAAACTTTCTCGTTTTGCCGCTAGATGTCAATATTGTTCCATACATTTTCAGTATGAACAAACAGATTTATTGCTAAAAGTTTTCATACATTTGTAAACACACACGCTAAAGCTCGCAGCATTGCAGCATATATACAAAAATTAATTTGCCATTGATAAGGAATGTTTTTCATCTTCTGTGATGGCATTAATTTTGAAAATTGAAATTGTAAGCGAACGACGACGGCGAAGGGTTTTATATATATAGATAACATTACAACCTTATATTCAATGCGCGCCCACCGGCTGACACGGGTTAATTCGCGCTTAACAGAGCTGCATGTGCATGCAAAAAAATAAACCTCACATAAACATAAGAGGTGAAACTCATGCCGATATCTCCTTAAACCAGGGATATCATTAGCAAAAAGTACCAAGTTTTTGCAACATGGAAGTCAGCTTGATACCAACCCATCAATTTTTTTGTTTTTTATAATTTTCAAAATTATATATTTCTGTAATCTTTTCAAATATTCTAATCGTTTTCGTTTTTAACAACAACAAAAAGTGTATCTTAGGCAAGTTTATATTTCTTAGTTAAGTCTTTATATTTTTTTTGTCTCTATCGTTCATAATAAACCTACTTGAAAGTTTTATAAGAACGACAAAGCTTTACAAAATAACAGTATTGTGCAAGCATAGAAAGTTGAGGCGGGAATTTTATTTTTCAACAATGAAAAATTATGAAAAGAGTGAAATAGGCTTTCACGGGTCAAGTAGTTTATCAAAAGGCTTAAAATTTGTTGCCAGTTACTTTGTTGGTGATGAAATACTTAACGCCAAGTTTGCTGGGCTCTTCTTACAAAACATTCGCATTCTTCACAAAGGTAATACTTTGTAAAAAAAATCTTGTAAGTTTTTCCAGCATTAAAATTGACATGGAATATTGACGCGTTTTTTTTTTATAAACTAAATAGGCGGTAAACAAAAAACTGTGTTTACAATATTCAGGTAAAGTTATGATAAGTAAGGCTGACTCATTTTGTACCTTAAATGAAATAGTAAAATAAAAGATTGCAGTACAGACTGATAATTTATAAGGTTAATCTAAAAAGAGTTATTATACTTTTGTCGCTCGTTTTATAAACAATAAATTTTAAATGGCAATGTTTTTAATAATACATGGAAGATTTATTTGGTGAGTGCTGTTTTCGTATAAATCACACCTCAAAAGCTCTCTGCAAGCTTGGTTGTTACAACAAAGTGACAATTCTCAAGTAAGACCCATTTTCTGTTAGGTTTGATGAACTTTTGGTGTGTGGTTTGTTTTAAAATGCTAATAAATTTCTTAACCAAGCAAATAGCTTACTTTAATTTACTTTTTTGTGCTCTACCTGGAATCAAACTCACTTACTTCGGAATACGAGTCCTTAGCTTAATTCACTAGACTACAGATCGGTGCTTTTGTTGATATTTTTACTTCTTTATAAGATTATACGCTGTTTGTTATCATGATTTTATTTTTAGATGCATATTATACAGCCCTACTTAAACATAAACTTGTACTGAAATTGAGAACCCGTAAATAAAAACATTTTCAAATATTATCTAATCCTAAAACCACACTATCAACGTCCATCACAAACGAATCCCTCTACGTGGCGTAGACGAGAGAGCGGTCAGCTACGCCTCTACGATGCTACGAGCGGTCAACGCCACTGACGGACAAAATTCATGCAGCGGTAAAACATCGGAACTGGGAGTGGAAACCGACTGTAATTACATCAAGCACAAACATTGTCTGATGGCGTAGAGCCTTTGCCGGGCGTTCTACGCCATTGAATGCTACGCGGGGCGTTTGAAATGCTTGTTTGATATCGCTATGGTCCAGCAGGTTAAATATTTATGCCGTAATGAAACGACTTTATTACATTATTTTAAAATATACCACGGTCAAAAAATTTCAACAGTATTTAAAGATGGACTATTTTGTTGTTTTTTTGACTACTGTTCAGGATTTTAAATCAACTGACATCGACATAGTAGTATCACAGGTAAATAAAGCAAGAACTAAAACCTCTTATGAAAAAAAATTATGCCCTAAGTCTAGTGCTTATGCTTTAAATTCTTAAGCAAAACGTCTTGAGTTGGATTTCTAATGGAACACAAATATATATTTAAAAAAATGCTCTTCGCTGGGTTGAAATTTTCATTGCCATTACCAAAAACTGGTCACAATAGGTCTACACAGCAAAAAAGTATTGTTTGAAGATCGGCGCTTTGTAGCACCAAAAAAGCTTGTAAAAAGTTCAGTCATAGTTTTGCTAGTAGATTGCTTGCATTCTATACTGGACACAAGAGTTCGATCCCCGTCGATGTCGAAATGATTTACCGTTTTGATGTTTATTTTAAACTCCCCGGCAATGCTTACCCAGGCATCACAAGAAATGAGACCAAGATCGATCGGGACATGGCAAGCCCCCACTTCAAATGTTTTGATTAGCCGGCCCCTTTACCTGCATAAATAAATAGGTCCCGATGGCCATATGCAACTCACACGGGAATAAAATACGTTTAAGGTGTAGTTTCGTTGCGTGGAAAGACAAAAATGATAAAAATTAAGTAACCTTTGAATACGCATCATTAAAAATTTTATTAAAGAAGAAGTGTTTTGTTTAGCCTACTTTAATTTTAAATACGTTAAAAAACATTTCACAGGCTTGGTCTTATTCGTGGACGACTCATATACCATCGTTGCTTTTGTTCAAATTATTTTTCTCTTGAGTCACATATAAGTCATATTTTAACTGTTGTTTAAAAAACACTGCAAAAGTTAATATTCGCAGGTATATAACCCTTATACCACACATTCGTCTACGATCAACAATGCATTTTCGAAGTTCAGCTTTGCTTCATTTGTAAGGAGAGACCAGCCACGTTTGAGTGAGCTTGTAAGTTTTATGTTAACGCATGGACGAATAAGGTTATTCATGATTTAACTTCAAAGAGGTCACCACTCTGAATAGTTGAATTTCAACCAACCAGATCCTGCAACGCTTATATGAGCTCAGAAATATTTTTCAACAGTTCATTCAGTTAAAGTTTAAATCGGACTTTATTTTGTGTTTCACTTAAATTTTTGTTTTATTGAAATTGTTATTCAATAACTGTACTTTTTGTTGAACTTGTGCAGATTTTTTTAATATCAATAATTGTGCTATTTGTGGAACAACAAATATTGGCCAAAAAATAGACGACTACGAGGATTAAAAATGTAAACGAGAGTAAATCGAATACCGCAAATGATAACGCTGGATAATTTACAAGAGCCTGCCAAGAGAAGGTGTCAAAATAATCTAGCATAGAGGTTTATTGGTACTAGAACATTTTTTGTTTCAAATACCCCTCTATGTTATCAAAAAATGTTGCTTCTCTACCATAAGAACATGCATTTTAGTTTTTCAATGTGCAATACACACAAACCAGTATAAGATAGGGTTGCTGGTCTTCAAGAGCCTGCGTGGGACCGCACCGAAATATTTAAAGGATATGATAACTCCAGCCACCACAAGTAGCAGAACAGCAACACTGCGATCAGCAGCATCATGTCGCAGTCGGCTAGAGTTTCCAAGAAGGAAAAAGAAGACCGTTTTTGGAGATCGAGCCTTCAAGGTGGCTGCTCCAACGATATGGAACGGCCTCCCAGATGACCTGCGCGAAATGGATCTGGAGAGTACTTTTAGAAAGGGGTTGAAGACCCACCTGTTCGCGCGCTCATATGAGCAAGCGCCTTTGGGATGACCAAGAGTCATGAAAAGGCGCTATAAAAATACTGTATTATTATTATTATTATTATTATTAAACAAACTACATATAGTCCTTAATTTTTTATAACACTTTCATCCACATCACGTTGACGAAACTGCTTATGTCAACTAAACGTACATAAGTTTCAGCTCTGATAAATCACGCCAACAAATCGTCCTCTGTTGTTCATCAGAAGTTATTAAACATGAGCAATGTGTATATGTGTACTGGACCAAAACTGGAAATTGATTTAAAAAATATTTAAAACAACTCTCACATTACAGAATCACTTTTTTCTTGGCTCGGATTGTGTAGAGTGCGATTTGTAAGACAATTTTATTGAAATATCATCTTTAAATCGAATGGTAGAATAAGCCAAACAAGCAATGGGGGACTACATACAGGGAAAAATACATTCGTAAAACTCAAACAACTATCATGAAATGCTTTCAAAAATAATAATCTGTTGAGTCTAGTTATAAAGAAGTCAAAGTTTGTTAAAATCATCTTTCCTTTTCTTTGACAAATACCCTTTGAAAGAGGGGATCCACTTTTAATTCGATATCCTCTCTCTCCGGCAGCTCGGTCCAGTGGAAAGTCGTGGCATGTGTTCCTGAGGGAAATCACATGGAGGATAATTAGTGGAGCTCGAGCTGGTGATACTAACACACTACTGAAGATGCAAGCGCTGGCTGGGAAGTGGTGGGGCTCTAGTTATGATCAAGGAGAGTTATGGGTTTTTGCTGCAAATTGATGACTTCAAAATGCTGAAGTTATCGATACAATTACAGCGACTATAAACTTTGAAAGAAATACGGACTTAAAATCACAAAATTTGCATTATAAAACATTCCTACACCAAGAAATAATTAAAAACAAATCGTAATAAATGATAATGATGCAAGCTTATCATTTGGAAAGAGGAATATTATTTAGTGCTGAGTCACTTCTTTGAAAAAATGCGGAGAAAAAGTTTCACAATATGAGTAGCTTAGTAGCAATGTGAAACAGCAAACAAATGAAACTGTTCTAATAAAAAAACATTCAAAATTTCATCAGATTTATTACGTTAAAAAATGACAAAATCTTCTAGATATTCGAGTAGATTTTCTTCTCCTTTTGTGAATAACCTGACTAACTGACATGTATAGTGTAACTTCTTGCCGCGTTTTCCCCAAATAAGTCACATGTGGTGTATGGAAACTAAATATTTTTACAGGTTTTACGTCAACCATTTCAGTTAAAGTGAAGGTTTACCAACTTCCAGAGAAGGCAGGTACTCATTTTTTCTGAAGGCTGAGTAAATTTTGCCAGTATTTTACTTTGGGCTTGAAATAAATACTGAAACGGGAAATCATTTTTGACACCATCAGTGTGATTCGAAATCGAGCTCTCGGCATGGAATGCAAGCACTCTACCAACTGTGCTAACAACGGGATAAACTTCGAATATCCTGAAATTGATTATTACTACAAAATACATAAGAATAGGTCCTGTTGGAATTCAAAATGTCCACACATTAAGTTTAATTTCGCATTGTGACCGTCTTGCGGGCGTCCAATAAAACTCGGAATCAAATAATGGGCGAAGTATTTAACCTCCCTTGATCGCGGGGTGACCGCAGTATGCAGAGAGGGTGCGCGGCGCCCCTAATCCCGGCTTAAAGGCGGGATCATCCCTCTCCCCAGTACTGGATTATCTGCCTTGCGGCGTAATTGCTCTTTAATTTCGTGGACAGGAGAATGGCCGAGGGCGGAATTGGTAATTTTAACGTCTGCAGCAGTCTAATGACGAGAGTGCTCAGTGATTTCAGACTCACCGAACACTGTAAGAATCTAGTGAGCAATGTATGTACAAAGTAAACACTAGGATGTGATGCAGTTTTTTGGCAAAAAATGGCGTCTATCAACTGCAACTGCAACTAAGTCAAACACAAAGTTCTTCTAGCCGCGTTTTAACCGAAGGGTTTCACATGTAGCGTTTAGAATATATTTATTTTTACAGGTAAGCCTTACACCAACTAATTCAGTTCAAGAGTGGGTTTCCCTGCTTCCAAAGGGGCTAGTACGCATAACTTGTGAAAGCTTAGTTAAACTTGCCTGAATTTTATTTTGGGGTTTGAAATAAACACCGAAACAAGAAATCATTTTTGGCATCCTCGGTGGTATTCAAACTCGAGCTCTCGGCATGAAATGCAAGCACTCTACCAACTGAGCTATCGACCGGAAGTCAAAAAATGCAATGGATATTAAGTTGCAATGCAGATGAATCCAAGATAGACATATTTAACTGAGGAGTAAAGGTGTATTTATCTGAGAAACCAAGGTAATTTCAATTTGGCACTTATTCAGTTGTACCTTTAAGGTACTAATCTAATCTAATCTAATCTAAGCTGCAAAGATATGTATCATGTAAGATTTATATTAAATGCATTCCTACAAGCAGACATGTATAATTTCGCGCTAACACATGCCGCATGTGGACCTACAATATAAAAACCCAATCTCAAATGAACATAAGCTCTGCAACTCTCCGTCCTTCCCTAAAACAGGGGTGACATTGACAAAGTGAACCATTTTTTACAGTATGGGTGGTCAGGCGCATACCAACCTATAAGTCAAGGAACAAGGTATCGATAATAATAATAATATTATTGGAATGATTTATTTGGTGAGCACTGTTTGTGTGTATCATACCTCAAGAGCCCTTCTGCGAGCTTAGTCATCACTGTAAAATGCGCCAATTCTCAAGCAAGACCCAGGTGCTGTAAGGGTGGATGGAACTTTAGTGACCGGTCTTCGGTACAGCCATATGAATTTTTCGCCCAGCGAAGAGTACATAATTTGTATTTTCAAATATATTATATTTGAAAATACAAATGGTATATTTGTTTGTGCTCCCCGGGGATTCAAACCCACAACCATTTACGAGTCAGAAATGTGAACCTCTAGACTAAGGATCGGTCAACGCATGTTTGTTACTTTCACTTTATGCACCTTTCATGGATTCCTGCTACGATTGAGATGGTTTCTTCGTGCGTACATATCCAACTAAATACATGTATGTGTTCCCATGCGTTTGTATGTATACAGACAGAAAGATTATTATTATTGGGGTCCAAACTCATTTCGAGGCAAGAAGAAGCAGGGGTGGGGGTGGGGGGCTGGGGGATGAAACTCATTAAAGGCCCGGACTCCCACGGGGTGAAATAAATAATAATATCACATCCCCGTGTACCCAACAACTGGCCCAGAGGGTTTTTTCGATTAAAATATAATTGAAATATGTACTAACATCATCGTTATGATTATGCTCAGGTATTCGGGAGAAATCTGACAGAAATGTGCAAAAAGTAACGTCGAACATGAAGTGTAAAACACGTTACATTGAAATAAATAATACGGAATAAATGTTTCATTGATTGAAAAATTCAAAAGTGTAAAGGTTTGTGTATTGACAATGTGAAGATTCATTCTTAAATAACTACTACTAATACTGTACTCGTCAACGACGTTAGCCATGTTGAAAGCACCGGTTCCCATAGATCACCGAAGTTAAGCAACATTGGGCGTGGTCAGTGCTTGGATGGGTAACCGCACAGGTACACCGCGTGTCGTTGGCATCTTGGACCGGTCCGTAGTCCGTAGTGGCAACACTTTGGACTCGTAAATGGAAGGTTGTGGATTCGGATCCCGGCGGAGCACAAAAATATACCATTTATATTTCGAATGTGCTCTTCGCTGGGTTGAAAAATTCATAAACCTTTACCAATGACCGGTCACCAAAGGTCCATCCAGCCTTACAGCAACTGGGTCTTGCTTGAGTATTGGCGCTTTGTAGCGACGACCAAGCTCGTACACCTCTGCGACACTACAACAAGTGTCATAGACCCCTAGAGTCTTTAGAATCTAGGGAGTCTCCCGCACAGGATTTCTTAAAAACAATAAAATAATAATAATGCAAATTTCAAGGTTGTCCCCTTGATAATGGATGTGATGCGTCATCTTGAAAATGCGCGAGGAAATAAATCTACTGTACCCTAAGTACGAGTTGCAAAACTTGAAAAAAGTAAAGTTTACGGAAAATATTAAAGAATGATTTCTCCCAAAATCTGCCGTTTTTGTTTCTTACACTTTATGGTCTTAGCAATAGAGTTACAGTGATGAAGAAAATCAAAGGCAAACAAACAAAAACGGCAGATTTTAGGGGAAATCACTTTTAATAATTGCCCTAAACTTTACATTACTCAAGTTTTGCAACTCGTACTAAGAGTACAGGTGAAGAAAACTGTGTGTTTTATTTGTGCATTGTTCATTTAAAATTTGAACTTAATTTTATCTCACGTTAATTTATGTTGATATAATACAAGCAATTTATACAGCCAGAATATCGAACTTTATTATTTTTTTGACGATATTTAAGCAAAAAAACTCAATACACTTTTATGACGACATATTTTTTTTTTTTATATATTTTGTAAATTGTTTGTCGAAATCGTTGAAAGAAACATTAAATTGTATGAGAGTATATTTTGTATTATTTTATTTATTCAAATCTAACAAAACGTTTGTACAGACAGACATAAAATCACAAATTTAAGGTCACCACCGTTCTGCAGCTTTCACGTCCGCTCGCAGATTTTCGTCGATAAAATTTCCATAAAATTTTTATTCAACTTAAATACATAAACATCTAAAGAGGGAAACATAAAAAGAGCGGACGTGAGATTTCTTTGAAGTCAAAGCGGTGAAGTAGTTGTGTAGGTGACTACTCGCTGCGAGGAGTGACTTGTATAATACTTGTGTGTGCTGGCAGAAATGTCGTATAAAGTGCTTTTTCATGGTTATTCTCATTCTTTATGCATTGGGCTGGTGCTCAACCACTGTGGCCATAAACCCAAGTAAAGGCAAAGGAATATTATATTGCGTTTTACCTCTTATACTATAAGACGATTTGTATTACCATAAATTATATTATGGAGAGTGAACACACATTCGATTTGCCAAATTATTTTGCATGGTCAGAGACAGGTATTAACATCATTAAATAATATTTTTTATTTAATATTTTAATGGTTGGTATGACGCTGACCACCCAAACTGTAAAAGTGGTTTGCCAATGTCACCCCTGTTTCAGGAAAAGTCGGCCACATGCGGCATGTATTAGCGCGAACTTATACATGTCTACTTGTGGGAATGCGTTTAATAAAAATCTTAAACGATATGTATCTTTGCAGCTTGGATTTAGATTTATATTAGATGCATAATTGATTATTAATTAACCATTGACAGCTGTTGAAGCAGGATCAGAGTTATTGTCGATAAGAAACGGCGCAGGCGGGGTTCAAACTTGCGATTGTTTCAATAACGCAAATCGAGTGCCGACGCCTATATCCTCTCAATTATAACAGAGCCAACAGCGAACGGTGTATATCTGTTGTTTTGTACTTATATTTTCGTTTGCGTACAAGTTTTGTTTAGTTAACTTTTGTAACTGTAACTCTGTTAGCATTCTGCTAGGAGTGGCCATGGCCTCTGTAGAATTGCTTCCATTTTTCCTATCCTTGCAAAGTTTTTTTCCATTCATTCATATCCTTCTCCTTTTTCATACATTACCTTCTACGATAATTGAAATCTTTAATGTAATATATCTTTGCAACTAAGATTAAAGCGTTATAGACCTTCCCTCCTGGCGCAGGGAAGGTCGGAAAAAGTTGCAGGGCTTATATTAATTTGAGGTTTGGGTTTTAATTCGTAGGTATTCGTAAAGCGTGTGTAATCGCGAACTTAAGAAGGTTGGCCTGCCTTGTTAATGTCAACATATTTTTGCAACTTAGATTTAAGCTTATATATAGATACATAGATAGACAAGTTAATGTAAAAAAAGTTTCCACATATTCCTTTTGTCGCTCCCTTTACCAATGTTACCCCTGTCTCAGGGAAGGACAGCAAGAGTTGCAGGGTGTATGTCCACTTGAGATTTGGTTTTTGTGTTGTAGGTTCACATGCGGCATGTGCAAGCGCGAACTTGTACGTGTCTGGTTGCAAAAATGCATGTAATGTAAATCTCCAATGTAACATATCTTTGCAACTTAGATTATATTAGATTAGTTCGAAAAATAGGAAATTGCCGCCTTTGGTTCTATACTATTCAATCCAAAAATCTAAGTTGCAAAGATAGATGACATTTAAGAATTATATTTAATACTTTTCTATATCAGACACGTATATTTTTGGACCTTAAGATGCTGCATGTGAGCTTAACACATTAAAGCCCAATCTCAAATAAACATAAGCCCTGCAACTCTTGCCGATCTTCTCTGAAACAATTATTTATCAAAATCTTATAACAGCGTTTTTACAGCACAAATTAATTTTATTTATATTTATTCGATATTACCTAAATAAACATTTTAATTTTTTGACTATTTCATTTTAAGACAATGTCTCCTGTATATTGCTGTCTCGGGACTCTTCGTGCTTTTCCGCCATTGTTCGTGCCGTGACCCGAGCGCCATAGGACACCCTACGTGTCACCTTACACACCTGAAGCACTTGTCAGCGGACTTTAAATCACCAGAGGGACGGTTAGAGCTCTCCCTTAATCATTTTCATTGTAAATTTTACAGTTTTTTTTTTCAATGAAAAACATTGACACTTAAAACAAGGTTTTTTTTTTTCACAAATTTATTTATTTCCTCAAGCGCACCAAGTTTCTGTTTCGAGACGCAGCATCCAAGGTCAAAATAGCCATCGTCGATTTCGATAGAAAAGGCAACAAATAAAGAAAAATAAGGTTTTTATTATCAGAAAAGTGCCTTCGATTTGTTCTGGTTTCGGTTTGGATAGGTTCGGAGTGCTGCTAACATGGACCATAAAAGCAGCAGAAAGAAGAAAAATTGACGCTTTTGAAATGTGGTGCTGGAGGCGCATGCTTCGAATCCCATGGACGGCTAGACGCACCAATGAGTCCATTCGTCGGGAGCTGCGTTTGGATGGCTTGACTCTGGCCAACATGTGTACACGCCGTATTCTTCAGTTCTTCGGACACGTTGTCCATGGCAATGAGGATAGCCTGAACGACTGGTTGTGATCGGTAACTTGGAGGGGAAAAGAGGAAGAGGTAGATCCCCCACACGATGGACCGATCAAGTGAAGACAGCAGCAGGCACCTCGGTAGTTGGAGCGTTGCGGGCAGCGCAGTCGAGAGAGAGCTGGAGAAGATTGGTTGCTTCCACAAGGGTCACAACCCTCAGTAATGAGGAATAGGATTAAGAAGAAGAAGGTTCGGAGTGTTTTTATCATTGCAAAATATTAAAAGGCTGACCACCTATGTAGTACAATGTCTAAAAAATGATTATCTTTTCAAATGTCATCCCTGTTTCAGGAAATAGCGGCAACGATCGTATAGTTCATATTCATTTGAGTTTATTTTTATTTTAAGTCACTTTTAGAACACCTACGGCGTATTGTGTAAGCGCGAACGAACTTATACGTGTCTGCTTGAAAGTAAACATTAAATGTGAATTTCAAATGTGAAAATAATTTTACAGATTATCCCTTGTTTTATAGTTTAGTATGAGGATGACCATCCATGCTGTGAAAAAATTCACTTTGCCATTATCACCCCTGTTGCAGGGAAAGATGACATAAGCTGCTGAGCTTGCGATCATTTAGGGTTTGGTTTCTGAATTGTAAGTACGCATGCAGCATTTGTTAACGAGATTTTGTGTCTGTTTGTGGGCATGCATTTAATATGAACTTTAAATGTCTTTGAAACTTAGATTAGATACACCACGTATCGCCAACAATCACTGTAAAGACACAAATATTACAAGAAGACCGGTCCGCAGTCCAGCGGTAGCACTTCGGACTCGTAATGGAAGCTTGTGGGTTCGAATCCCGGCGGAGCACAAAAAAATACCATTTATATTTTCAAATTTGCTCTTCGCTGGGTTGAAAAATTCATACACCTTTACCAAAGACCGGTCATCAAAAGGTCCATTCCGCCTTACAGCAACTGGGTCTTGCTTGAGAATTGACGCTTTCTACAGCAACGACTAAACTCGAAGAAGGCTCTTGAGGTGTGATACACACAAAAACAGCGCTCACAAAATAAATCAGCCTGTTTTTTTTTTTTAAGATGTCGTTAAGCAGGATGGACCGAAATACCCTCGCATTGTTATGTTGTTATGATGGTGTGAGGCCTGAGCCGGTTGGGCGCGTGTTGCGTTACGCGCCATCGTTAGACGCGTGTAACATTTTAATGGCGTCACGGAGGCTGTGTAGGCAGGGTCACGGGGTGTGAGGAGGGGTAACGGGTGTAAATATGAAATCTGCAACCAAATATGGGACATCCGAATACGACACCGGATCGCTGGCGTGATAAAGGAGAACCACATCGTCTAGGGGTGCTTTGTATTTTTGTACATAAATTTGGACAATGTTAAAATGTTGTGTATATTGTGAGCTTAAATAGAAGGTATTGAGAAATTATCATTATTATTATTATTTTTATTTTTAAATAGATTTGTGGAAAGGAATGCAATCCACCAACCTATTTTACCTGTGCAGTTGTCTCCATGCGAAAGCAGAAGCTTGTGTGCATGCAACGGCATCTGTTGAACCAGGGTCAAAGTTATCGTCGCGGGATTCGAACCAGCGTTATCCGGTTCCAAATAACCTGTCTTGATCCCCGCGGCTATGACACCGACACTAGACTAATCTAAACACAAGCTTTATTTGTAGGAAAAAATGTATTCCAGGGGTGGAATTCTCGACGGACGTCTGTAGATCTTACCGTAGCTATTTGAAAATAGAGGAAATAAAACATGGTGGTGCTTGAACAGCTGATCGTTGTTCCATATGAAATGGATCAGCTGTTGATACGCCGCCATGTTTTATTAGATGGCCGTCGAGACTTCCGGCCCAGTTAACGAAAGGCTTCAGGTAACGAAATGCTTTTTATTACTTTATTTTTAACTCCGTTGTACTGCAGGTTTATTTTTTTACTTTTGATGTTTTATGCTCCAAGATTTTGTGTAAAGTTTTTTTTAGCAAAACAAAAGTGAAGATTTGGTAGGAACTGTCTAAAAATGAAAATTGATTAAAAATTGTGTATGCATCATGAAAAATAATATAACTTATAACTACACAAAGCCTGTGCTAAAGAAAATACAGGAAGCTCACTAGCAACTAAGTTTTTTGAAACTATTTATAGTTTGTGTATTAACACTTTTATGAGAAGGAATAATTTCAAATAAAAGATTCATATCCCCTTAAATACTTTTGACTTGCTAACGTCATGTTCAAAAGGACACTCGTTAGTATTTCAGTTACTTTTTTTCATGTGAAGACACCTTCAGTTTGTGGAAAATACGTCGTAAAATAACGTACCATTAACTTAAAAGCCTACAATAATCTAATATCTAAGTGGCAAAGATATATTAACATTCAAAACTCATATCAAATGCATTCCCATAAACATACACGTGTAAGTTAAGGCTTACAAATGTTAAATGTGAATAAAACCTCAAATGAACAAAAACCCTGCAACTTTTGCCGACCTTCCCTGAAACAAGGGTGACATTGGCAAAGTGAAACATATTTTACAGTATGGGTGGTCAGCCTCATACCAAACTATAAGTCAAGGAATATCCGTCCGGTCGATAACTCAGTTGGTAGAGTACTTGCATTCCATGCCGTGAGCTCGGGTTCGAATCCCACCGAGGGTGTCTGAATGATTTTCCGTTTCGGTGTTTGTTTTAAACTCCAAAATAAAATACCAGCAAGGTTTACTCAGCCTTAAAAACATCAATACCAGCCCTCTTGGGAGCTGGGAAACCCCCATTTCAACTGAAGTTGTTGGCGGACGGCCGACTTACCTGTAAAAATAAATAGGTTCAACTCGCCACATGCGCCCCCTTCGGGGATAACGCGGCAAGAAGTTACACTATATGTGTAGCTTAGTTGCGTTTAATAGCAGTGCCTAATTAGTTACGTTAAAATAGTATTAAGAATGTTTTTCAGCAGAAAATGCAAGAAATTCTCATAATACCGGACATAAATTCCCAAAATGGTGTTGCAAAAAAGGAAACAGCAGTTGTTAAATACAGGAAGATGTCTAAATTACCACTTAGCCGTTTTTTCGAGCTAAGTCTGGCTAAACTGAGTTTCCTTGCAGCCAAACAGGAAGTGCGCTCTCTCCCAAGGAGGACGCCGTAATTGCTCATGAAAAGTGTAATGCGCTTTTCCGGCACAAAGAGATGCTGAAAAGTTGTTTGCGAACGAGAAAACACACAAAAAATACTCCTGAAACACTCGTCGTGCCTTTATGGCATGTATTGCCATCACAAATTACCCGAGTGCGCGCTAAATGGACTTGTCTATCAGCGTAATTTAATTTTGTTTGAAATTTCAGAGACGTGCAGGTGAGCTGGCTGTGTGAGAGGAGAAAAATGGCAACGGCGTTGTCTAAGGAAATTAATTACATGTAGGTGTACTTGCGAGTGAAAAGTAACTGTAAAATGAATATATATGAAATGAAATGAAATGAAATGAAATAAAATTTATTCCTTCAAAATAAACAAATGTAATGAAGGAATGACACTGTCTCACTAGATCTGTGATCTGTTCTGAGACAGTGGAATCCGCATCTCAACAAATCACAAGAGAGAAAAAAAGGGTATAATTATATTGACTACTTATATATATTAAATAGTGCGAAAGTTGATTTCTGTCTCCCAGTTTTCTTCAGCCATTCTATCACAATTCTTCCCAGATTTTTACTCTCTCGGGATATATATTTTTCTATTTTAGGTAGAACATGATTGTATATCCTCGGTGCCAAGAAGCAATAATATCTTTGTGCAAAGCTTGTTGTCAGTCCTGGAGGCCGAAGTTGCTGTCTGTTCCTAGTATTGTGTGCAAGTACGTAGTTGGGTTGATAAGGGGCTGTGTTGTGATATAAATGCAATATGATTCTCTTTATATATAATTGTCTTATATCAAGTACTCCCGTTTCAGAAAATAGTTTTTCTGTTGGAAATCTAAATGGTTTCCATCTCATAACCTTTAAAACAGATCTCTGCACTCTTTCTAGAGGACTCAACAATGTTTTCGACATTCCTCCCCAGCCTATTATACCATATTCCATAACACTCTGCCCCAGTGCATAGTATACTGTCATTAATGTATTTTCATCCAAAAAAATTCTTAGTATTCTGAATAGAAACGTAAGCTTTCTACATCTCTTTACGACTTAATATATATATTATATTAGGATGATTTATTTGGTGAGCGCTGTTTTTGTGTGTATCACACCTCAAGAGCCCTCTGCCAGCATGGTCGTCGCTGTAAGCGCCAATTAGTTCTTGTTTGCCGTATAGACCATTCAGCTAATTTTACATGAGCAATTTTTGCATGTGTCCTGGACCAATGTATCTGAAAACAGGAAATTGATTTAAAAAATATTTAAAACAACTCTCACATTATCGAGTTATACATTTTTCTTAGCTCAGATTATGAAGAACTTGATTCTTAAGACAACTGCATTAAAAAGTCATATTTGACTAACTTGGTCTATACGGCAAACAAGAACTGTGGGAGCGTGTTGAGAACTGAGAAAATCAAGTACGTTAAGGAAAATTCTTGACATTTTTTAAATTTCTATTCTTGTAAATCATGTTTTTTTTGTTTTATAAAAATACGTTTCAACGACAATAATAATTTAATTTTACTCAATATAAAATCATATTTTCGGTGAATTTTATTGTTGTTTTTTTTATTAATAAACAAATTTTATGCATACTCTAAGATGGTGTTTGTATATTCTTGATACACATGCAGAGATTTAACTGCGAATAATTTAATTATTAACGTCATCCCTGTTTCAGGGAAAGGTGGCAAAAATGGCAGGGCTTATGCCCACTTAAAATTCGTATTATTATAAGTAAGCTTGAAAATACTGTATCTGCTTATGGGTAGAAATATGAGTCTTAAATATTGACACATGAAACTACGTGAGTTTGACTATTAATTAAACACGACCGTTCCGCAGCTTTTGGGCTCCTTGATGGAAGGGGGTGGCGTACAAAAAAATACCATTTTTATTTTCAAAGTCCGGTGATCAAATCATCTAATCTTACACAAATTGAGTTTTCCGTGAGAAAAGGCGCTATTTATAGTGACGAGCAAGCTTGCAGAAGGCTCTTGAAGTGTGATACACAAGAACACTAAACCACCCTCTTAAAAACACCATAATACGTGACCAATTATTGAAATCATGTACATAACGTACTCGTGTGAATAGTTCACCATATCATGAGATATCCTTGATCCTGTCTTAACCACGTGGAGGTCCTTCACCCCCATTGTTTGTGGCTCAGTACCGAGTTGCCTCTGTAGCTGACGTAATGAGCTTACGGTACCACACAATGAGATAAGATAAGATGGAACACGCGGTTTATGTTCCAGCATATTTATCGCAATTAAAGTTTCAAAGACCTTTGATCACCCACTCTTTTCAACGTGTATTTTGTAATAATTTTGAGAAGTGGCATGTTACTCTGATGTCTTCAAAAATCTTCATTTCATAACTTCAGTCTAGTATAATCAAGAAAGGTGATAGAATTCTTTTGTCAATTTATTTTTTCCTTTTCTAACCTTTAAAACCAATTATTTTACATGTTATCGGTCATTAAAAAACTTCTTATGTACACAAATCAATTACATTGAAGTCATTTCAATTACAGATAATAGAAAATGACAGTTTTTTGTGTAACACCTTTTTTGAATCTCAAACTCGAGTCCAATGATTCTTAAAATACAAATAATAATATTAGAGTGATTCATTTGGTGAGCGCTGTTTTTCCAAAAAAAAAACGCCAATTCTCAAGGAAGACCAGTTTGGTCTTTTGGTGACCGGTTTTTGGTAAAGGTTTATGATTATTTTTATTCTTTTATTTTATTTTATTTTTATATATTTTAAAGGTTTATTATTTATATTTATTCAACCAAGCGAAGAGCAATCTTTTTGAAATTATAAAATATACATTTGCAGTACTGCTTCACGATTTGAATCCACGACCTTCCATTTACGAGTTCGAAGCGACTACGGACCGGAAAATATTGTAACAGAAATAATAAATACTAGCCCAATGTGGGGCTCGACAATTTTCCAACACCACAAAATTTAAAACTTGGATGACTATGAGCTTTTGTACCCACACTCACATATGAATTCATGCCATTCTGTTTTATTACGTAGGTGTCCCGCGTCCTAATCCCTCCGCACACAAATGAACTAATCCATGTTTTGTTTCTCTCCTACGCCATCATTTGTTATACCGCTAATGTATTGTCTGTGATAAAGTGGCGCTCTCAGTGCCCGAAGTATAAAACTTCATGTTTAACCGTATAAATCAAACAAAACTGCATAGAATATAAAACGCTCACTTGATGCATAAATTCACTTTCCATACGTTTTTGTTAGACGCTTTAGTTGAGTTTAGAAGATTTAAGTTTTACACTTGGGGTACTCGTGTAAGGGACGTGCGTCATTGTGGTAATAGAGACAACCGAAATATCTCAGTTGGTATAATAATTGTGGAGTTCTAAGGATAAAATTTGTGCAGAAATTTATGATGATTCAAAGAATTAATAATAATAAAAACAATCTAATAAAAAATTCAAAACTTGGTATTAGGCTGATCACAAATGCTGTACAAAATAGTTCACTTTGCCTGTTTCAAGTAAGGTTGTAAAAAATCGCAAGGCAGTTGCAGTTCATCTGAGGCTTGGATTTTGAATTGTAAGTATACAAACAGCATTTGTAAGCGCAGACTTACACGTTTTTGTTTTTGAGACTGAATTTAATATTAATCTTAAGTGTAATATGTCTGTACAGCTTTGATCATAGTAAGTGTCTTCTTCCTTTGAAGTTAAATTAAGGTATGCAAATTTTAAACAGCAGATAAGCAAATTTTAGTGTTTTTTTCAAGTCAATTCAAATCAATAATGTGTAAGAACAAAGCGAATCAAATAGCGTTGTCCAACCAAAATGTTGATTTTAAATGCTGTATTCAAAGGTTTTATATTCTTTCAATACATTTTAAATAAATTCTGAAATATTTTGGTTGTACTGACGTGTAAAAAAAGTGAAATAAACTGTAAACGAAAATTCATCTGAAAATTCAATATTTGCTTTAAATACAAAAATATAAATACATAGCAGCTGCCAGCCGCAAAACGTACACAAAATATACGTTAAGGCTTCAGCGCTGGAGGTAGTAGCATTCTATTGACACGCCAAGGCTCTGAATTTGCATGGAAATTGAATAACGACTACGTGGCAAGACCGCTACGCAGCGTAGAGCAGCGTAGAGGCTAGGTGCTACGCGCGACGATCTTGACGCCTTTTTATGGAGCTACGGGACTCTGGGCAAACAGAAAACGACTGAGGATTTAAGACTCTGCCAGGTTTTAATATGACGTAAACATGTTTTTGAAATGAGAGTGTTTTACCAATGTGAGCAAGGTCGACAGATTTTTTTATTGATTTTTCTATGAAAATGTGCACACATGATGCTTCATGTTGACACCATTTTATATTATGCACGTTTCGTGAGAATATTTTGGCATGTACATGCCTCGCTTAAAATATAAATTTGTATAAATAATTTCAAAACTTAATTTGATTATTAAAAACACTCCATTTCAATTGCAGTGGTTGACGTTAACAGGAAAAATAAAAAGGTCTTGAACAGCCACATGCGACCGCTTCGGAGATAACGCAGATAAGAAGGTTCTCAATATGTATAGCTTAGTTGCATCTAAGCCGTCCAGTCTGTTGTCTAGATTCTAGAAGATAACGCTGCCGACTCGTAATTGGTGCGTCATGGGTTAGATTTCCATAGGAGCATAAACAAGTATTTTTTAAACTTTACAAAGTTTTTGAGTTACAAATTTCATCCGCCTTTACCAAATTCCAGTCAACAGAGGTCCATCCAGTCTTAAATTTATATGGTCAAGATTGTAGCTTGTGTAATTAGTGATTTCTTTATCAATGTCCAAACTCACAGACGGCTCTTGAGGAGTGGTGACGCATGAATAGCGTCATCTATTTTTATTTTAATTAATTAGTCTAAGAAGCGAATTGTCATGTTGGTCTGTTACAAACTGAAATAAAGGTGCAAATAAATCGCAAGATGGCAGTATCAACTTTTTTGACACAATTGAGCGACGTAAAACTAGCAATGGATTGAAGACTTCCATTTCCGTCGTGTTCGCATGTAGACACATTTTTATATGTCTCTCGACCGATTTGAAATTTAACCGTAAAAATCTGTGAGTGAGTGTGATTGTTTTACATATAACTTGCAAGTGTGGCAGTTTGTGAACAGAGCTCAGCATCACAGGATCCTGAGAAAACGAGCATCATCTTGGACCAGCAGAGCACAATTTGAGGTGAGTGGCGGTCCTTTGATTTTCGCTTCTTTTGGTACGGGAAAGTCGTCCAACATTGAAAGCCACCTATTGAAGGTTGGCTTTTGTTTGAGAGAGAAAATACCATAGGCACTAGATCTATGTATTTCATATCTCGCATTGGAGAATACGTTGCAGTTTCTCCATTTGTTGTTTTTTTGTATTTTATATACCCCCTGAGGGGCAAAACTTACACCTTGCCCCTCCAAGGAGTGATGCCTAATAAATTCTTACTTACGATAACGCTATGATTTTATTGAAATGAAATGAGCTTTTACGTAAAACAGTCACGTTGCCCCCTTAGTGCTTGTTTGTCTTAGATCCATCCGAGATTGTTTCACATGGTCAATGTTTTTAGGTGCACAGGACCAATGTGCTATATTAAAACTGGAAAATATTAAAAACTTTTCTTACTTTATCGTGTTTAACTTTATAATTTAAGCTAAAATTGTGTAGAATGTGATTTTTAAGACAGCTTCATTAAAAAGTCATCTATGAATCCAATGGTGGATAAGCCAAGCAAGCATTGCGAGGACGATCAGTCAATATTTGCACTGTAAACCGTTTGACTACCAACAATTAATCCGTACTCTTTGAGTAAAAACATGTAGTATTTAATATTCCGTTCTGTTCCATTACACCGCGCAAAGTTTTCGTGCGGGAAATGCATTGTAGACATCACGAACGCCGCATGCAATTGAAAAAGTAAAACTATCGCCATCAATTCAGATTGTAAGTTTGTGTGCGGCGCAGAATACACAAAACGGTTCCTAACTACGCGCCTAATGTACTGGATATCCGCCGCCAAGAGGAAAAAGATGTCTGCCCTGTGCGCGCTTATTCTCTGATACTGGAGGCGATATCACATGCAGGCAGTGGCGGGGTGGATATTATAGTGTCAATCTAAAAAAATTCAAGTTTATGTACTCGTATCTTACCGTCGGATTTTTTTTTAATAACTTATAAGTATATATATTTTTTATCGTACACGATCAACAATAAAAACAAGTTTGTTTTTGATAACTGTGAGTATATATTCAGTTTCACGAACAATCTGTTTTCATTCTGGTGAATATACTTACGCTTCTCAAATACAAAGTTGTTTTATATTTTAAGATGAAAGATTACAAAGTGAATGCCTCTAAATCAATGTTTTTTTAATAGATTTGTGGAAAGGAATACAATTTACCAACTTATTTTGCCTGGCCAGTTGTCTTCGTGCGAAAGCAGAAGCTTGTGTGCATGCAACGGCATCTGTTGAACCAGGGTCGAAGTTATGGTCAAGTGAGCTAGACGCAAGTTTCGAATCAACGTTATCCGGTTCTTTTTTATCTGATAACTATGAGTATTTTTTTTATTTACGACCGGTTACATTAAACTTACCGCTTGTATCTTTCGGTGGTCTTCTCATCGTAGTCAGAGAATAAAGCTGGTTTCATTCCCTAATATAAAGATGAAGGATTAAAATCTGCATGCCTCTATAATATTGAACGAAACCATGATCCTTTTTAAGAATTAAAATAACAAGGCAATCAGGCTGATTTAAAAGTATTTTTAAAAGTAAAATACAAAAACAAAAGGGAAAACTTAATTGGTAAGCACAAGTTCTTCAGCAAGACTCAATTGCTGTAAGCCTGGGGGGGCTTTGATGACCAGTGCTTAACAAATACAAAGGTTTTTTTTTAAATCGATCGAAGAGCACATTTGAAAAATCGATCACACTTTTGTACTTTGCTGGAATTTAAAATTATTATAACTTTGCATTTATTTGGGTTGGTATCTTTAAGCTCGATGTTTTGATAACGGAAAATCAAGAGAAATCCGTCAACCAGTCATTTGTATTGTAAATATCTTCGTATTTCGGCATACATTAAAATATTTTTGCAGTCATATACAATGTCAAAATAGTTTTCTCACAAAATATCAAATTTAAATAATGCTTTCACTCTCCGTCACTGCTTTATCGAAAGCTCAAACTCGCAGTGGCGTTTGCTGGCTTTGGGCGAACTGACGCAATCGTTTGCATGAGCCCTCGCCTCGGCGTCACTATTTTCCATTTTCACGTCCAGCATCCCCAATATCCCCCAATGTCCCCCCAATGTCCTCTCACTGCCCCCACAATGTTCCACTACTCCCCCCCCCCCAAGGCCCTTTCGGTGTCCTACCAATGTCCTCTCACTGTAGCCTCACTGTCCCCCCAATGTCCCCCCACAATGTCTCCCACAATGTCCCCCCACGGTCCATTGGCCAGGCGACAGACAACATGTGCTGGACAAGCTGACTACTTTGTACGGGGGACGCTACATTAACGCAGAATATTCTGCTCGTCCGTTTATCAAGTGCAGATTAGAGTTGAAATATATTAGAATTTGAAACCGATTTCAAATCAGTATCAGATACCGATTGTTATTCTGATATTTACGAAACACTAAGTATGTGTAACAGTATTATATTAATCTCTAGTTTTTGTAATTGTCACTTTGATTCTAGAGGACATATATAAATCAAATGGCAATGCTTTTTTTAAACACTGAAAATGCAGATTATCTGATAAAAACACTATGAGAGACTCACCAAAAGTTCTAGGTTTTAAGCTGCAGCATCAACTGTTTTTTTTCTGAATATTGGATTGAGGAAAGCAACATACCTGAAACAAAGCAAACACATTCATTAGTGAAATGATAAAAAAAAAAATAACAGAACAAAAGAAAAATGGTTAGTAAAATCCACATGAAACAGATATGTTTGAGAAGTTACTAAGGATGTTATCCACAAACATATTGATTCATAATGGCGTTCAAAAGATGGCGCTACTCTCTCATATATCCTTATTCATATAGTATTCTAATTAACTGAACAGTGTCAAATTCATTTCACAAGAAACAATACAAAAACAAATAGCGAAACATACGGGAGCTCCAGCTCCGGTAGGTTGATGCAACAGATCCCGGAAAATAACTCTCCATTCAATGCCAGCCATATAAGTCTTCAGTTTCTTTTTTGTTTCTTAGCTGACCCAAAAATTTTATATGACCCATGAATTTTTTGTATATAAGAATGACACCAATAGTGTTTTAAAATAAGACAAATATATATATTTTTTTTTTAAATGGCAAAGTATAAATACAATGTCAGTACTGAAGCCTACACAAAATTTCCTAGTATCGCATATTGGAAGCTTTGTAGATATACTCGAAAATATATGCGTACAATGGGAAGCCTTTTGCCCTGGGCTTGCCGATACATATTCTGTTCATCGAGTACAAAATATTGCGTAAATCTCCCACCGATTGCGTAAATTAAAAATGTGTCAAAATCACGAGGAGACTCCCAGAGAATGATTGAGCTTTCATACATTTTTTCGATTTACGCGATCGAGGTGAGTTAGCGCAATGTTTTGTACTTTGAGCAGTGATTCCAAATGAAGCCATCGCGCCTGGCCAATATCGGGGAGCGGGCAAAAGTATAATTTGATATTTTGCATCGGACACAAACGGCCCGCGGGCGTGTCACGGCCGGCGCTTGGCAGACAGTTTACATGAGGGCCTAGCGTTGTGAGCAGAGCTCTACATTTTGTAATGGTCTGTGCAGGGGGATGAAATTTCAAAATTGGGATTGAACTGTGATTAAGAGAATATTATTTGGAATAAGCAAATATGTAATTTTCAGAAATAATAATAAAATGATGTTGATTTCTTTGGAGAACGCTGTTTATGTGTGTATCACACCTCAAAAGCCCTCTGCAAGCTTGATCTTCGCTATACAAAGCACCAACTTTTAAGCAAGACCCAGTTGCTGTAAGGCAGGATGAACCTTTGTTGACCGGTCTTTGGTAAAGGTACATGAATTTTTCAACCCAGCGAAGTTTTTGTGCACCACCGGGATTCAAACGAACAGCTTTCCATTCACAAGTCCGAGGCGCTAACTTGCAACTTTTGGCAACGCTTCCTGAAAAAGAGGTCAACAAGGGTTTTAAATTATGATTACGGTCGTTAGACATTTTAAAGAATGAAAAAAAACGGATTTTACTGACCGTGCAAAAGAGTTCGTGGTTCCTCTTTGTAGAAGACACACGTCTCCTGAAGACGTCAGATATGACTCCGATGAAACGTAGAGAAAATCGTTTTTCTCTTTTGCACGATCAGTAAAATCCGTTTTTTTCAATCTTTATAAAGGGTCAACAAGGGGTTTAACAGTAAGGGTGGTCAGCCTCACACCAGCCTATAAGTCAGAGAACAAGATAATTTATGTAATATAACATGATACGACAAACCACGTATTTCAGTTAACCCCATGCGGTCGTAGGCACTTTGCAGCGAAATGATGAGAATTCCTTAACTACGCCGTAGCGCTGGATCACCTTTATTTGCCGAGAGCACTCGAGGGTTAAATTTCATACGAATTTACGACTAAGCTGAAATTATTATAGTGTTGACTTTATAGTTAGACCGAGCCCTTTATATAACTAACTACGAGTAGGTATCTATTTGACTAGGACGAAATTTATCACAAAATAAATAAAAAATAATAAATAAAAAAATTGACAATGTGTTATTGATTTGGTGCATGGTTATACAAAGAAAACTTGAAAGGAAAAAAAAGGAAAGGAACGACCAAGAAAAGTATGGAGTGATCAGATTGAGGAGATTGTGAAAGAATGGGACATTCAAAGTGAGCGTAAAAGAAGAAAATGCATGAAAAAGGTGATAGATATAAATAATTTGAAAGAGGTATGTCAGGATAGAAAAAATGTAGGCAAATTTGCAGAGGCTCTGGCCACCTCTAGTGGAATGGTGACAGTGTTACAGTTTCAGTTGTGGTAATTAAATTGGATGTGCTATCAGAAAATCTAAATTAAATTTTTGTTAAGGTTAAAAAAAAAAAAAAATATTATTATAGTGGAATTATAACAAAATTTTATTTATAAATACTTAGTAAGAAAATGAGCCACTTTTATACAATTTGACTGCGAAAAGTTAATAAAAAAACCTTAATATCTGCCAGGACATTATTGTGAAACCAACAGAAAGCGGACACAAAAGTTACCGCGTTACTTCGGCAAACAGCTTTAAAAAATTTTCACGCTTGTGAAAACGAAACGTCAGCAGATAATAAAAAAAATGCTTGACATCGTAAAGAGTCATTTGTTATTTTGTCATAATGGTTATAATAATATTTTGTATAAAAATAACATAACTATTTTTCTAGGTATAACAAAAATAGGAGCAAAGTTACATTTATTTAAATTTTTATTTTAAACTATCCCAATAAAATATGCTAAATTTTACTTATTAGGTAGGTAAGCCCACCTTTCTACCATCTACATCCCTTCTCTCTCTCTTGAGGCGTCGGCCTCTGAATTAAATCACCTCCTACCCCTGAAGCCTCAATGCCAAAAGAATATTGGGATATTCAAAAGGGTGGAAAATTAGGACACCAGACGCACAATTCTACTTTTCGTATTGCTCTGCGTTTGCATAAAAAGTCAGAAGATATGGTTTTGAATATTTTTTGCCGATAAATCAATACAGATTCGGTTTTATTCCACTAAACTTACAATTTTCATTTTTTTTTTTAATTTCATGCTTTTTTTCATAGCTGTTTATTTATTTATTTTGTATCTAAAGTAGGATCTTCTAAAATCTTATTTAAATATTCAAATTGCATGCCTAAAGAAAAACTTGCTTTCGTACTAATTAATTTATTTTTTAATTAATTTGCAGTGTTATGTTCAATTGACGCTTAATCGACAATCGAGTCCGATTTTTTTCTCGGTGTGTTTACTTAAACATCTATGCAACTAAGGTCCCTTAATCTATGTATAACAAAATATTTATTATAACACACCCAGAAATCCAGCCGGGTGAAGTTACTATTTTTTTGGTTGTACCTATCCATGGAAAAAGGTGTCGTTACATTTGGAAAACGGAATCTACCAAATTGATTTGTTCTCAGCGTGTACACATCACGAGCCTTTATAACTGGGGTCTCTAGTAAACAATCATATAATAATATTAAGGGAACAACAAAGCAATCCGTTTGTCACAATATAGACCACAAATATAAAATGCTTACCCCCAAACAGACACGTGTAAGTTCACGCTCACAAAATATGCTGCATGTGTACTAACAATTCAAAAACAAAATCTCAAATGAAGATAATCCCTGCAACCTTTGCCAAACCTTCCCTGAAGTAGGGGTGACATTAGCAAAGTAAAACACTTTTTTAACAGCATGGAAGGTCAGCTTCATACCAACTAATAAGTTAACGGACCACAATAGTATGATTTTATCTGTTTTTTCGGCTAAAAGACTGCAGTATACATAAAAAGCAAACACATATTTGTTATAAAGGTCCATTTTATTAACGCATCAAACATCAAAAGCAAATACACCATTCACTTTGTTTGGAATAAATAAACATTTCGTTATTAAAAACATGTCACCGCGAATTGGATCGCACTCCGGTACATTTCGGCTGATCGATTACATTAGTCGGTAGCGGAATCTAATTTAGACGCGTCGCATTATCATTTCCCTGGAACTCTGATTAACTCCGGGCAACGTGTGACGGGCCGCGCAGAAATAATGAACAGCCGAACAATTTGTTTAGCATATTTATTGCTTTTGCAAATTTAATCACGACACACGAATTGAGTAATTATTTTTTAGCCCGTCCGCTTCGGTGGATGTTTTGCAGATCGGTGAGCAAATTCTGGCAGGAAATTTGATAATCACAATTGAAGAAAAATAATACAAAATTTAAGAAATATATATATATATCAATGCCTCGAAGGAAAGAATGGATGTTTGAATGCTCAAAGACACAAAATCGCCTCCTTAAAGGTAAACATGAATGAGTGTTCTACAATCTATCTTTAATCTGAGCTGCAAATTAATGTTCACATTTAAGGCTTATATTAAATGCATGCTCACATACATGCACATGTAGGTGCGCGCTTACATATTCTGCGTGTGTGCATACAAATAAACAATACCTAACATGAACATAAACAATGCAATTCCTGCCGTCTTGTAAGTAAATAAACAAACTCTAAATAGTTTAAAATTTCATTTGGTCGGAATCTAGATTGAGAGGAAAGTAAGAAAAAGGAGGAAGCCTTAAAAAAGTGGAGAGGACTGCAACGCAACAGTAATTCAACTCGATGTTCTTTAACACTTTATATATAAATGGTAAAACTCACACACGCCGACAGCAACACCTTCCTGCTGAGAGGTCTATACAAAAGAGAGTTACAATAATTAATATGACATTAGACGCAAGATCTTTTTCTTTTCGCTTTCATTGGCCCATAGAGCTTTATTCCTTGTTGACGTTTAATAGCGCCACCTTTCTAAATAAATTTAGTATAAAGGAAACGATAGCCAACAACTTGACACTGGCGCCCCTACTGAATGCGGGAATCCGCCACAAAGAAGAAGAAGAAAGAAGAAGAAGAAGAAGAAAAAGAATCGATAGCCAGTCGGTACCTTCCAATATACCTGAGATGGCAGTGCTATTTTTGTTGACACACCGATGTACATTTGATCTGAAGATAAAAAATATGGTAAAATATATTATATCCGTTTTGGCTCCATCCGCAAAGGATTAAAGTGACATAGTTTAAGCCTTCTGAATCTTTTTATTTCTTCTACATCCGAGTTCGTTTTGTGAACTATTTGTGAACTGTTTACCTTGTGATTGATCTGTGAAGAAAGAAATTTTGAAGCAGACCTCGCCAAGCATTTGTGAAGAACCACAAGGAGGATCAGAACATGTGCGGAGCATACCTCGGTGAGTGGGATCCTTCTGCTTTATTGTTTCCTTATGAAGTAAGTGACGTTTTTTTCACCAGGCTTTCGAAGAGCTGTGGCTCCATATTAATAAATAACTGATCTTAGTTCTATCATGTATTTTCAAATTGGGAAGGTCCACTTGTAGCCATCCCATACTCCTTCCAGTGCATCTTTTTTTGCCTTTATTTTTTTGGGATGGTCCATTTGTAGCCATTCCATCAAATACTCCTTTCAATGAGGTAGTAAATACACGTACTTCACCATTCCTTCTATCTTGTATTTTGACAAGCTGTCAGGTTTAATTTAGAACAGATATTACTTTTTTACATAAACACTCTGCTCATTGTGATGACAATATTACAGTTTTGTTTGTTTTTATATAAATTTAAATATCAATACAAAGCACTAACCTAAACAAGAATGTCTTTCTTACTTAAGAAACTTGTAAAGTAATCAAGTTGATTGCTAAACTTCGCTTGTACTATAACGTATATTGTGCGGACCAACTGAAGTCTGGAGGCTTACATCGCTTCTCGTAGGGATCGAAAGTGAAGCCTTAGCCCTTTGGTAGGCCAGTCAGGGGTGTATGAGGCTGTAAACTTCATTTCTGAAGTCCGAGGTGCAAGAAGCAAGGATTAAAACTTTGACCGGGGCTTAGTGGCCTTAGACTTAGTGGAGAAGAAGGTATTGGGTATGCCTAGCTACAGTATACAAGATAGGTATTGTAATGTCTTACAGCTTAGTTCACGTTTTCAATATTTCGTACATATGTAATTATTTTTCATACTGTAAGAAATGATTCATTTTGCCAATGTCACCCCTGTTTCAGGGAAGGTTGGCAAGAGTTGCAGGGCTTATGTTTATTTGAGATAGGGTTTTTATATTGTAGGTCCACATGCGGCATGTATTAGCGAAAATTATACATGTCTGCTTGAGCGAATGCGTTAAATATGAATCCTAAATGATATATATCTTTTAACATTCATGTGTAATCGTGAGTTTGCACGTTATTGCTTGTAGGGCTGCCTTTCAATTGAATCTTAAATGGTGATAAATATATCAATATAAATTAGGTTAGCGTTCATAAATCGTCACCTTAGTGTATATTTTCCTTATTTCCGATAGAGGTAATTCCACATGAGCAATGTTTGTACGTAAGTGTACTGGATCAATGCGGCTTAAAAACGCTGGATATTGGTTTTGATAATATTTCAAACATTTCTTACATGATCGTGTTTTACTTTTGATTCTTGGCTCAGATTGTGAAGAATGGGATTCTCAGAAAGTTTCATTTAAAGGTCATAATATGTTAATCAAAAGCATATACACATGAATGTTTGCGCTTACACCTAATACAAAAAAAAAAAAAAATCAAAATGATATACAGAAGATTTACATTGGGTACAGCTTTTTGACTATTGTATTATGAAATTGACTGAATTATGAATGGTTAGGAAGGTTATAATTCTGGGGAAGGTTATGACTCTGGAGGAAATGAAAGAAGTATGTAAGTACAGAAATAAATGGCGGTTCATCTCTAATGTTGGCGGCTAGGGTTTATTAAAGTGGAATTTGTTTTCTGTTTGTTGTCCATAAATATTATTATTTACTGATCTATAAAATGAAATTTTTCGTGTATGTTCCTTGACTTAGGTTGGTATGCGGCTGACCACCCTTGCTGTAAAAATGGTTCACTTTGCCAAAATGGAAGCAACTCTGCAGAGGCTCTGGCCACCCCTAGCGGGATGGCGACCGAGTTACAGTTGCAGTTACCCCTGTTACAGGGAAGGACGGCAAGAGTCGCAGGGTGTATGTCTATTTGAGATTTGGTTTTTATGTTGTGGGTTCACATGAGGCATGTGCAATCGCGAACTTGTACGTGTCTGATTGTGGGTATGCATGTAATGTGAATCTCCAATCTAACATATTTTTGCAACTTAGATTAGATTGGATGAAATCCTGTGACCCAGGCATGACAACTTTATAAAAAAAATCCAAAGGGTTTTGTATACTTTAATATTAATTTCACAACAATAAATATTATTTTTTATGGTGACCAATATTCATTAAACTAATTCGATATTTCAAAAAAACCTCTTTCACGCGACTTCCGGCCGACTTTTTAATTTTCACTGTGGCGGAAGCGGACGCGGCGCATTACATAAAAGGTTTCTCCCCCTCCCCTCTCTCCCATAAAGAGGATGCAGGCCTGGAGGGTGAAATGACATTTCGGCCCTCCCACCACCTCTTCCCCTCTTCCACAACCGGACATTCCATTCAAAGCCCCGCCAGGCTTGCGTTTCATCTATTTACGATATTCAATATTTTCACGAGGCTTTCATCGGAATTTATTACTCGACAACACAAAGAGGGACAAGTTTGAACGACACAGTGACAAAACGACACATGACAGAACGACATATGTCAGAACGACACATAACAGAACGATATCTGACATAACGACACATGACATAACGACGAATGACCGAACGACAAATGGCATAAAGACAAATGACATAACGACACAATGACAGAGCATCACATGACAAAACATCACTATGACAAAACATCGTCGTTATGTCATCTGTCGTTTTTCCATTTGTTTTTCTGTCATGTGTCATTCAGTCATGCATCGTAATTTCATGTGTCGTTCTATGTATAATCTTTTTTTTTTTTTTTTTTTTTTAAAAAAATAGATTTGTGGAAAGGAATGCAATCCACCAACCTATTTTACCTGGCCAGTTGTCTTCATGCGAAAGCAGAAGCTTGTGTGCATGCAACGGCATCTGTTGAACCAGGGTCGAAGTTATCGTCGCGGGATTCGAACCAGCGTTATCCGGTTCCAAATAACCTGTCTTGATCCCCGCGGCTATAACACCGAAATCTATAATATAAGTTGCAAGGATATATTAATTTTAAGTTCTCAAATGCATGCCCACAAACAAACACGCGTAGTTCGCGCTTAATGCTGAATGTGTACTAACAAATAAAATCCAAACCTCAAATGAACATAAGCCCTACAACTTTTGCCGACCTTCCCTGACACAGGGGTGACATGAGTAAAGTGAACCATTATTGTCGTGTGTCTTTATATCTATCATGTGTCGTTATGTCATATTATGTTCGGCTCATACTCGGGATATCCAAATTTGCTCACATCACTCCGCTGTTAAAAAAACTACACTGGCTTCGCCTCCCGGAGAGGGTGGTCTACCGTGTTTGTCTGATGGTATATAAAGCCATCAATGGCGTGGCTCCACCTTATCTGACTGACATGATTTCGCCTGTTGAGATGGGTGTGAGGAGGCAGACACTCAGATCTGCGGGCGATGGTGCAATCAATTTGGTTCAGCCGCACCGTCAGATCCGTACAAATTTTGGAGACCGTGCTTTCTGTGTTGCGGGTCCGGTGGAGTAGAAAAGACTGCCACCCGGAGTGAAGAACTCCAAATCTATGGGCATATTTCGCGGGCTCTCAAGACGCACCTTTTCAAAAAGTCTTATCCGTGATCTGAGAGGGCCCTTGAGGTGTGACACACACAAAAACGGCACTCTCTTATCATGTGCAATTAAAAATAAATAAGCCTGATATATATATATATATATATATATATATATATGTTGTTCTGTTCCTAGACTTATAAGTTAGTATGAGGCTAGCAACCTCTCCTACTTTAAAAAATGGTTCAGTTTGCCAATGCCACCCTTGTTTCAGGGAAGGTATGCAAAAGTTGCTGGATGTATGTTCATTTGATGTTTGGATTTTAATTTGTAAGTACACATTCAGCATTTGTAAGCGCGAACTTACATGTGTCTGGTTGTGGACATGCATTTGGTAAGAGTTTTGAATGTTAATATATCTTTGAAAATTTTGATTATAGATTGTTGTCATGCGTCGTTTTGTCACTGTGTCGTTCTAGCATAAAACGTAGGTAGAGGTTTTTTTGCGCCGCCCTGCCGGATGGCTACAATAAGGCTTCATATTGCTTTGCCAAAGAGGAAGCCGGTGGAGTATTTGCAAAATTATTTATGCGCCTTGTGATTTTGAGAGTCCTTTGGATATGCGAAGAATGCCGGAGCTTTGAAATATTAAAAATTTGTATTTCATCCTTTATTATGATGATAAATTGTTTTCTTAAGAAATGACTGTAAAAATTCAATAACGCTTTAAAATTAAAATAGAACCCTGATTATCAGGACTCCCATTTTTATATTGTGGGGGACGTCACATTGCCGGAATTTTTTTTTAGATTTTAATTTTAAGAAACATGTTGATGGTTTATGTATATTTGAAAAACGCAGCTAAGCTGCACATATATAACTTTTTTTAACCCGAAAGAGTCGCATGTAGACAGTGAACATATTTACTTTTACAGGTAATAGGGCTGGCTTTATGCCAACCACTTCAGTTGAAGAGAGTGTTTTTCAACTCTCGAGGGGGCTGACACTCATTTATTGTGTAAGCTGAGTAAACCTTACCGTTATTTTACCTTAAGTTTGAAATAAACACCGAAACGGTAAATCATTTCTGACACACTCGGTGGGATTCGAACCCGAGATCTCTGTATAGAATGCAAGCAGTCTACCAACTGAGCTCTCTGCCAAAAGAGCATGGTCTTAACCCAGAAAAACTATGTAATATTTAGTTTTTTTTTTTCAAATTTAAGTACTCATTTTGATTACACCTATCTATATTCAAACTCAAAACTCCAGCCTACTACGTAGTACGTAAGAAATTCCTTTGCCTTTCCGCTCCGCTTCAACTTAACGTTTGAAACTCAACTACATAGTTATCCTAAAAATATTTGTAGATTAAAACGCTCACTTGAGTTACTTTTTAAGTATCCATACAAAGTTAAATGGAAAGTTTTGTGCTCGGAGTGGATACAGTATTCAGGGAACTAACCATCCGCGAGACGGGGTAATGAATGCGCCCGGATAAGTAATAGTGTTCATTAAGCAGATTAATCGGTGGAACTGTCTGCATCTGGAGGATGGGCGGAAGCTGGAGGGGGAGGAGCTCTGGCCACCCCTGAGCAGGAGGCCTGATGGAAATATGAGAGACAATTTCACAGCTGATGTCGCGGCCTGTAAGGGGAGATTTGAGGGGAAAAGATTGCGCGGTTCGTGATTCCAAATGATTGAAATTTGTCATGTGGTGTCATTTTCAGGAATGGCTTTTGCAATTGTCAATTTTTTTCAGGCTAAATTTTTCTCATTATTCTCTTTCTCATAAGTTCTTTTTATCGATGTGTTCTCTTTGATGCTTTGATTTTTATTTTTGTAAAAAATACGCGAAAAGGAATTCACTTCCCCTATCTATTATTGCCTGCCTAGAAAAAGGTTTTTAAACAATTATTTTTTAGTTAACATTCATTATGTTGATAATAACAATAATGTTAAGAGAACTGTTAGATAAGGGTCAAAATTATCGTCAAAGGGTCCGTCCGGGATTCGAACCTGTGTGGGATCAAAAAAATCTGCTATCAAAAAGCATTAAATATTTATACCCCTTCCCACACACAAGAGCTAAGTCTATTTTTGGTGAGGTTTAGCGTAACAAAAATTTAATCAACATAAAAAAATATTACAAATTTATTTCAAATAAAAGAAAAATACATTTGAGAATATTATCATCTTAACAAGATGGTTCACTTTGCCAATGTTACCCCTATTTCAGGGAAGGTCGACAAGAGTTGCAGGGCTTATGTACATTTGAGATTGGGTTTTTGTATTGTATTTTTTTTATTGTGGTTTTTATATTGTAGGCATGTGTAAGCGCGAGCTTATACGTGTCTGCTTGTGAAAATGCATTTCATATGAATCTCAAATAATATATATCTTTGCAACTAAGATTTAGATTGAGATTTAAGCAAGGTATCAAAATTAACACGTTTTTTTCTCAGAACTGAGATTGCAGGATATTTTTCATTGAAATTTTATTCATCAAAATATTTAAATAATATTAGGTACCTACCATAAATAGGTACTTATTTTTTTCATGAAACACTTTTTGATTTCATTTTAATCTTTGTGAACATTAAAGTGGGTAGGTATAACTAAGTACATAAGCACCTGCTTAATTTTATCTCGAGCAGCCGGTCTGCCTTCTCGACGCCAATCCTACAAAGTCTGCTAACAAATCTCCCTCAGCCCGTCTAAAGAAACAAGCTCTGTACACAACACTTCTGCCCTGCATAGTAAAGATGCATTACACCTCTGTTTGTACAGCATCGTCTTGTGTCACTGAAGCATGCCCTTTATAGCTAGCATAAGTATACTACGAGGTTAGTGCTACAGGTTCGTAGTGTAATGGTTTACAGATTATGTTTTTAATTAAATAGTATGTTGTTGGATCATCGAGGAAATCTCTTTACAATTTCTGTGTTCATAAAAATATACAAGATCAACACAATAATAATATTTGATGTTTTTTTTTTAAATATATTTGTGGATAGGAATGCAATCCACCAACCTATTTTGCCTGGCCATTTACATTTTCTGTGAAAGCAGAAGCTTGTGTGCATGTAAAGGCATATGTTGAACCAGGGTCGAAGTGATGGTCAAGTGGGCTAGAAGCAAGATTCGAACCTACGTTATCCGGTTCTAAATACGCTAGTCGAACATGCGCATTTCATTCATTTCAGACATCGATATTCTAGCATTGGCTTGTAAAATTCATGTATTATTTATCTCAGTAATGACTGCTTTTTTACTAAACCTATGTACTTCAATGGGTACTTCATGAAATAAATGTTCATGTTAAATCACAAGAGAAAGCGATATAACCTCTATGTTATCAATACTTACAGAACAGAAATCTTTGTAGCTGTAAATAATGACATTTAAGCTCCTTGGCATTATCTATAATAATTTAAGAACATATTAATAAACTAAAATTTTAATACGACATTTAATTAACAATTAAGAAAAGAATAACAAATGCAATACCATGAATTTAATTTAAAAAGCTTCACATTTCATTGTAATGGACCACTCCTACACAAAATATGGCATAGGTACTTATCATACTTTCTATTTGCACAACAATCGTGCCTACATTATTCTCTATTGAAGTAAGTGTGTAGAATTTCGCAAAACTCTTAGTCCTAAATCTTACAACTCTAAAGCTCTACAATTCTAGTAGATTCCTCATTGTTTGTAGCATGGCAGTCGCATAATTAAATTATAAAACACCGCGTCACCCTCCCCTCTCTGGTATGATTGAAGACTGTCTCCAGCTTTGTACTGCCGCGGCTTAATTTGAAGGGATACACTATTGGGAGGTGCATTTGTGTTCGTCTCTCGCTCATCCACAGAGCCAAAGTTATTTGCATACATTAGTGTCTCAGGTAGTGGGAGGAAGCTTCTACAAGAATATATCCTGGTGAGATGCGCTCGGTGTAGGTTTGAAGTGCGATGTAAGAATTCGTCTCCCGTAGTGCTCGTTTGTCTTATCTACAAGTCGATTCAAATATTAACTTTTAATGACATTGTCTTAAGAATCACGTTTTTAAATATCTGAGCTTAGAAAAAAACGCAAAACACGGTAATGTGACTTGTGAGAGATTAAAGGTTTTAAATTATGATTACGGTCGTTAGACATTTTATGGAATGAAAAAAACGGATTATACTGACCGTGCAAAAGAAGAACCACAAACTTCGTTCAACACTAGTTCGTGGTTCTTCTTAGTAGAAGACACACGTCTCCTAAGGACGTCGGATATGACTCCGAAGAAACGTAGAGAAAATCGTTCATCTCTTGTGCACGGTCAGTAAAATCCGTTTTTTTTTCATTTCATAAAATGTGAGAGATGTTTAAAATGTTTTTTAAATCCATTTCAAGTTTTCATAAGACACATTGGTCCAGTATAAATACAAACATTGCTCTTGTAAAATTACCCCACATAAGACCAACAAATAGGGGCAAAATCAGGAGGAGTTTTTGGGAATATTTTAAAACTTGAAGAGATGTTTCCGGGATATGTTTCCGTGGTCTGTAGGAGATGGAGCTTCCGGACGTTTCGCCCATGTCTACGATGTGCTCCTTCAGTGTGAGAGTGAAATGATGACGATGAACTTGATGAAACTGTGATGAAAGTGTGGGATTACTTTGAATATCTAGTTTATCCTTTATTTATCATTTCACTCTAACGTTAAAGAAGCCTATCGTATATATATACATGGGTGAAGCGTCCGGAAGCTCCAACTTTCACAGACCACTGCAGCAGATCCCGCAAAACATCTCTCTAGCATCATCAGCTGGATAGAAAAGAAACATTTTAAAATGACAACTACAAATTATAAGAAAGGTCAAAGAGAAAAATAGGTTTTGCTAAAAATACTGATATTAATACAAAGTGAATTTTGTAAGGTATTTTTTTTAGACATGATGACAAAAGCAGTTTTTCAAAGGAGCATTTGCCAACCTCAAAAGTAAGCTGTACTGTAAGTATGTATGTTCTAGCTAGCAATTCATTTAAAAAACACGTGCATGCACCGCGACGTGCATGGAGAGGCCGACACCCCAAACGGAGAGGTTTATTATTGAGTTAGTCGTCAGACATCCCGATGGAAAGCGAAGGAAGCGAATGCCGCTGTGTTACTACTCGTCTAGCTAAGTTTCCAAGTTGTAGGCGTACCCATAGTGTTAAGTCAAAAATGTACGAGGACTTAAACGCTCGGTAGAGGCGATGTTTTAGATTAACTGCATTGTTTGGTGTGTTATGAATGCAGTTATATATGGTTTTTAGAAATACTCGAAATAGGAAAAAATAACGTTTGAAAATTTTTGATTTCCTTTCTCAGTGTTTTCCCTTACCCAAATCTAACCACAATGACCTCATTGACAGTCTCACTCTGTTAGAGAGCTTTGTGATCTATGTATCGCATGACTGCATCCGAGAAAGACTTTATCTATAATATGTTATGTAAGCTGCGAAAACATAAAAACCTAATCTCAAATGAACAACATAAAAACCTAATCCCAAATGAACATAAGCCCAGCAATTCTTGCTGACCTTTTCTAAAACAGGGGTGACATTGGCTAAGTGAACCTTTTTTGCAGTATGGGTGGTCGGCCGCACACCAACCTGTAAGTCAATTAAATTCATAATATAATTAACGTTTAGCTCTCCCTTTTTTATAAAATGGCTCAACATGCCTTATTACTCGTAATGTAATATGAGTTGACGAAGCAAAAAATAAGATTCTTGGCAAGATGTCATCAAAGAGTTTGTTTACGATTGTATAAGTATGCGTTGCAATAAAAAAAAAACCTGTCGTGCACACAAAAATAATGTATATCAGCAAGGTATTCTCAGCTCAGCCTTCACAAGAAATGAGAGCCGAATACAATAAGGGTAATGAAATTACATTTTTTTATGTTTTATAAACCATTTAGGTACCTACACAGTCATGCTCGTATTTTATCTCAAGGCATCTCTTTTATAAAATTATACTTTCCAAGCTGCATCTGTTTGTATTCAGAATAAAGGATTTACAAGCATAGTTTCGGATTCGCAGAACACAAACTACCAGGATTAGAGATAATCCCGGGATCATCGTTTCTCAGAATCTGGTTATTTTTGTTCAGATTATCAAGATGTTTAGTTTCACGGGAATCGCTGGCAACATTTGCTGCAGAGAAGCTTGCAACATTTGTTGCATATACCTTTGTTGTAAGGGCGTAATAGATGCAGGTGAAAACAACAGTGCGCCATCTGGCGTCGGGATAAGAGACAAGCTCACGGCTCGTAATCTGTACAACATAATAAGTAACAGCTCTGTGTGTATAATGTTGTGTTTTTAGGGTTCAAAAAGTATTCAAATAAAATAAAAAATGGTCTTCTTTACAGGATATTTATTTATTTTACACTTAGATTTAATTGACAATTTATATTTATTGTTAACAATTCACATTTATGGTTTAGCAATTTACATTTATTTCACAGTTGGTGTTCACTTACAATGTATTTCTTGTTCAAAAGCAGAGCGTCGTATATAGACTGACTCCTGCAAGCCATTTGCCGTTTTTTATATTGCAGCGATAGTAGTTACTAGAAAACAATTTTGTTGAAACATTCTAGAACGACGGACTTGTACCAGTTTCGAGTAGGTACATAATTGAATATCTCTTTACCCTAGGTACCTATAATAATTACTCTAACTCTCATCAACTATAACTTATACGCCTACCTACCTAACATTTATATGTATTTGTTATTTACATATTAATATTGTCACGATTTGCTTGCGTTCAATTTAATAAAACTTCGATAAAAATTATTTCAGGGTTCGCTCTCATTTGCTTCACAGTTAATCTTTTGTACTATTTCGCTCAATAGCTCTGGTACTCATCCCCTTCAAAACATCGTCATCTCTAATTATAGGAAAATAAGAGCTACTCTGGCATACACCAGACCTTGCTTTAATTTTCTTTATGAGAAACTTTGAGCGAACACTAGAACCACCATCTAAATACCTACGTTTAGAGACACACTCACACTATAATAATCTATAATCTAAGTTGCAAGCATATATTCATTTAAAGCTCTCAGATGTATGCCCACAAACAAACACGTGTAGTTCGCGCTTACAAATGCTGAATGTGTACTTACAAATAAAATCCAAACTCAAATGAACATAAGCCCTGCAACTCCTGCCGACATTCCCTGAAACAGGGGTGACATTGGCAAAGTGAACCATTTTTTACAGTATGGGTAGTCAGCCTCATACCAACCTATAAGTCAAGGATAAAAAACACACAAGTAATAAAAAAAACAGACACGCAATCATAAGTAAATAAACACTGAGATACAATCATACATTTGTAACAATATATTATCTAAGTTGCAAAGATATATTGGCATTGAAAGCTTATATTTAATACACGCCCACAGGCAGCCACGTGTTAGTTCGCGTTTACACAAACGAACCTCAAATTAATATAAACCTTTCAACTCATGTCACCTCTCCCTAAAACCAGGATGGCGTTAGCAAAATTATACCAAGTTTTTACAGAACGGCGCGCGGCGTCACCCTCATACTTACCTATTAGTCGCGGAACACAAAAATTTCGTAATTTGTAAATATATTTATTTAAATCCTCTTCTTCTTTCTATTCCTATTTGGACTACACGAGCTTCAATATTTTTCTTGAGGAGTTAATTCTCAGAAACAAATAAAAGGAAATGTAGAGAAAATTTCAAACGTAACTTATTTTATGAAAAGTTGAAAACTATCTGCTTCTGACTTAGCATTAATTATTTCACCAGTCTCTGCGAATAACTGAGTGATTGATATGAACAGCTGAGAGGTTATTCTTTAACAATTCCCTGTTCACATCGGTACTCCCATTATAAAACTTTACACTTAAATTCACCCGTAGCGTTTACGAAACAAAAATATATGGCAAGTCAATCTGCGCTTACAGTGAACGTTCATGTTTTAATACATTTTTTGTATAACGCTGTGGTTGAGTGTTGTATGCTCCTGATACAAAAGTGAAGTGAAGCCGAAATATTTTACATTAAATGTGGAAAGTAAAGTTCACGTTGATTGATTTATGTTTTTTAAAAAAAAAATTTTTTTTATTAAAACACTGTTTTTTTTTTGTTTGTGTTTAATTTTCAATTGGTATTACGCTATTTTTAAACGGCTTTTTTTTCATTTTTTTTTACTTTTAAATTACAAACGCTATCGGTCATCAGACAATTTGAAAAATAAAATTTATTATTGAGTTAATGAGTACAGGTTGATGGTTGAACGTTCGTCATGTTAAATAATTAAGTAAAAATATATTTTGTAATATTTGTAATATCTATGTGAAGTCCAGACTCTATAAACCGTAAATGCGGGATCCCGCAAATGCGGAATTTGATTCCTGAGTCATAATGCATAGAATAGCTTAGTACAATGTAGTCATACATAAAATAACATATAAAAGCACAATTTCCGTTATTTATTACATCTTTCAATTTCCCCGTTTTTTTGTTACCACATTTAATTAACAATTAATTCAGGAAAATACTCTCCACCAAAATTTTAAGTTAAGGAGTTTTTGGCTCCAGTTATCAAAATTACAATGTATAACCCAATCAAAGTAATATTTACTGATGAAGATTTATTACTTGAAGAGCCGAAAGTTGGCGGGGGGCGCTGTTTCTTACTTTTATACGCGGGAAGTCTTATCCCAGCCCGGGAGCACTCTGCTGTCAATCTCTAAGAGAATTAGACGTAAAAACCTTCGTTTCTGGATGTAGGCAAAATCTACCCAAGATTGTAGATGCTTAAATACTAAATATTCAGTTTATTAATTTGCTGATAGCTCTATAGTGTGAGTAACACCTCAAACGCTCTCTGCAAGCTTGGTCTTTTAAATAGAAAGCACCGATTCACAAAACTTAGTAGTTTTAAGGCTGGATGGACTTTGGTGACCGTTTGGAAATGTTTTCAAGAAAATTTCATTTTTTTTATCATTTTGTTATGCTCCACCATTGATCGGAAACATGTATTTCTGATAAAAAAAGTTCATATAATCAACCATTTGAACACAAACGGGTCTGCAATTAATAAGTCTTAAATAGCAAAAAGATTAATGAATTATGTGTATTTAGTTTTAAGTAATTTCATGCAACCAACTTACGTATCATCTTAATATTATAGTATTGGCAGATTAAAAAAAAAACATTTTCTTCTAATAAAGACAAAGAGAAATGTCAGTTTAAAAAGCATGTGTGCCTATCATAAAAAAGCAGATAAATTATAACCTTATTAATTTAAGGGAAAATTGACCCTATTTTTCAAATGATGGTTTTAAACACTTTTGTTCTAATGGTGCTTCTTTTTTTATGGATACATATGGATACGGTTTGCAATTTTTTTCTGAATTCAAGGCTTTATGAAAACAGTTTATATTTAATTTTACGTTTACGTTGTATAAAAATACGAGAAACGTGCGCATTTTTTTCAATCAAAATCTTTCTAACATACCAAGCAATAAATTTCCGTATTACTTGAAATATTGAATTTCACTTCACATTTTATTCCAAATGCACCCTCTGGTCCCAGAGGCGCAGACAGTGTGTTTTCACGGAAAAATATTCCGAGGAAAAGTGAATAAATCCCGCAGATTTAACCTTTTTCCTAAAATGTAGGGATTTGGCAAAGCCCCGCCGAGAGGGACGTGCTACGCTGCTGCGCCTCTACGCCGCTACGGCGTAGATACCCTCTACGAGTTTGGGTCACGTTCCACTTTCACTCTTTTCGCCCGCTGGCCAATGACACTTGCTACGACCGAGGGCACTCACATTTAGAGGACCTGAAGATCACGTAACAGCATAATATGTTTAATTATTACTTCGTCCATTCAAAGTGATTTCCGAGCATTTTTGTGAAAATCAAAACTACCTTTATGCGTATTCGGATTGATAACTCTATGATAAACCTTTTTTTGTTTAAATAACTACTTTTGTAATTGGTTTTACTGTTATTTTCTTTGCTTTGCGTAAGCACAGATCACAAGCAATTTTTTTTTAATAAATGTGATTGATGTGATCTTTGCCACAACAAGGAATGTAACTATTTAAATGATAAAGTGATCTTTACAAAATTTTGTAGAACTGAAACAATTATATTAAAACACAGTTTCATTTTTACTCAATTTATTCACAAACAAACGTTTTTTGATAACTTACGGTCATCATCAGGTAAAGCAGAATTAATAAAATAAGTGAAAATAAAACTGAATTTAAATATTATAATGGTTTTAATTCTTTAAAATTTAGTAAAGAGCAAATATGAATTTTCACAGTGTTACAACAAATATAATTAGAACTTTATGTTTTGGATCTAAATTGGAAATAATATGTTTATATTTATATTCCTAAGGCTTTTAATTAATGGTCTTATTAAGATATGAATTCGTATTTTCTAATACATTGCTTAAATTTTTTTTAAAAGGTCACTGTTTTCATAACACGAGTATATATTGAATTTACAATTATTATATTTCTGCGTACAACAAGTTACATAATTACACTCTATATTGTGTTGATTTGTCCTCATTTAAATTATTTCAGCTGAGACACTTGGAGCGAAGTAAAGTTTGTGTGGGTACGGCACACTGACTGCCGCTGACATCTATCGAACTAAACTCCAAAGCTTTATGGACCGTTCTGAAGCCAGAGAGCTTTTATTTCTGTTGAAGCTCCCCAGGACAATACAGCAGGATAAATCTACGAATTGTCTCGCAGTTGACAACAGTTATTAACATAACACTGCTTGTATGGCCGTACGTTCCATTTAAAATGAAACAACGGTATGTAAGGCTTTTATTTGCTTGACCATTTTGAAATAGAGCAGTCCCATGTTCAGTGAATATCTTTCGATAACTATGTGAGAAAACAGATCTTTAGCATTGTTTTTAGATTTTTAAAAAACTGTTACTTTCAGTGTAGGTACTTGTCTATTTTTGATAAAATTAATTGCAGAGGAATGTATATTGGAGTTTTTTTTTTTAATTCAGCGAGTTAAAAATTGTGTTTCCAGTGAAATTTTGGATGCATTTTTTTGTAATTGTGATAAAATCAATAAAATATTAAAGTTTAAGTGACATCTGGAAATAAAAAAAATATACCAGTCCTTTTTAATTTTTTTTTTGTATGTAAATCTAAAATGCAAGGAAAAAAACATTCAAAATTCATTTTGCCTTGAAAGTGAGTTCTACAATTGATTTGAGCAGTTAAATTTGAAGCATTCTACAAAACATATTTTATTTGTCTCTACGTTATGCATGCGACTGCCATATTCAATAAATGTGACGTTTTATTCAGTTTTAATATAAATATTAGTTTTTTTAGGATGTTAACTCATATTATGTTTTAAAGTTAAATCCTTTAATTCTTTCGAAACATCAGAAATCTATTATAGAGGACACATTTTCGTCTCCTATTCAAAGTAAGCATTTCTTGTTCTCATGGCATTACGTCCTATTTCTCTGCTTGTGTACTTAAAAGGTTCTGTAAAGTCCAAATGGGACATTAATGGATGAAATGTTAATACTCACATAGAGCTAAGTGAAACACTGCGGACATTATGAAGAATACAAAGAAAGCTTTATCTAAATAACTGACAAATGTTATGTTTTATATTCTTCATACCTGGATTTATATCCCTGAAAATATAATTATGTCATAAATGCTATAATAACAAAACTTTCAACAAAATAGTTGTGGCAATTAAATAAGCAAATAAAATAATTCATTTCACTAATCTAATCTAAGCTGCAAAGATATATATCATTTAAGATTTATATAAAATGCATTCCCACAAGCAGACATGTATAATTTCGCGCTAACACATACCGCATGTGGACCTACAATATAAAAATCCAATCTCAAATGAGCATAAGCTCTGCAACTCTTGCCGTCCTTCCCTGAAACAGGGGTGACATTGGCAAAGTGAACCATTTTTTACAGTATGGGTGGTCAGCCGCATACCAACCTATAAGTCAAGGAACCCCTACTGCGTATTCACTCTACTGCGTATTTACAAGTAAGATGATATTTTCTGATAGACTGTATTCCTGTAACTGGAACTCTGTTACCATTCCGCTAGGGGTGGCCAGAGCCTCTGCAGAGCTGCCTCCATTTTTTCCTATCCTTCCAAATTCCAAAATACTTTTTCTCTTTATTACGTCATTTTTGTATGACACATCAATTTATTTTTTAATTCATTACCTACTGATAAATAAAAATAAACACACATATTTATAATGTCTCTGATTATCTAGATTCAAATAAAAATAGGGCATAAAGCAAAACCTACGCATAATTAAATATCGTGTTAAAAAACATATTATCTTTTCTTTGACATAAAGAAAAACATCATCTCAAAATAAAGCATGTTTATCAAAAAAATATAAGAACCAGTAGAAACATGTTTCTGCATATCCATAACATTTTTTCTCTACCTTTCTCGGTATAATACAGTGTAGAATTATATTATTGGAAACCTTTTTTCCTTCGTAAACACATGAAACATGCTTGCCTGAAAGAGAATCTTTGAAAAAACATGAATGAAGCGAAATTACATAAGAAGATAAGAAAATACGTATCTTTCAATCAGAATATTGATTTTCTTCTACGACTTACGTATCCATTGAGATAGCATATTTTTTCGGAAAGAGATTTCTACGTTATACGAATGTTGTCGTACAGAAAATATTGTCATATTCTGTCCAAAAATTAGTAGAGATTCATTTGATTTTATTCATGTTTGAGATGTGCTTGTAGAAAATTTGCTCGCAGATCTGAAAAACAAAAATATGACGTCAAAAGCAAGATAACATAGGTACCTGTTTCCGACGCCGGGCATAAGAGAGCGGGACAGCCTCTGCCAGTTTCAGGGTAGAAGAAAAGGAGGGAAGATCCGGCAGGCGTTGTGTTCTAATTTTCAAAACAGGCCGACCAAAATGGACCAATCAGCAGCAACCTCGAGTCTTTTAAAACAGTTATCAAGAAACAGAGCGCTTATTTACCAAGTGAATAAATTTTTAGATTTTCTCTATTATAATTGACGAAGGGATTCCTTAAATTATTGTCATAGAATTTTAAAGCAGTTAAAGTCTTCTTAATGTATATATTTTTTATATAATTTAATTTATAAGACAAAAGGGGGACGTAATTTTTTTTTCTCACACGAAGCTTTCTTCTTTATATACTCAACAGCACTCAAGAAAAATAATTTTTCATATATATGTATATTTGTTTTTTTTTTTTTTTAATTCGAGAAGTTTTTTTTAGTGGATAGTAAAATAGCTATATTGACATGTGTACTTGCTGGGGGTGTGTGTATATTTTTTTGGTTGTTTTGTTATTTTCGGTTGCGCGGCAGATTTCCCTGTAAGTAAGTAGGTAGGATTGGTTCAGTGATACAGCACCGGCGCACTTCGGGCTACTGTCTTTGGTTCAACAGGCTAGCTGGGCGGCCCGCCTACCGTAGGCGGGCGCGCCTGCGCCCTCGCCGGTTTCCATGGAAACGCCTCCTGTGTGTTTATCAATGTGTGCTATACGCCTGGCCTACCATAATAATCTGTGTGTATGTATGTATTGCTTGTTGTATTTTTCTTCCCGCTATACGCAATATAAGAGAGAACGGGATATAGGTCGAGATGGTGACCCAAAACAGCTGATCTCTCCGTACGTGATGGTTTTTAAAAAAACGTTTGTAGAATATTATCAAGCAGAAAAAAAACTATGTTGATCGTGGATTTCTTGTATTTCCCACGATTATAATTTGCCCTTACAACACCGCGCATAGCGCTTTAGCAAAATACAAAACAGCTGATCTTTGACTGTGTTGCGTGTGGCATTTTTTTGACAAAATGCATTTTATCCTGAATTGGGATTCAAAATTAAATTGGTTGTTTGGTTCGAGTGGATCAGACGTTGTATTAAATTACCACAGTGAACGACACTGGTTAACAGAAACAAATAGTTTTTTTTATAAAGTGGTTAATTCAAGGTATATAGAAGACCATTTCTAGCAAAAAAAAGAAACCTAGAACTTTGAAGCACTGTTTAACATAGCTTCTCATTGTTTTTTTTTAAATTTGTGACGTAATAAACAGCATAGTTTATTGTATACAGATTAGTAATAATTTATGCAAATTAATTTCAAAATAAAGTCATGCGAATTGGTAGAATGCTTGCATTCCATGCCGAGAGCAAGGGTTCGATCTCAAGGCTTACTCAGCTTTCAAAAGAAATGAGAACCAGCCCCCCCAGGAGCTGGGAAACCCTCACTTAGACTGAAAGTGGTTGGTGTGAGGCCGGACCCCTTACCCGTAAAAATAATAATGTCCCGAATTGCCACATGCGACCCCTTCGAGGATAACGCAGGCAAGAAGTTACACTATATGTATAGCTTAGTTGCGTTTTTCAAAACAAAGTGTAAATTCACTCGAAATAATCTATTAAGTTTATTTAAAATGAACTTTCACGATGTGAAACAGCAAACACGGCAAATTTTTTTAATTTCAATGTAATTATTAAGAGTTTGTATCCGAAAAACACTCAAAAGTATTTTAAAGGACTCTATACAATAACGTTTTATTTTATTAAATATTTTAAGATCAAAAACAAATAAGTATCGAAATACATTGTTGCGCTGCGCTTTTCGAAAGTTCTCGATCCTTGCTATGCATTGTCGTTATCTAGCGCCGTTACGAGGCCCCATATCGTTATAGCGGCGTTACATTCAACTTAGTTTCGTCTTGCAGAAGTTTCTCGTTTGTTCGCAACTTTATTTGACTCGGGAGTATTAATTTTAGTAATCTAGGGCTGTATTAACGCTGGGAAATGAACCGCAACGTTGCTCCAGGTTACATTTAAAATGAGAGCTTTTCAATTAAGCTAATTGAGTTTCAGTAAATATCTAAAATGAAGTAAAAAGTTAAATTTATTTTCAAGAAAATAATTCAGAGGTGGTTACAGAAAGAGGTATCGTGAATCAACTTCGTTACCGCTTCATAATTTTATGATACAATTTAATTTAAAAATATATAAAAAAACAATGTCTATAAATTGGTGTTGGAAATATACTTCAAAATTTAATACATAATCAAATTTCTTATTTACGTAAAGCGTACAGTATTCACAGTAAGAAAAAAATGATCAAGTTTTATACGAGTTTTAAGGTGACTACATAACAATTTGATAAATTCATTGTTAATTACAGCAATAAAATCAAAATACTCATATAAATTGATATGCGATAACAAATCGAATAAAAAAACACAAAGTGTGCAAAAAAATGTTGAACTGAAAACCTCTCTCCGTTAATGACACTGTTTACAAATGATTAAATTTGCCTGTAAGACATTATCAGTTTTCAAATCGTAAGTAGGAAAAAAATAACTTTTTTATAGTCGTTCAGGGAATTGTGCCAAATTTAGACATACATAAATTTAATAGATGTCACGCAACTTTTTTCGATCAGTCTTTTGTCGTAGTGGATGAAGGAGATATAGGGCGGTCAATGGGCATTTTATGGTCTTGTTTACCTAGCGCGGTGTAAAACTGAAAGTAGGGGAAATTCGAGAAAACTTGGTCAAGCCATTGAGGTGTTTGCAGCGTTGCGTTGTGCTGAATTTCATTTCGATTCCAACACTGTATGTTGGTTGAAACATCAAAATTTCGTTCAAAATTATTGCATAAGTTTCAAAAAAATATTTTATATTTTGTATTGTTTGTGTATTTACACTGTGAAAATTCATCTTCAATAATTTATTTATTTTTTAGGATTTAAATTACAACAATGTTTTATATTTTTACGTATACAATTATTTATTTCTATTTTACAAACGTTTTCGATCTTTAATCATCGTCAGGTATAATTTTTTTTATACCTGACGATGATGAAATTTGTAAAATAGAAATAAATAAATGTTTACGTGAAAATATAATACAGTGTTTTAATTTAAATCCTAAAAAATATATAAATTATGTAAAATATTTTATTTTAAATACAAAATTAAGGGTCTAAAATAAAAATACGTAAATGACCAACAGAAAGCGGGCACAAAAGCTATCGCGTCGGCTTCGCGACAAACGCGACAAACCTTGAAAACGTTTGCCGTTCGTGGAAACGAAATGTCGGCAGATCAAATAATTTAAAAAAAACATGTACAAACCGCATAGAGCCCAATAACTTATAAGCTTTAAGGACACGTATTGTATGCATGTTAAAACCCCATAAGTATTTACTGTGAAAATTGCTTACTCATACAACTTCAACTATGTTTGACAAAAGGTAATAATTTCTTTACCACTGCAGTTTGCTACATGCAACTGCGGTATCTATGTTACAATGTTAAAATTTTAAGAAAAATTAATGAACGAATTCAGTACTTTCAAGATTCTAACAAAATGATTGACCATTCGCTGTTAGTTTTGAACCATATTCAAATTCAAATTTTATCAAATTTACCTTACAAACCTTCTTCAATAGTCAGACCTATAAATCGTGATATTCAAATACTTAAATTTACGTGGAAACTTTCTCTTACGACACAAGTAAAATTATGTAAAAACCCAGTGCTGCAAACATTCAAATGTTAGTCAACTTAACCCTACGATGTTCTGTTTTTTTTTTTTAAATAATTAAAATTTTCAATAGAAAACATTTTTCTCAATAAATATGTTTATCAAATGTTCGCAAACTGAATTTGAAGTTCACGTTTTTACACGCTGTTTTTCACATACGAAGTAAAATTGAAAATTCAAATGAAAATAAACCCTGCAAGTCTGTCGATTCCCAACGAAAAACAGGCGACGCGACGTCGAAAAATTTTGTTAGTATTTTATAGTGAGTTCCTTGACTAATATGTTGGTATAAGGCTAACGCCCTAATGTGAAAAAACTTTACTTAAGCCAATGTCATCCTGGTTTTAGGGAAAAGTGGTAGAAGTGGCAAAAATTATGTTAATATGAGGTTTGATTTATTTTGTGTGTACACACGCAGCATGTATAATCGCGAACTTACATGTACCTGCTTTTGTTCATGCATTAAATATGATTCTAAAAAATTTAAATTTACCTTTGCAACTTAGATTATAGATTATCATAATGGATTTTAGTATGTAAATCATGGATCAGTTCGGTCGATAGCTCAGTTGATAAATGCTTGCATTCCACGCCAGAGGGCTAGAATTCCGTTTCCACCAAGTGGGTCAAAGATCATTTCCAACTTCAGTATATATTTCGGCAAGGTTTTCTCAGCCTGTAAAAGAAATGAGTGCATGCACGCTCCCACTTCAACTGCAGGGGTTGGTGTAGAGTGACTCCTTACCTGTGAAAATAAGTGCGTATGTTCCACACGTCACATCGAATTTCTTTAAAGACAACATAGTAAGAAGTTAAATCAATGCTTATAAGTTAAGTTTACTAAATAGAAGACAAATAATTGTCCTTGAGACTTGGGAAATTTATAGACATAAAAATTGTAATTCTTATAATAGAGTCAATGTTCAGATTCCTGCTGCTTTGCCTTTGTTATTACCTTCTTGTACCTCTTTGTCGTATCTAATCTAAATCTAAATCTGAGCTGCAAATATTTATATCATTTAAGATTAATATTAATTGCATTCCCACAAGCAGACACGCATAATTTCGCGCTCACACATGCCGCATGTGGACCTACAGTATAAGAAACCCAATCTCAAATAAACATTAGCCCTGCAACTCTTGCTGACCTTCCCTGAAACAGGGGTGACATTGGCAAAGTGAATCATTTTTACAGTATGGGTGGTCAGCCTCATACCAACCCATAAGTCAAGGAATTATTGTATCTCATCCTTATTATTTCTCTATGGGTTGTGTCTTGTCAATTTTGTAACAGTGTCCTTTTGAAAATGACGTAAGTAAGTCAAAAGTACTCGAGGCAAAATAAATGCTCAACTTGTGAAAATAAAACTCTGTGTTGTTAAAAGTTTTTATATTTTCTCATAAAAGTGAAGTTTAAATGCAGTTACGCGTTTCGACGCGTAATACTTTTTTTTTTAGGATGCCGACCCGCCTCAGCATCTGAGGGTTGAAGGGACTAGACGCGGCGGTATCTCTCAGATGATAATTCAGATTTTCTCCGCAGAGTCAATAGCGCAGAATGAATCACCTCTGCAGGCGGGAACCGGCGGACGTAAAACCAAAACTCCCGCCAAGAGAAATTTATCGCTAATATTGAAAGTTGGCGGCGGAGTTGCACAGTTTACCTGAGATCCGAGCGATAGGGCTTCGCTGCAGAAAGATAACGTTACAGGGTTATACAGCGAGGGGGGAAATTTTGCACAAAAATATGCATTGTTTTTAAGATGCTATTTTTTATTATAATCATTAATAATATTATAAAAAAAATATTTATCTGGTGAGCACCGTTTTGTGTGAACCACACCTCAAGAGCCTTCTGCAAGTTTGGTCATTACTATAGAAAGCGTGAATTCTCAAGCAAGACCCAGTTGGTGTAAGGCTTGATGGACCTTTGATGAACAATCTTTGTTAAAGGTATTTGAATATTCCAACCCAGCGAAGACCACATAGTGAATATAAAAATGGTAATTTTTTTGTGCTCCCCCGGGATTTGACCTCACGACCTTTTATTTACGACTCCAAAGCGTTGCCATTAAACAACAGACCGGTCAGAGTGACTTCGTATTTATATTTACTATTTATATTTACACGTATATAGGGGATATCGGAATGTTTTATACTTGGGTTTACTTCAGGTGAGCGGACAAAAACATCAATCTCGGTGAATGCACAATCTCGGTGAGTGCAGGTGTAGAGCGGGGAATGGGTGAGCGATGGACGGTGAACGGTGGAAGGTGGCAGGTGGAGAAGGTGGCCCCTCCCAGGGTTAAAATCTGGAGCAGAAGACAAATGGTCTGCCCGGGAAAAGATAGTCTAATCGGTCAGCGAATATCGGGTGATAAGATACTGTCACTGTGTAGCCTGAAGTGTATTGTTTAAATTGTCGAAACCAAACCCTCTTCTATACAAGCTTTCACATTACGCTGCCTTAGTTTTTGTTTACCGTATACGCCATTGAGAAAATTTTACATGAGCAATGTTTGCATATGTACTGGACCAATGTGTCTTATAAAAACAAGAAATTTATTTAAAAAATATTTAAAAGAACTTTCACATTATCGAGTTTTAACGGTTTTTCTTAGCTCAGATTGTGTAGAACTTGATTCATAAGACAACTACATGAAAAAGTCATATTTGACAAGGTTGGCGTATACGGTAAACAAGAACTGGGGGAGCACTTAATTTTAGTGTTTTTTCCCAAATTGTATGTATTGTTACGAATGTGTGATTGTATGTCTGTGTATGTTTACTTATGATTGTGTGTCTATGTGTATTTGGATGGTTGAAATAGTGTTCGCTCGAAGCTTCTAATTAAGGAGATTCTAACATCATCTGGTGTATGCTATAGCAGTTTTTTTACACCAGAAATGGTGATGCTTTGAAGGTAGACTAGTACAAAAGCCGTTGAGCGAGTAATAATATAATACTATTGATAGTAATATAAAGTAATATCATAAGAATTATGTATGGAAGTGAAGCCTGGACGGTGAGTGAAAGTGAGATTAGTAAAGTCCATACAGTGAAAATGGACTACTTAAGAAGTATGATTGGAAAAAGACGGAGTGATAGGGTGAGGAATGATTTTGTTAGAGAGGAATGTGGTGTAAGAGAAAGTGTGAAAGTAAAGATTAAAAGAAGTATACTTAGATGGTTTGGACATTTGGAGAGAATGAATGAGGAAAGACTGACGAAAAAAGTATGTGCTGCAAGAATTTATGGATGTCGTGGAAGAGGAAGACCGAGAAAGGTATGGATGGACCAAATTTTCGAAATAGCGAGTGAACGGGATATCCAGAGTCATAATAAAAGGAGAGCTTGTATGAAAAAGGTTATGACTCTGGATGAAATGAAAGAAGTATGCAAGGACAGGAGAAGTGGCGGCTAATCTGCAATGCTGATTTGTAATGTTGGTTTATTAGTTTGCTACATTTTTTGCATAATAAATTTTTGACTTTTTTTGTGTACAGATTTCTTTTTAAGGTTTTGATGTTTTTTTTATTTTTTATACTTAAATGTTATTTATTGCTCGTATTCCTTGACTTATAGGTTGGTATTAGGCTGACCACCCATACTGTAAAAAATGGTTCACTTTGCCAGTGTCACCCCTGTTTCAGGGAATGTCGGCAAGAGTTGCAGGGCTTTTGTTTATTTGAGGTTTGGATTTTATTTGTAAGTACACAATCAGCATTTGTAAGCGCGAACTACACGTGTTTGTTTGGGGGCATACATCTGAGAACTTTGAATGAATATATCCTTGCAACTTAGATTATAGATTAAAGATAAGAATGCATACAATATTAGGATAACTTATTTGATGTTCGCGTTTCTTAAGAGCTCAAACTTGGTGATCACCATTGAAGCGCTGGTTTTTAAACAAGACCAAGAAACTGAAGGTTAGATGGACCCTTGGTGACCGCTCATTGGTAGAGGTATACAATTAAAAAAAAAACACTCTAAACATTCCGTTGCATTAAACAATAGAGTACGGACCGATCAAAAGAAAAGATCCACATTTTTGCAATAAATATTAAGAATAACAAAAAAAAACAAAAGATTTACAACATTAAACCAAGACATTTTCTGATTATTTTTCAAAAAGCTCTTACTAAACATTGTAGTTGATCTGTAAAAGATATAAGACATTGTGTAATTTTTAAAACGTAACGAATAGTTCAATCTGCTTTTACACGCTAATAAACATTAATCAGTTTTTCCCTTACACTCACTACACAGCCATAATACCTTCATTTAATCTGCCAGCATCTGACAAGCAAGATATTTTCTAGAAATATCTACACGGAGAACCATGTAGCGTGCTCGGAGGAGATCCATTGCATAGAGACTATAAATATCATGGACGGTGTTAATAAAAACGAATACGTTGACTATGTATGCGTTCAATAATAATAATGAAGAGCTTTAGCAAAATATAACAACACAATTATATTTTTTCACTATGAAATAATAACAAAAATGAGTGATGGAATACGTTGAGTAAACATAAATTCACGTTAATAATTAACTTTATTTCAATCGATATAAATGTTTCTGTGCTGGCTATTTATAAGTTGCTTCTTTTGTACCTTTTGTTAGGTTCCTTGACTCATTAATTTGTTTTGAGGCTGACCAATAGGTACTGTAAAAAACCGTTTACTCTGCCAATGTCAACTTTGTCTCAGGGAAGGTCGGCAAGATTTGCTGGGCTTATCCTTTATTATATTACTCCAGGCCGTCGTCATTCGGCTTGAGTTTCGATTTTCAAAATTAATGCCATCACAGCAGATGAAATACATTCGCGATGTATGGAAAATCAAATTTTGTATATATGCTGCAAAACAGTACTATTCGCGTATGTGTTTGAATCCCATACTAAAATACACTTATAAGCCCTTATAGACCCTTTTGTTTTTATATCGAAATACGTATGAAACTATATTGACATCTAGCGGCAAAATTAGAAAGTTTTTTAAATTTTCTTTTATTTGATTCAAATTAAAAAAAAAAAACAAACAAAATAAAATTGGATTTCAATCTGTAATCAAAATTGCAAAGATATATAACATTTAAGATTCATATAAAATGCATTCCTACAAGCAGACATTTGTAAGTTCGCGCTTACACATACTGCATGTTGACTATTCCAACATAAAAACCCAATCTCAAATGCAACTCTTGCCGATTTTTTATATTTTCTTTTATTTGATTCAAAATTAAAAAAAAAAACAAACGAAATAAAAATGGATTTAAAACTGTTATCTAAGTTGCAAAGATATATAACATTTAAGATTCATATAAAATGCATTCCTACAAGCAGACATTTGTAAGTTCGCGCTTACACATACTGCATGCTGACTATTACAACATAAAAACCCAATCTCAAAATATGCAACTCTTGCCGATTTTTCCTCAAACAGAGATGAAATTTGCATGGTGAACCATTTTTTAAAGTATGGGTGGTCAGCCTCATACCAACCTATAAGTCAAGGAAATTATTTTGTGTATTTCTTTACATAATCTGAGTTGTAAAGATACATACCATTTGAGATTCATATTAAATGCATTCCCACAAGCAGACAGGTTCGCGCTTACAAATGCTCCATGTGGACTTACAACCTAATCTCAAATGAACATAACCCCTGCAACTCTTGCCGACTTTTCCTCAAACAGAGATGAAATTTGCATGATGAACCATTTCTTACAGTATGGCTGGACAGCCATATACTAACCTATAACTATAAGTCAAGGAAATTATTTTGTTTAGTTCTATAATCTAAGTTTCAAAGATACATACCATTTGAGATTTATATTAAATGCATTCTCACAAGCAGACATTTGTAAGTTCGCGCTTATACATAATGCATGTTGACTTACAACATAAAAACCCAATCTCAAATGAACATAAGCCCTGCAAACTCTTGCCGACTTTTCCTCAAACAGAGATGAAATTTGCATGGTGAACCATTTCTCACAGTATGGGTGGTCAGCCACATACTAACCTATAAGTCAAGGAAATTATGTTGTTTAGTTCTATAATCTATGTTGCAAAGATACATACCATTTGAGATTCATATTAAATGCATTCCCACAAAAAGACATTTGTAAGTCCGCGCTTACACATAATGCATGATGACTTACAACGTAAAAACCCAATCTTAAATGAACATTAGCCCTGCAACTCTTGCCAACCTTCCCTGAAACACAGCTGAAATCTGAAAAATTTAACCATTTTTTAAAGTATGGGTATTTTCTTTTACTAAGATTGCATGTTTTTATTTTACATGTTTTCCGAATTTTAACGCGAGGAAACTATGCGCAATATACACATTCTCCGAATGTTAAGGGGTTGGGCTGCGTAGCAGCCAGGGGCAACGCCCCTAGTTTTTATTACATTGGAGGTTGGATTTGTAGGTTGTGAGTCCAAATGCAACATGTGTAAGCGCGAAATTATGCGTGTCTGCTTATAGGAATGCAATCAATATAAGTTTCAAATGTAATATATCCCTGCAATCTAGATTAAAGTTTTTTAAGGAGGCGCAGTTTTATACGTTCTAATGGAAACAGCACCATCTATACGTCAAGCCTGGAAACATTTTATCAGCAGCGTGAGATAATAAATGTAACAAATGATCGGAGCAAGTTAGTGTAGCGGCGCTGCAGGCGCTATTACTCACCCTTAGATTATGCGATGCTAAACAAGGGTGAATCTGTTGTTGCCGCTCATCCCCTCTGGGAAATAAGACGCGCCGTGTATGTGTTTTAAGGGATTATTAGTATACAAATGCTGCGTTGAACGAAATTACATTTTAATGAAATAACTCTGTGATTTATTATTGTAATAATGATGGAATGTTTTGCAAGGATTTTAAATAAGGTAATATCGCCACCCTAAAGGTAAAACTGAATAAGTTTTGTAATCTATAATCTAAGGTGCAAAGATATATTACATTTTAATGCATTCCCATTAGCAGACACGAATAAATTTGCGCTTGCACTTGCCACATGCTCATGGCCTTGCTGGAGATTGCAGCCTTTACAAAAAATGAGAACCAGCCCCTTCGGGAGCTGGGAAATCCCCACTTTAACTTCAGCCGGCCCCCTTACCCGTAAAAATAAAAACATCCCGAATCGGCACATGCGACCCCTTCGGGTATAGCGCAGGTAAAACGTTACATTGTATGTGTAGCTTAGTTGCGTTTGCGTTGCGTTACTCATGACAAACTCCTTATTCATAACTTACAAGGATGACAGAGATCCATTCTACATAAAATTACTGATTATCCCAAAACACACTTAGATGGACAGAAAACAGAGCAATGACCTTGGAAACGAAACCTCAAGGAAAAATGATGACAGTTTTAGGCTTAAACGGCCGGCTGATGATGCTGGAGTGATGTTTTCCGGGATCTGTTGCCGTGGTCTGTGGGAGCTGGAGCTTTTGGACGTTTCGCCCATTTCTACGAAGAAGTCCATCGTAGAAATGGGCGAAACGTCCGGAAGCTCCAGCTCCCACAGACCACGGTAACAGATCCCGGAAAACATCACTCCAGCAATGATGACAGTGTTTGAAGACTGTGCATTTGCATTGGCTGCCACTAGACGCCTACGACGAATATGAAAATCCACTTCTACGTATATAATAATCAATAATCTAAGTTACAAAGATATTCAACATTCACGATTCCTATTTCATTCAATCCCATAAGCAGACACGTATAATAAGTTCGCGTTACGCGAAAACGCCGCATGTTGACTTACAACATAAAAACCCAATCACAAATGATCATAAGCCCTGCAAATCTTGTCGACATTCTCTGAAACAGGGTTGGCATTCTAGATAACTTTAAAAAGCGTCAGTGGCTATCACCAATTACACGGATAATATTAAATTGATGACGTCATCATTTAAATTTTTCTTATTTTTTAATATCTACGATATTTGTTTCACTTTCATTACTTGATATGTTAATATTAACGTGGTAAGTACATTTATTATTAAACAAAGTAAATAAAAATAATCGTATTGTAAGGTTTCTTGTAAATTTTATGTACATTTTATGAGGCAAACTTTTGTATATTTCCTTAATAATTTTATTATAACGACATCAATCATTTATCAAAGTTTACAACATAATAATCGCATCAAAACTTGCCGAAAACTTTTACCGAAATGTACATTTATTTTCCCTAGGATGCGGGCGCTTGTTTTTCCCGAAATTACACTCTCGAGGAAAGGGAAAGAAACCTTGTAGTGGCAACACCCTGAAATCTTTGATTGATCACTTTTGGGCCACACTTTCTACTTTATTCATCATCATCATCATTAAATCCGAAACATGGGTTTTTCTCATGAGTCCGTAGTCTAGACTATAGAGGTTAAAGCTTTGGACTCGTGATTGGAAAGTAGTGGGTTTGAATACCGGCGGAGCATAACAAACAATTTTCATATTATATGCTCTTCTTATATGCTCATTGCCAGCCTTCTGCTGTGAAATGCCTTACCACACGAGCTGAGAACTGTGGAGAGTGCATATGCTTTTAAATCAGGTTTAAAGACATGTCTGTTCAAGAGGGGTTATGGCTCTGCAGTGCCCTTGCGATGAACTCAAAAAACGGTATTAAAAATACTGTCAAATTATTATTATCATTATTATTATTTGCCCTATTAAAAAAAATCTACCTTTACAAAAGACCGGACACCCTTATCTAGCCTTGCACCAACTGGGTCCTACTTAAAAATTGGCGCTTTTTACAGCGACGACCAAGCTCGCAGAGGGTTTTGTGATTCACACAAAAACAGCGTTCACCACATAAATCTTCCTAATATTGTTATTATTATGGGTTGTAGGTATTTGATCCGCTAAACTTAGAGATTTCGTGATATTATTACAAATACTTTTCCAAAAGTAATGCATTTGTCACGAAACGAAAACGTTATGCAATGATAAAACAACACGATAAAAAGTTCCTTGATTATTTTGAGGAAATAATTACTGTTATATGTAACACACATCAAGTTATAGAATATTTGTATCACTTTGTTCATACACAAGAGGCAAATGAGTTGTCAAGACCGGCGCCAGGTAGTATTAAGACAATTAAGGTTCACCCAGCTCCGCTGCGCTCCACAACTAATGCCCGCCTCCATCTCGCGCTGCTATAGAGCGCCGAACCATTAAACACCCCGACAGAATCCATATATTCAGCCTTTAGCAGTCTTCCTCGCGGTACGTATTGTCTCACCTCGCATGAGGATTCCCTCTCCGGGGAAGGGTACTTTGTAATGGGGTATAACTGAAACTAATGACTGATTTCTAAGACACTTATAAATTAAATACAAAGAACGTAGTTTTACAAATTGTTTTATACAGCAAGTATTGTGAAATTACGGTAATAGTCCGGTCGGTAGCTCAGTTAGTAGAGCGCTTGCATTCCATGCCGTGAGCTCGGGTTCGAATCCCACCGAGGGCGTCAGAAATGAACACCCGTTTTGGTGTTTATTTCAAACTCCAAAATAAAATACCGACAAGGTTTACTCAGCCTTCACAAGAAATGAGTACCAGCCCTCTCGGGAGCTGGGAAAGCCCCACTTCAACTGAAGTGGTTATTGTAAGACCGGCCCCTTACCTGTAAAAATAAATATGTTCAATTCGCCACATGCGACCCTTCGGGGATAACGCGGCAAGAGGTTACACTATGTGTGTAGCTTAGTTGTGTTTGCGTTACGGTTGAAATAATTAAATTAAGATCAACGGCTTTCACTTTGAATTTTCCTGATTGATTGAGGAAGGGTTTTTTTACATTCTGTTTTAAACTTGGAAGTGAAAGTTAAATTATAAAATACCAAAATGAGATGGACCTCTGAAAAAATGAAATTGCAACTACATACTATCATAAAAAGTGAACAAAGGTGAGCGTGGACCAGAAAAACCGAGGAATGAATCTATTGATCAGAAATGTGAGATTAAGAACGACTTGAAAGTCCAGGGTGAGAAAAAAGGATTGCATGAAGAGACTGATGAATGTAGATGAATAAAAAAAATTATAAATAAGAAACAAACAAAAAAACCCATATACTAATGATTGTTTGATTGAAAAAATACTCCTTATCATCGTAGAGTATTTACTATAAATATCAAGGTTTGTGGATATCATAGATAAAACAAAGTGTGTATATATGAAGCAAAATTACTTAAAAGGTATTTTATGGTCTTGGTCGCACGTGGCCCTCTAAGATCGTAAACTGCAATTATTTTCGCCACGGTAAATAAGCAAACAAAGCCATTTACTATATTAAAATGGCGGCAATAAAAAAGACGTTAATTGTATTTACTAAAATATTAAGCGTTGGTTATTTTTCCTTTTCCTCTAAGGTCGTTAGTCTCTTTACATTGCTACTCCTCTGCAAAACTTTTCTTTGATGAATAAAAATTTTGAACCATTGGTTTTTCATTGAACTATTTTTAAGGTCTTGTAGCTGACAAGATTATAATTTCATCCAGCTGGTCGGTGCACCATATCCAAGTTCATATTTTCTTTCTGCAAAAAATTCATTTTTCAAAAATGAAGAAAAATGAGAGAACATATCCTGATTTGCTTCAGTTTTTTTTTCTGCTCCCTCTTCAAATGAAGTGGCTGGCGTAAGGCCCTTAACTGTTCAAATAAATAGGTTTCACTCGTCACATACAAACCCTTTCGGGAATAACGTGGCAAGAAGTTTATATGTATGTATAGCTTAGTTGCGTTAGTAGCGTTTGCGTATAAATTAGTAAATGCACAACTGATATGAAAGAGCTAGGAACCATGTAAGACTGTCAGATCCCAGACGAAATATTATAATACACGCAGAAAAACAAAAGTATCTGACATCATACAAATAGTGGCAAAGTAAAGTGGTCGTGGACAGGACATGTTGCAGATTCAATGACCAATGATCGACCATAAGGATAGTGCATTAAAGATTTTAAATGAAGACTCACGTACAAGTTTGCGCTTGCACATGCCGCATGTGAATCTACAACATAAAACCCAAATCTCAAATGGACACATACCCTTCAACTCTAGCCGACCTTCCCTGAAACAGGGGTGACATTGGCAAAGTGAATCTCTTTCTACAGCATGGGTGGTCAGCCGCATACCAACCTACAAGTCAAGGAACATACAAAATAAATTGCATTTTAGAAATAAATAAAAAGTAATAGAAAGAAATATAGGCATTTATTTAGTAGTGAACGAAAATGGTTGATAAAGTAAGTAAATAATACTTTTTAAGATTCCATTAAATCATTTTAGATTCACTTGGTAATATAATTCACAATATGTGAATTTAACGTCTTTCTTAGTAGTTAACTATTTAGAGAATCATTTCTTGAGCTCATACAAAGAAGTAACTCGAGAACTTGCTTTTGTACTCAAGGAAACAAGTCGCGAGATTTCCCATTTAAGGGTATTAATTAAAACAGCGACATCGCGTGGGGAAGCTGAGAGGAGGGTACAATTGTCTAGTTGGCTTACGTCTCGATAGGTATTACGTTTCCACCCTCCTAGTTGTTACAGACTCTTATAAAAACAATCTCGTAAATCAATCCATGTTTTACAAGCTGTAATGAGGGAAATGCTAGTCTTCTCTGAAGTCTGAAGGGTGAGAGGAGAAACAAAGAAAACTTAAAGGATGTTACATAAATAGCTAAACGCTACTAATCTTTAATCTATAATCTAAGCTGCAAAGACATGTTAACATTTAAGGCTCATATAAAATGCATGCCTACATACAGGCACATGTACATAGGTTCGCGCCTACACATTCTGCATGTGTGCATACAAATAAACAAAACCTCGCATGAACATAAAACTTGCAACGCCTGCCGCCGTTCCCTGAACGGAGTGGCATTGGCAAAAGTGAACCGATTTTTACAGCACGGGTGATTACCAAAAATTCATAACAAATACAAATTAAAATATAGTAAATTTAAAATTAAACTTCGAATTTATGCCCTAGCCGCCATTGTTGCAAATCAATCGCCATTTCTTTCGGTCCTTACATACTTATTTCATTTCATTTAGAGTCATAATTTTTTTCATGCACTGTCTCCTTTTGTGATAAATCTACACATGTAGAATAACCTACTTACCCCAACTACTTCAGTTGAAGTGGTAGTTTCCCAGCTCTCGAGAAAAAAGTTCATTATCTTTTTTAAATTTAAATTACTTTTTTTTATGTCACTTACAACTGTGCTAAGAAAAAAAACGAAAACAGTTTATAATGGTGTATAGAGTAGATTAAGAGAGGCATTGAAGGCTCTACCTCTTTGTGCGCTCCAATGAAAAACACTTCTTATCATTCAGAATGTTGAAAAATAATACTTTGCTAGCAAAATCATGAGATCTCTCCGCCGTACTACATAAATGTATTGACAAACATTTTAAAATAAAAAGTATGTACACAGTTTTTAGTTCAGCTTTTAGATTTTCATGACAATCCTCACGAATCCCGGCGTTTTCTTTTCGGCATAAAACTCTGCCTTGGGATTGACAGCATCCCGTCCTAAAGCTCAGCCTTTTAAGCCATCGTAAAATTCAGCCCGTGCTACGACACTGATACTGCTACGGCACTGACACACTGCTACGGCGTAGAGGGTAGACGAGGTTGCTCGCGGACTAAGTGAGTTCGTAAAACGTCTTTATTTTTATAATGTCCGTTGTCATTTGGAAAAGTTTTGGAGTGCTACGATGCACATGACGATTTTAAGGTCAATTACAGCTCTCAAATGTTTTAATTTAACGTGGCTTCTTTTAAAAGCTTCAAAATATAAAATCAAAGTTAACTAAATAAAGATAAAGTAATGGAAAACAGATAGAAAGTGCTGAATAAATTTTGAAAGTTTTGGTTTACGGTCAAAATTTGTAGAAATCAATAAGAACCTATTTGCTGAAAATAAGAATACGTTAGTTAAGCTCAGATGATAGTATCAATTCAATACTTTGTTCGCTCTCTCTGAAGAAAATTACTTTTTTATGAGAAATTTCGACAAAAAATTCACTAAATGTCTATTTGCATTTAGAAAAGTATTAACAAATGCATTTAATGCGACCATTGCATTGTTTAAAGTTTTTGTAAATATGTTTTGTTTTTGACTTTTTGTGTA